>KZ308152.1:2585552-2760244 GCA_000376725.2 Ladona fulva | reverse complement strand
TTATATATAAAATAATAATGATCATATTGTATCACAGAAGGTGAAAATGAATTTCTAAGATATGTTGTTTATGTAAATTATGGCCAGTACCCCTATTAGATATGTCATGGATAAAAAATATTTTTATAAGAGTTATAACAATTAACTATGACACAAGCAAGTTGTAGCAACATTTTCTGTAACTTAGACATGGTATACTTCTTGTTTGTGAATCAAAATATTATAGTATGTGTGACAGAAAAACTAATAATATTCTAATCGGATTTTGAGGCTCTTTGGAAATTCTTGTCCTTCCTTACCTTTCTTAAGGCCTGTTTTTTTATGGTACATTAACTTGTACAAGTTAATGTACAAATGCATGAACCATCAAAAATGCACCGTGTAAACAGGCCTTTAGAGCAATTTTAACATTTGGAACATAAACAGAGTCATAAACGGATGATCATTCTTTTCCTCTGAAAGAATTTACAACAGAAAATATTCTTTGATAAGCAACAAAAACTGCCAATAATCAAGTAGTTTCCACTGATTTAGGAAGCAATGATTTTAGTGGAATGAAACTGTATCTTAACATAATATCTTTATATATATATATGTTAAAATGTCTTGATGAAAAGAGTAAGTATACATTGCAATGAGATAATTTATTTCATGTACTAGGCATTAACATTAATGAGTGATGCATAATCCACCATGGACACTGTTCTATGTGTTTGTTCACTATTAAAGAGAAATATCTGTAAAGCTAAAAATTATAATTGCCAAGTATTTTTGGAAAATTTTGGGTTGTTTTATCATTATTTGAGATCACATTTATCTTAAACTTCAATCACTGATCCAGCCATAGTGGCAGTGTGATCAGCAAGGTTTTAATCCTACCAAATCTGATTTATTTAGTTAGGGAATGGTTGTGTGTGTTCGTCCTTTGTTATTGTTCGAAGCCTATCACTGCAACGGTCCAGTAAATGGATGTTTGTGGGGGCAATGGGAGAATAAAAATAAGCCCAACATTCTTCAAGTTTTCATGAATCTCTAGAATCTTAAGTATTTCTAAACCAGAAGTTGCATAGTTTTCAAAGTCAAATCATTAGGTAAATTTCATCAATCCACTTAGCTCAGGTTAACTCTAATTCACCTAATGGTCTACCATTCAATCACAGACAATTCAAACCATTCCCACATGCAATGCAAGTAAAGTTCATTTTTATCCATTTCAGTCTATTGCTTTTGCAAAATTAAATTAGAAAAAATGGTTGTACAAAGTTGAGACAAGAACTTAAAGAAGGAGAGTTGATTTAAGCTAATTTTTGTCAGTAAAATTTGTTCTAGATTCGAAATTGTGAGAATTTTGATTGTATAAATGAAAGCTTTGTAAGATTTAGTGTCAATAAACAACCAGTCCCCTTTTCAACCAAGCTGATTGCTCAACTCAAGCTCACACATTCCTACTTATAAAGTCAAAGGTTCTCATAAAAGTTATAGGAAGAATGTGATCATATATTTGAGGAGGCAGGGGGCTCCCGATAGCCAGGTGGGCAATGCGCTCGACTTCAATGAAAGGGTTCGATTCCCAGTGGGGGCCCACGTGCGAAATGACCAAAGCTGTCAAAGCACTTTTAACAATACTACTACTACTATTTGAGGAGGCAATTTTCTGAGATTTTAGCATTTAAAGTTGAAAAAACGATCGCTAGGTAAATCTTGCAACAATATTGTCTCTTAATCAGGCCAGTTTTTCCCAAAGAAAGTGGTTAAAGAAATTATTTGTTGCTATGTCATAATCAAGAACTCAGTTGGAATATCAGGTTGAACATTAAAAAGTTCATGGATATAAATTACAATAAAAAGTAAGCTCAGTTATTGTGCTAATTAATAATGCAATTGTGAGTCATAAATGTTGTTTGCAATGGCACATCTACAAATAGTTAAATTGCATGAACTGCTGGTAGAGTAATGACCATGCTGATGAAGTTGTATTCCTTCCATGCATTAAAGTAAACACAAGTGATAATTTTGCAAAATATTTTATAATAGATAGACAAAAGTTTCCACTAGTACCAGCATTTGATATCACCATTTATGAATCTCAAGAAAAAGTTATGTTACATTGGTACATACATAGATAGACCTTTGTTTAGCCATGGACAGCTGTATTTAGGACTTTCAAGATGTTATTCAAATACTGGCATAACATAAAAATTATAGATATTTTTTATATATTATATAAATGTTGCTTGGAGACAACTTGCTTTAAGTAAAACTTTGTTTACAATAGTAAATATCACATTACTTCTCTCCCTCAAAATGAGTGTCAGGTTAGCGAGCTAAGCTGGCCAATTTTGTAGGTTGGGCTGTCACCAAAGTCCAGATTGGTTGCCCCTCTAGTTGTACATACTTGTAATTTTCAAGTTTTCAATAAATTATTATTAAAATAATATGCAACAACTATACATCAAAATTCTAAGGTCATAGGTTCTAAGCCAGACTGCTTTCTTTTCTCCATACCAATTACATGGAAGTGAACTGATTAACTTGTTTAAACAGCCCCCTTAAATGATGTCAACCCAGTATAACAAAAAAGACTTTATTTATAAATATGCATTACAAAAAAATCAATAGTGACCTAGCTTTCAAATCAAGATTGCTCAAAATACTATTCAATTAGAAGTAACAGGGAAACTAAGAATAAACTAACCAAGATGCTCAATGTTTCAATGGCTGTTTACTTGGTGCCCATGAAGATTTTGTCAGTTTCTTACCTATTTATATATGTTTTAAGGCCCCAGGGGATATTAAAATTTCATTTTAGGTTAATCTATTAGGAACAAACTCAACAAATGGCACAGTGCTAGGTTACAGCTTGAAATTAAATTGCAAAATTTGCTGAAATTCAAAGATTTGTCACTTCACCTTGACAACCGACAGCAAAGTTGAAGTGTATATTACATTTACTCTCTCTGCTTCTCATTTCTTCCCATTGGAATTCCAGATCAGAGTACTTTCCATTTCCTATTTCAGACCTAAAGGTTATGAAGGAGTAACTATACAAAGGCAATAGAAGTACTCTAAGGTAGGAAATTTAATAATGATAATTATTTTGGTATCTGATAGTTGATTTCGGTTAATTGAGTTTTATCAACTTTGACAAAACATACAGAAATGCTGTCAAAATTCATCACTATCACACTTACTGCTGCACTTATAACAATAGGTAAGTATCTTAATTAATTAATTTATTCATCATTACTTAAAAGACAAAGGGTTGATGCTCAATTCTAAAAATGTCTTGAGGGAGTTAATGAGAATGTGAATTACATTAATTTTTTCATGAATGCAGAGCCATGCCTGGCCTATCCGCTGCCTGGGTGCGAACAGAATTTGCTGCCCCTTAACGTAAAAAGCAAAAACCTTACATTTCCTGATTTGCAGGTAAAATATATTTTGTAAGACTGAAAAACCATGATTTTATGACTTCATTCTCCAACTTACATTGGTCACAAAGCATCAGTAACAATTTAATCTATAAGGAAAAGGAACACAGCTGTGGTGATACATCAGAGTGAGATAAAAGATCCAAATAGCCGTTGTTTGCAAGCAAATAAGAATTCCCACCAGCGGGGGTTGGGGTTCTCTGTGGTTGCGCTTAGTAAGTATTGTTCTGGATACATATTTCGACAACTAAGTTGCCATCTTGGGGAGAGAAGAATAAGATGTTTATGAATATATACACCAGCTTTAGAGTTACCACGATTCTTGAAAATGAAGAATACCAATTTAACTTAATAAAGACTATCTTTGAGTTAAAGTAAGATACAAATGGATTAAGCCAATCAATTGATTTCTCTCACATTTAGAAAATTAAAAAATGCAGACTCAATCACCAAATGAAACATCAGCAGCAGAAATTTGCTGCAAAGGACATTTCTTCTTCAAAGACCTAGTATTCTCCATATCTTTTTGGCAGTGAAAATGATAGATAAGGTTTGAAAATTATTAATCGCAAGGTTTTGAAAACTAAAACCTAGAAAGGAAGCTAAAAACTAAATGATACAGTATAGGAAAAAAATAAAAAAGTTCCACCTGAATAAGTTAATTTTATGGTTCTTGCCATATGATTTTCACAGGGCAAAAATTTTAATTTCATAAGATACGATTACATATTGTTTTTGCCAATAATTCCAACAGGCGGGTCCACTTAATATTTCCTCTGATCTATTCTTAATAAGAGTATACTTGGTTGTCTCGCAACTTTGGAATGAGACTAGTTCAGGGTGATAGAAAATCAAAATTAAATTACAGTATTTTTCGTAAGGGTTTCTCTCCACCCCTCTTAGAAGATACAAATATTTATAAATTCTGCCTAAAAACCCCCATCTCCTTTAGATGTACTTAACTGAGAAAATATGTTAACATCAGATCTAATGGCAAAGGTGGTAATGAAGATAATAAAATTTATAATTCTTTTCACCTAAGATCTTTCATCTTTTATGAACCTATACCATATAATCTTCAGCTGAGTTTTATTCATGCTCTAGATTTTAACTGCACCTTTTTCATTAGAATTTCATGACTGGTTAGTAAAAACAAATTTATTTTCAGTCTCATTTGTTAAATCATGGTAAGCCTCATGACGGCTGAGGTTGACTTTGGAAAGAAGTGATATCATAGATACAGTGGTTGTGTAATGCTCTTTATACAATAAATAATGAACTTTACACTCATGGCATATTGACAAATGCAAAAAATGACACAAAACTGGAGATAAATATCATATTTTTCATTACAAAAATGACAAATAACAAGCTTACAAAATACTCTGATTTAATAACACATTTTTTGTGATTATATTACCAAAATACCCATAATCAGATATTGTGTAAAAATAAATTTATGTAAAGATGAATGTAAAAATGCAATTCCTAAAAAATCTTTTTAATTGAATTACGACAGCATACTAATAAAACGTTTTATGGGTAAAAATCACAATTTTGTAAAGAGTAATAATAATAATAATAACTTCTATAATGGAAACAGGTTTACCACAATTACATCCATTTTAATAATTATTACTATTTACAAGTACACACAACCATTCCCTAATCGGAAAAATCCGAGTAGCCGGGATTCGAACCCGGGACCTTAGCGTTGGAAAGCTAGCACGCTAACCACTCCGCCACCGCGGCCGGTGCAAAGTATGCAAATTACTGTATTTCCCACCCTGTTAATACACACCCACCTATAAGACGCACCATGATTATTAAGGTAAACAAAGCAAAGATCACACGCACAGGAAAGTAAGCTGCTTATAAGTGAAACAAACAAATGAGATTTGTAAAAGATCGTCGATTTATGGAAGAACGAAACCAAAGCTCAACATAGCTTGAAAGGCTTCTGCAGTGATTATAAGATAGAACCCCTGAGCCAAAGCACAATATTGTTTACAATTACTATTGTATGGCTATTCCTGGTGTCAAAAAAATGATTGCCCTTGGTCCGTAAGATGGAGGCCAACTTTAGATTACATTTTTGTGTGAAAAAAGTGCGTCTTATAGGCCAGAAATTATGGTAACTATGGCATCAGTGCAGTTTACCATCATTTCTGGCAACTAAGATTTTGAACACTTCTTGTGTTTGAATCAAAAGATTACCATAAGTACAGCAGAGAAATCTAAAAATAAAAGTATTCTAATCATAGTTAAGACTCTTTTCAAGTTAATAACTGTCCTTCTCCTTTTCAGCAATATTAATAATATTTGGAACATCACATGGTTATAAATAAAAAATCATAATTTTTCTTTGAAATACGTATTTCATGTACATAAACAACATAGAAAACATTATTTGATGAGCAACATAAAATGCCCATCATACAGTAAGTCCCACAGGGAATTCTTATACAGCCAACTAAAATTGCAGCTTCAGGAAGCAGTAATTTTAGTTGGCTGAATATTTACCAAATTCAAATTACACGCTACAATATCTTGATGAAAACAATCACCTTATATCACAAGGAAGCTGCTTATTTCATTAAGAAGACATCACCATTGATCACAAAAGCATAATCCACCATAGTCAGACTTACAGGTTGTCAAAATAAAAAAAAATATCTGTTAACTTCTTCTTTTTCTTAACTTTTAATCCCCTAAATTCTCAAAATGTTGAGAATTCAGAGGGTTACAGGAACTCTCACCCCTTGCAAAAATGTAAAATTTTTAAATTGGGTTTCTTCATAGTGAGATTATATATGAAAATTGAACTACAGAAATATACTTCTAAAATGCTTCACACGGAATAAAGAAAAGAGTTGCATGCACATCTGGTCAAGAACTAACTGCTGTTAACTTAAGCACTATTAATGACATAGCAAGCATATCTGGAAAAGTTTGGAATAATTTCGCACTACTTGAGCCACAAGAAAATGTTGTACAATTTTTGGAAACATAATTATTAAAGTCCATAACAAATTTAAATTCTAATGAAACTACAAATAAAAATATATTATAACTCTGCAGGTAACTCATAAGACAAAGATGGAACCAAACAACAATACATCAACACTAAATAATAAATAATGAAAAGTTGATAATTTCTACTCTGCTCTAACTTCCATTTCTGAGTTTCTAGCACCAACAGATGATCATGTTTCTCAGCTCAAAAAATGCATGTTAGATTATGCATACATATTTCATTGGAAGCGCAAAAATATATTACGAATATAATGGCAAGTGCCTTATTCCACCAAAAATATTCCTTTGTTAGGCTTAACTATATGCTGTTATTGTTAATATTGTGAATAATTCACACTACTGTGGTTCATTTGAGATAAAAATTAAAGATTGTGTATCAAAATGTAATATATGTAAATATAACACACACAATTATCAAGTTTTATAATATCATGTTATTTAAAAAATTCTAAATACTTGCATTGATTTCTACATCTACATAAAGTTTGCACTTTCTAAATGTACACTCCTGGATGAAAGGAACGCAACACTTGCGCAGCGCCATACCTGTCAGAATTCCAAAGCTCTTGGTCTGAGCAAGAGCTAGGGATATGTGACAACAGCGTGACTGCTAAGTTCGGAGGGGTGGGGAGAAGGCGGTAAAGGCGGTGGATCTGGTGGTAAAAATGAACCTCGGTGCCTCGGTCGGTATCTCTGCCTGTTTATGAACGGATTCGGAGAGGGACCGCGAAATACGTCTACAGTGTACATCTACAGAGAGTTTGTACTTTTTATAATAATGAGTGATGCATTACACCATCATACCAGGAAAAGTTAATTAATCAGACAACCAGAGTTAAAAACGCAATACTTACAGCATCATATTTGCAAGTATTAAGGTATGTAGAAAACAATGGGATATTACATTTGAAAGACATTATTGTTTTCACCATGAGTAATAAAAAGGGCTGGAAAGAGAATAAAATATCCACAAATTTGGAATACACCATTATTATTGGAAAGACTGACCAACAGAAAGATGTAAGAAGACCACAAAAGTTAAATTTAAAATGTATTAAACTTAGGAAGTTATCAATAAATGCAATATTGAACACCAAAATAAAACTGCTGGGCCTTGGAAAGTAGTATTACACATAGTATAAGAAAATTCAATTACTAATTTTGAGTACAAAAAATTCATCTATAGAAGAATTAAATGAAGAAATAAAAAATATGAATGAAAAATGGAAGATAAAGCTCTAAAAATTAATCACAAAAGAAAGGAGGTGATAACAGAAAAATGTTTGTTTTTTTAAAACTGTCATTCAAAAAATAAACCTCAATCAGTTAAAATAATTATGAAAATGAAAGGATACATTATCTACTATGTAAGAAAAAGAGACATGAAATTATTTTTATAGAAACATAAAGTTTCCTTGTAAAAAGTTATCATTCAGATTTACAAGAACGGAGAAAAAAGATTTTGCACATGACAGAACATGTATATTTTCATGATGTAACTGTATGTGTACTACAACTGGAACTAAATGGACTATGTCTTTAAGGATTTCTGCAAGCATGAATAAGTAAATAATATTCTATTCTTTTAATATAATATTCTATAATATTCTTTTAACCTATTCTTAATTTCTAACATATAGGTTATAATAAAGGTGCAAAGGCGATTCTTACACATCAAAAAATCTTCTATGCAACTATCAACAACAAGGACAATCCAGATTGGGTAAAAAAGGAATTTCTACAATCAACAATTATCTCTTCTGTATTGAGGTAGATTTAGATTTGCACATCAGTTTACAAATTACTCCTATCTATATAGCGGAACTTGTAAGGACAGGTCTAATTAAAATTTTTTTAAATACATGAAGTAGAGTCACAACACAATATTTTTCACACTTGTTATTCCTTTGTGAAAAATCACCTTTAAAATCTTTCAAAAAGGATAAGAGATCAACATTAATTTCCATTAATAAAAGAGAAAATGCCAAAACATTTAGGAAAAAAGTGAAAGTATGTATTTTATCCCTATGATGAAAAAATTAATCTGAATTCTGAATAAATCTGATTCTCTACTGCAAATTCAACTCATGAGAATGTAAGCATGTGATAAATGAGGAGTAGAGTCAAAGTTGCCAAGGAAAGTTTGAGTTTTCATACTCATCTCAACTGTAATAAAGAACTATTTACACCAGGAAATTCTATTCAAATCTGGCAATGTTTGGAAAAAACAAATTAAAATATTTACATGCAACCAACAGCACATTTCCATTTGGTTCTAATTCCTTGCCTTCTTCCTTCTAACACTGGTAGTAAAAGGATTTTTTTTAATCATAAAATATCTAAGATCTACCAAAGTGAAAGTTTCTAAAAAGAGATATACCTTCCCTTTCATTGCAACCAGCTGAAAAATAGAATGCATCTTGTGAGCATAAAAACATGACCCAATGCATTTAAGGCCAACAAGCTCAGCATTATTTTCACCAAATGTTGAAAATAGTTTCCTTCTGCTGAGAGCAGAAATATAGTTAAGAACGGATTCTTAATGTCACATAATAAAGTTACAGAGAAACACTTTCTTAGGTTGATGTGGAAACCTTACATGAAATTTAAGACTAGCCTGAAACCTATTACAAGGCACCATTTAGGAAAAACTAGGTTTGCACAACTGTTGTTTTAATCCTTAACACCTTCGCCGACCAGTACCTCACTTTGTTCTGCTAAAGAGTAATTGCATGAAGGGTTTTTAACAGTAACCGTCTTATTTGGATGAAAATATTTGTAATACATCAACATGAAGAAAATACCAATAAAAAAACAGCATATTGTAAAAATGCTCACAATCAATGCAAGATAGTTCTGCAAGTGTGAATACCAATACGCTACTGATGCCACATTTTCAACTATGAAAATTGTGTACATACAAAAATAAAATTTACGAGATGGACCATCACGAACAGGGATAGCGTAAAATAAATATGCAAATGCAATCAATAAATATAAGCCTATATTGCTCCATAAAGAACTTAACTTCCTTTCTGGTGGAAAACAAAGTAAACATAGAGCGACAACTACAACATGTATGATTCCCGCAATTAAGGCAGCATAGGGATGTACAGTTACCAGGCAGGCCATTGAAATCACTCTTGATGCTGGAGGGTATGATAAAAAAATGAATGACAATATTAAAAGCTGTAATTATTTTTCTATAACTTGTTGGTTCATACAACTTAAATGTAAAAATTTTTAACTCAAACAAAACTCAGCTAAAGTACTAGTTTGTTCAATAAGTTTTGTCCTTTGATAAGAGATGTCGCAGTTAGGTTCATTATATAGTCGTCTAAAGATGGTGCTACTTTTTCATGAACATGTGTGTAGTTTCATGTAGATCTATCAACTTATTCGTATATTTACAGCTGTTCGAAGTTGACGTGTCTCAGTATTTTTTTACAATGGAAAAAATTGAATACAGTGCAGCAATAAAATTCTTATTTTTGGAAGGTGCAGCACCAAAAAAAATTCATGAACGATTGTTAAAAGTGTTAAAGGACTCTTCACCTTCAATTAGAACACTAGAAAGATGGGTTGCTGAGTTTAAATGAGGTCGTACAAGTCTTGAAGACGATCCACATGAAGGACGGCCAAAAAGTGCATCACCACCAGAAATCATAGCAAAAATACAGGATATTGTTTTGGAAGATCGTCGATTAACCAAAAGAGATTTAGTAGAAGCCCTAGGCATCTCTTTAGGCTGTGTGAGCAACATTTTGGCTGAAGTTTTGGGTTTGAGAAAGCTATGTACACAATGGGTGCCACATTCGCTAACAATAAAGCAGAAACACATTCGAATGCGACTTTCTCAGCAACATTTGGAGAGTTTTAGAAAGGATAAAAAGGAGTGTATGCGTTGTTTCATCACTTGGGTCTACCATCTTGATCCTGAATCAAAACAAGAGGCTAAAGAGTGGTGTGAACCCAGTACTTCGGCTCCTAAGCAAATTAAGGTCCAGAAGTTGACCAAAAAGGTGTTAGCATCAGTTTTTTGGAATGAAAAAGGAATTTTGTTCGAGGATTACCATCAAACTGGTAAAAGAATAAATTCAGATTATTATTGTAACCTTTTGGACCAGCTGGATATAAAAATTGGTGAGAAAAGACCCGGTTTACTGAAGAAAAAAATCATTTTTCATCAAGACAATGCACCCTCTCACAAAGCTCAAAAAACCACCCTGAAAATCAGTAAATTAAAGTACAAATTGTTGCAACATCCACTCTATTCATCAGATTTAGCTCCCTCTGACTTCTGGCTATCTTATATCTCAATAAATTCATGTGTGGAGAACAATTTTCATCAAATGAAGAGGTAATAGAAGCTGTGGAAGCGTATTTCAACAGTCTTCCGGATTCACACTTCAGGGATGGAATCCATTACTTAGAAGATCACTGGAACAAGTGTATTGAAGTTCAGGGAGATTACATTGAACAATAAAATGTATTTCAACCCATTAAATCATGTTTTTCTTATTGAACGATAAAACCTATTGAACAAGCTAGTAGTTGCAGATAAATGTTGTATTTCTAATAACCAACTATGGGTATAATGCAAGCTCCTTTGATGTTTAACCCTTTAACCAGGAAATCAAAAAATTCCTTTACTGGTAGCAAATAGTTTTTGCTCCTCTGGAATTGTATTGCTTTAGAATTAGGGATATTTTCTTTTCACATCATAGTATAGCGGATTGATTATCCTTTTGAGTAAATTTCAGCTCATATTTTGAGGTTATTTTTATTTTTTTATGGCATAAATACCTTATATTTTTATCTCTACAGATTTATATTCTTCATATTCTTTTTCCTTAAATGTTATCAAAGAAAATAAATAACAGCAAGAAAGTTAAAAAGAAAGTATTACAAACTATGAGAATAATTTTTACATCAACCTATACTGCTATCATCAAATTAATCTTCATTTGAAGTTATTCTTTTTTTCTCCCAGACAAATCTGTTGTGGTCATGGTAATTTGCTGGTTAAGGGGTTGAACTTGACCTTAACTCTCTTTCACATAGATCACTCCAAGAACTGGATTAACCCATGCAGTGTGACATCTATTTTAGATAGTGACTGAACACTTTTCTATTGTATTCTAGCACAGAATAGAGAAAAATTTATCTTTCATTCACTTTTGTCTCAGTCCTGCTCAAAGTCTACCATAATATTTTCTGCCACTGGTGTATTCAATACGTTTGGAATTTTAGTTTTTGACAAAAGGGGCATATAGTAATGCAACAAGTGATCAACATTTCACTAGGGAAACCTTACATAGTGGGCTAGAATCTATAAAAACTGGCCAAGAGGCCAATTATTGTTTCTTTAGAGTCCAGGATTTGAACATTTTCAAATAAACAAGTGACAGAGAAGATTTTGGTGGGCTGTTTAGCAATTGCTGTCCTTGAATTCCTACAGTTAAGCAATTTGTTATTCATCCCTAATTGTCAACCTGGTAAAAATACAGCTTCATCATAGAGTAAAATATGACCAAATGAAGTAATAAAGAAAGGGGCTCTTTTTTTCCAAAAAGCTGACAAAAATACGAGGAGAAGGCACCCAATCGTACAAAGTATCCCATCTCCAGCAAAACAATTGCAGGCTGTGCTGTGTAATTCGTTACCCCCATAATAAAATATGTTTTTCTTATGTTATTTATAAACTAAGAGGTTTTGTAATTACACAGGAAATAAATTCACTATTTTCACAGAAACTTTCCAGTTGGATAAATTTTCCAGAGCTAATAAGATGAAAAATAGCTCACGACTACTTTCTTCAACGTATTTTCTCCAAAATTCTCAACCTCACCATTAATTTCTATTGAATATTAGCCTCAAAAACATGTCTGCCAAATTAATAATACGAACAGAAAGAGAATGATTTGAAGCAGAATTTGATGTTAAAAATTCCTTGTTTCTTAAATTAGAGAGCTAAATGCACCTGTTCAAACAAAACCTGAACAAAATCAAGAATTTCTTTAAATTGTAACATTTTTGTTCTTTCAGCGATTATGTTTGTTATTATGTTATAGTTAATTACCATAAAAATCATTCATACTGTTATTTCTAGCGTTAATTGCACTCAATACTGAAGAATTTTTAAACGATTCTGACTAACTATATTTTTAAGCTAATATTGCAACAATATCACCCATCACATACACCAAACACCATCAAAGAAACAACACGAGTACAATGTACATTTCGATGTCAGGAACATCATCATCAAAGGTACAAATGTGACTTCACATTTGTACCTTTGATGATGATGTTCCTGACATCGAAATGTACATTGTACTCGTGTTGTTTCTTTGATGGTGTTTGGTGTATGTGATGGGTGATATTATTTATAGCCATCAGCGGTTTTCCCTTGATAATATTGCAACAGAGCAAATTTCTACCTTAGAAATGCACACTTTCGAAAATAGGTGGTGGTCCTTTGTCCTATTCTTGATTGATCCCTTAAATGAGAGAGAGAGAAAATGCCATCTTTGCTCTCACTCTAACCTGCAAACATTGGGTAAACAGACTATACATGTTATTGGTTCCAACACAGTTTAAGAGATCTCTGACATCATAGAGGCTAAAATCATACCAATCCCAACATGAAAAATTTTTATGTCTGTTTTTCCCAGATGCACAACTTAACATGCAAAGTCACCTTTACCCTTTTACTTGAGTGACAACCATATTAAGCTAAAATTGTAAAAAATGGCAAGACTATTTCCATGGAAATGGGGAAATAAAAGGATAAATTGATATTACCCAAGCATCATGTTAGAAGTAATGAAGGTCATGATGGTGGGCAAGAAAATAGGCAAAGATTAAGTGGTGGAAAGAAAAGGGAGAGGTACATTCAAGTATTTAAAGGACCATACATTGAAACATAAGCCTAAAGAGAATTTCCAAATATGCACTTTGGTGAATAAGTGGAGTGCCACTGGTGGCAAAATGTAACAGGGGTCACAAAATCCAAAAACCACCAAAAACGGGATAGTCAAACCTTACGCGCGTTTCATGCTCAAGGAGTGCATCTTCAGAGGCAAGAAAAGTGACTCAACTTTTCTCGCCTCTGAAGATGCACTCCTTGAGTGTGAAACGCACGTAAGGTTTGACTATCCCATTTTTGGTGGTTTTCGGATTTTGTGACCCCTGTTATGCACCTTGGTGACGACTATATTGCTATCTCAACCACTGAAGATATATTGAGGAAATAAGCTTCAGATATCGGCCATCTAGCAAAAAGATGCTTTAGTAAAAATGATTCACCAAAGTAAGACATAAATTATCCAGTGTGTAAAGCTTTTGGAGCATCTTTACTGGAAAAAATGTAAATGCAGTGCAGATATTTTAATCAGCTCAAAAGACCTTCAAGCCCACTCACAGGCTGTACCCAGAATAAGTTATTCCAATTCCAAGATTTGAAAGGTTACAGGACAATTTTTCTATGGAACAATGGACAAAATGACGTTGCTTTCCAAAACGGAAATTAACTTTCTTCAGACTTTTCTAACAGCACTTACATGGATGCTGTCTCAACAAAGATTCAAATACAACAAAAATGTGACGGTGTAATTGTATTTTTCCACTGTCGTACCAACTTGGCGGGCTTGCTTTGACAATTATTTCACAAAAATTAATAAGCTGTCAATTAAAAAAGATTAAAACCATTAACTAGGGTTAAATTACCTGTAATCAATATATGCCATACCAAATGACACAAACGTCCTTTGAAGCTAATCAACTTCTTCTGTGATTGAGGCATTCTAATGATAGCATGATAACTTGCAATAGAAAAACCCACAGAGATAAAAGAGGCAACAGCACACAAGGTACGTTTTGTTCCTGCAAAAATAAAAAATAAGCATGTACATACATACAACATCTCTCTTCATCACGATGCATAAAATATTTCAACAACAGTCATTTTAATTCTGATTGAAAATCAGTAATCTTTAGCAGGTGTTGTTGGCATCATGCTGTTTCATTATCTCAAACATCTTCACAAAATGAAACTTTGCAACCTAAACCAAGTTAGCATCGGTTGTTCTATGTGAAACAAGAAAAGCTTATTAGCTTTAAGACATGAATCAGTAAATGAAATTGGTCAAATTGTTTATAGAGATAACCAAGGTTCAACATAACAATAAATGTCTTGAGCATCCTAATTTATGTCTTACAGTAGGTACCTCTTCTTAATATAGAAGAAAAAGACAGCTTGTATTAATCTCTTTCTCTCAATAAATTTTGTAAAAGTGTTTATACATGAATATCTTTTCAGGAATAGTTTATACGTTTTTTATGTCTGAGGATCTGTAGTTAAGGCTTCATAATTAGTAATGTGATTAACGTGGTTAGTTAGTAACGTGGAAGATATGCTTTCTCGTGCAAGAATATGTTTAAAACTAACCAAAATTAAAATTATCCATCGAATTTCCAGGTATAATGCGTGACAGCTGTATTATTGTTTGTGGATCAGACTCCAGCAAGGCATCCATCATTCCGATCATTGCAACATCGGCATACCAGTTACTGAATTTTTTCATGGTATCCTTCGTAGTTGGAATTTTTCCTCGGAATAGTTTAATGGCGTAACGCAAGAGATCAATGATCCTGTAAGATATGAATACAACTGCACATATATAAAACGATCAAGACTGATCTAGCAAGCACAAACTTCACCGGTCACCTTTTTATTTGGCCGAATAAAAATAAATGAGCAATTTTTATAAGCCAGGATGTATTGTTGTCGTCCCGATAGCTGAAAGGATAAAATAAATTATCTTCGAGGATCTAGGTATGGTTGGTATTCTATAATATAACTATATAATATAACCTTCGTAAAATGAAAAAAATTTCTTCTTAATTTTGTGGAACTGTTTATTTAATGATGAAAAAAAAAAGAAATTACAGGTTCGAATAATTTTTACTGATATGACCAGAGATTCACCTTACAGAGGTTACGTCAGTCGACGAGGTAATTGAAATAATATTAGGCGGAAAATTAAGTTTGGTACTATCTATCTCTAAGAAGAATGAAAGTTTTAAAATATATTTAAGTATGAAATTATACAATAAAAATTAATTTCATTTAAGTTTTCTCCCAAACGATTACTTGACAGTTGAGGAAATTCATCTAGTCGCTTAGATAGGTGATGGAAGAATACTTACCACAACCAGCTAATTAGATTTGTAATTATAGCTGGTAAAATGATAAAGATTACAGCAGCGGCGAAAAACCTTGAGCTCTCACAACCATATATTTCAATAGCAGCGTTAATGTCTAAGACAATGTCAACAAAGAACAAACTTAAACCCCAAACTATACAGAATAGATTACACTTTGTCACTGTCTTTGTCTCGTCTGACATAGCTTCCATGGTCACTTTATCAGAATTTTCTACTTCTCCTGCTGTATCGGTCTGTTCATTCTTTACATTTTCCATTCTGGGGTGCGATTATGTTACTTCACATTGCTAAGCAGCGTTCAATTACAGCACAGCGGTCCATGAAAGACTGTGATAGTCTAGAAAGACTAAAATAGATAAAACAAATAATCATGCTTCCGTTCCTTTCACGTTCATTTTCTGGCGAATGAAGAAACGCTACCATGGCTGCCATCCACCGGCGTTCAACAAAGGAACAAGCCGCATACGAATATTATACGTATTATACAGATGCTGAGGGAGATAAACCACGGAGTAGGGAATAAGGAATAGCCTATAAAAAAATATTGGGTAAATATTTGATAGTGGTACGTCAGCTCAAAAAATCATAGCTCATACACCAATTATTGTACGTTTCTAATTCATACACGTTATTTAGAGCAAGGAATGCGCATTTAAGATATGAAATTTCATAACCCTGAAACCCCTGAAAGCAACACTTTTTGAGATATTTGCTTACGAAAATCACTGTTTTCACGACTTTTTCTTCGCCATTTTTTGAGCTTCTCCGAACTACTGATAGGGCGATACTAACTAACTTCATATCTAAAATATACCATATACCCATATTCTGACAAATTTCTCGCGCGAAGGACAAACCAGGAGTATGCGTTTTCTACGAATATTCAGAATTCCCAAACCCCTAAAATCTTACGGGCGCGCGGAGTGAAACAGGGGTGCTAGGGTGGGACGGTACTAAGGCCGTATATTGCCGTTTTTTGTAATTTTAGGGGCGGTTTTCCGGTCACATCGTCGTAAGTAAACACAGATTTCTCGGGAAAATAGCGATAAATCACCATTTTTAGCAACGGAAGACTGTTCTGGTGACATGTTGGATGATTAAACAATGGGAAAAACCTTTTCGATATTTTCCTTTTCTTTCCTTAATTTCGGTTGAATATTTTGGGCTATTCCTGTTTTTTAAGGTCTCTAATGCCTTTTTTTATACTGCGGTTTGCTTGGCTTTCCCTGGGTTGGGCTGTGTGGCTTCCGTAGATTTTTAAAACTATTATCTCTTCATTTCTTAATAATATTCTTGCATGTACAGGTTATTTTTCGTCTCTATCGCCCTTTTCTTTAAATCTGCGGTTAGCTTGAGCTTAGTTGGGTTGGGTTGCGTGGCTTCCTTTGGTTTTTTAAACAACAATCTCTTAAATTCTCTACAATATTTTGCCGTGTAGAGGTTATTTATCGTCTCTATCGCCTTTTTTTTCTGCGGTTTGGGTTGCCTTGAGCTGGGTTGGGTTGTGTGGCTTCCTTTAGTTTTTTAAACAACAATCTCTTAAATTCTCTATAATATTTTGGCATTTAGAGGTTGTATTTCGTCTCTATCACCTTTTTTTCTGCGGTTTCGGTTGGCTTGAGCTGGGTTGGGTTGTGTGGCTTCCTTAGGTTTTTTAAACAACAATCTCTTCAATTCTCTATTATATTTTCGAGTATACATGTTATTGTTGATCTCTATAACATTTTAAAATTCATCATGTGTAGCTTCGAAAGCCTCCTTTGCCTACATGCAAGACATTTAAAAAAATTGAAAAAAATATAATAGAAAATTGAAGAAATATTTGTTCTAATAATCAAAGGAAGCCACACAAAGCCAACCCAACCCTACCCAGCCAACCCAAACGCCAGATTTAAAAAAAAAGGCGATATAGACCTAAAATAACAGGGATTGCCCAAAATATGAAACAGAAATGAAGACTTTAAGAATTGGAAAAACAAAACCCTAATTATCCGTCTTTTATCTGGAATTCATCTCAAATTCTTTGAGAAGTAGTTCCAATTCTCTTTAAATTTAGAGAAGAGCTAAACCATTTAATCTTTACTGACCCATGGAATTACATAGAAAGAGATGCAGTGATGCAAATATTTTTAATAAATAATAAATATTAGGATGTTCATACATCCTGATTGTATCATATTAAAGCGTTGATTCCAGTTTGCAACAACCTACTCAGTACAAGTATATAACTATACAACTTTAGAATGGAAAACTAAAATGCAAAAAATTATTTGAGATAATGTGTTCTGAAGAATTCATGTTGTAGCTGCAGTATCCTTATCATTCCAAACCCATATTTCCTCAAGTCCAGCTGTAAGTTCCACCATTACCATAACAGTCAGTTAATTTAGTTGGACACATCTGAATTTGGATCACATTCTTTTATTTCTGGGTTAATACAGTCATATATTTTGGATTACTTAATATAGTAGTCCCAAGGAAGAATGGACTTGAAAAAAGTCTGACAGTCCATCAGACTTTTTTTCAAGTCCATTCTTCCTTGGGATTTTTCCTGGGTGCGCACCATCTTGCGCAAAGTCACCCATACCCATTTTCGTTTAATATAGTAGTCTTTGACATCCTTTAATTTTTTGGATATAGACCATCAAAACAAGTTTCAATGGTTTTGCCAACTGAAATGAAAAACTAATTTTGTTGTTAAAATCACGCATTTATTTTCCATTGAGCAAAATGATATACTCACTTCCTGTCATTTCTTAGTTATCATTTTCATCCACCACTTCACTTTTGTTTGAGCCACCTATTTCCTGAATGGATTTAAAAATTCTTTATACTTCCAAACTAGTATTTTCTGTAGTTAGATTTCCATCTATCTTTTAGAATTCGAAAGCTTCCCTGTTCATATTATAAAATTTTAGTAATCTATCAAACTTTTCTATTTCTTCATTTACCAATCCACTACTTACTTTGTTTCCTCTCCTACCAAAGAACTCAGCTTTCCTAAAACAATTCTTTATCGCTGCAAGCACTACTGCATTCCAAGCTTTCTTAATCCACATGGTTACCATTAAAACATCAGTACTCCTGGCCAACTCTTAATAAGATTTTCTAAAATTAGATTATAGATATTTCTCTAAATATAGA
Organism: Ladona fulva; assembly: GCA_000376725.2. Classification (NCBI taxonomy): domain Eukaryota; kingdom Metazoa; phylum Arthropoda; class Insecta; order Odonata; family Libellulidae; genus Ladona; species Ladona fulva. Next base: position 2,741,402 of record KZ308152.1, on the reverse strand, counting down.
TTTAGTACCAATTGGCCATAATTCACCTTAAAATTTTGTTTAATGCCATCATCCAAGGGCTGTGATGTTTAGGTAATGTTCAAAGATCATCATCCTTTTCCCTTTCATCCTGACTCTGTCAGGGTAGGGTGTTTGTGGACCAGTGATCACCATCTTGTTTTATCCTCCCACCACATCTCATCCCACACTTTGTCCTCATCTTCCACTCTTTTACTTATTTCTTTCATAATCATGTCCTTCCACCTTCCTCTTGGTCTTTTTCCTTTAATCTTCTCTTCAAATACCCTTCTTGGAAGTTGCCATTCATCCATTCTCTTCATATGGCCAAACCATTTCAATCTCATTTTCTCAATCTGTATTTGGAGCCTTTCTATACTCAAATATGAGATCAATGGTTGATCTCCCTATCAGGAATCCATATTGTTCTTCACATAGACCATCCTCCAGTTAGTTTCTCAATCTTTCTTCTATCACTCTCTCAAATATCTTTGCTGTCTGTGACATAAGTGTTATCCCCCTATAATTACTGCACTGTTTCCTCTCTCCTTTCTTGTATATTGGTACAATTGCACCATTTCTCCAATCCTCTGGCACCTTGTACTCACTCCATACAGTCTTAAATATTCTGTGCAGTCAGGGGATGGTTAGCTGTCCTCCTGCTCTAATCATATCTATAGTTACTTCATCAATTCCTGCAGATTTTCCAGCCCTCATCTTCCTTACAGCTCTATCAACTTCCGCCAATAACAGGTCATCTCCAGCCACTCCTCTCACTTCTTCCTCCATTTCCTCTTCTTAACTAACCTCCACATCTTTTGGATTTAAAAGTTCACCAAAATATTCTCCCCATCTTTGCATTATCTGTTAGATGTCAGTCAGTATATCTCCATTTTTTCCTTTGATAAATTCGTTTTCTACTCTCTCCCTCCTTTTATTATTCACTATTCTATATATTATTTTCTTGTCCCCTTTACCATCATCCTCCAAGAGTTTTGTAAACTCCTCCCAGCTTTTCTTCTTTTCTACCTCTATAAATTTTTTAAACTCCCGTTTCTTTTTATCGTAAAGTATCTTAGCTTCTAGCCCTCTTCCCTTCATCCATTTCTTCTGTGCCTCTTTCTTTTCTCTTACAGCCTCTCTTGTCCTATCATTCTACCAGTGCGTTTCTTTTACTTTCTTCTTACCTGATGTCCTACCACATACCTCCTCTGCAGTTCTTAGTACAACCTCTTTGAATCTCTTCCATTCTACCTCTACATTCTCCTTTACTTCCTCTGGGATCTGATACTTTATATTTTCTATGAACTCTTCTCTTCTTTCTTTCTCCCTAAGTTTCCATACCTCGATTCTTCTTTCTTTAACCTCCTTTGCCCATTTTAATGCTCCAACTCTCATTTTGAACATGACCGCTCTATGATCTCTGCCAAATGCTTCCTCTGGCATTGCTGTAACATCTATCAGTTCTCTATGGTATCCACGTTCTATTAGCACATAATCAATTACAGTTTTGTGCATCTATCTCCCCATCCATATCTTGTTATTTTTCTACTTGGTTTCTTCCTAAACCAGGTGTTCCCACAAACAGATTGTTCCTTCTACAGAAGTCAATTAGGGACTCTCCTTCCTTGTTCTGTTTACCATGAGGTCCTACATGTCCATGAGGTCCTACAATCTCCTCACATCCAGTTCTCTCCCTTCCTACCTGAGCATTCAGGTCTTCCATGGCAACTGTTGGCTCATTGTCAATCTGGTCATCCAAAATCTCTAAGAAGTCTTCTATCTTTTCCTCTTTACACCGTGTTTGTGGTGCATATACTTGCAGGATGTTCTGGTACTTATCTCCCAATCTCAAATTCAGCTTTAGTATTCGATCATTTACTTATACCACTTCCACTACCATTCACTGAAGATTTACCTAGAATAGAATGCCCACTACAGAGAGTCCACTGTAGAAGGGTTCAAAATGTATGGGAAATGCAATACTTCTGATAAGGAACTGATGACACAGTGCATTAGGATGGTTTTACTGCATTACTTTAAACGGTAGGTGAGACATTCTAGTGCTGTAATATATTATCTGAATCATTAAGGATATATACACTGCAATTTGAGTTGAATCATTGTTAAGAAAAATCTTGGTAAAATAAATACGTATTTCCTGTAACAGTTTTATTTAATAACAACTGTATTTCAACTTTATATATACAATACAAAAGGGATACTGTTACCTAATTTTTGCTTCAAACTTCTTTTACCAGTTGTATTCTCTTTTTCATGATTGTTACACGGTGCTACAATTCAGTTAAAACTGACTCCCATAAGGAATATGAAGTTACAAAAATGGAATTAAAAATGAGCAAAGGCTTACAAATTAAACACTATATCATTCATTGAATTATTTCTACCAGACTTTAGTATCAATAACATAATTTGAAAGATATAGAAGAAACTGGCTTATTTGGGAGTCTTTCAGCAAACCACCGTCCATTCCATTAAATGCAAATTATAACATTTGAAGTAAACCATTTTCACCCAGAGATAATAATTACTCCTATGTTAAAAATAAATTAATTTCAGTAAAAATATTACTTTTTCAGATTACAAAAATGTCAATCAGCAAGCTTGACATATCTGTTACCTCCTTAGCTTCTTGACTGCCCATTAGTTCTATTCAACTCCTTCGAGAAACGCTCAAATATAGTGTGTTAAATGTTAAAATAATCATATTACATTATTGAAAGCACAATTTGTACACAATCTGTAGTGACAGAGGGAATTAGACCAATCACACATCAAACAATTATAAAACATGAATATGGAGTCATCTGCATAAAAAATCAGTCCTATCTATTGGTGTTCCCTTCATAATCATCTGTAAGAATGCAAAATAGAATAATCACAATGAACACATTCTTTAAACAAAATAAACATCAATTTTCTTCCAAAAAGATTTGCAGAGTAAACTATTATCACATAAGTCATTTGATTGTAGATTATATATTAACAACAGCTTGATGAGAGGTAATTGTAAAACCAGTCCAAAGACAACAGTTTAAAGGAATGTATACTCAGTCAATTCATAGATTCAGCACACAATGCTCTCTCTGAGAGCAAATATTTAAATAGGATATGTCACCATTTTACACAACAATATTATGTAAGTTGCTTAGCATTCATTCATTTTGCATCCTTCAACCAAATAACAGTAAAATAGCTTATTTCTATCCCTCACTCATAAAATGAATAGAAATTAAATGGATTTATCAGTTTAATTGGGGCAGTAAGTCTGCTATGTATTGTGAGAACAGACTCAATTATTAAAAAAATAATAATACTATTCTTAACAAAACTGAATTTCTCTTGTATATGAGAGCAGATAGAATGAACCATCAGCCAAAACAGAATCAAAAACTCGAGCCACTCTTCTCTCCAACACTATCAATATATTTACAAGAGCAAATGATGATGAGTTAGTTTACCTCATAAGCCTTTCCCAAAGTTCAATTTACACTCACAGACTTTATAAATATTCTCAAACCTCCTGATAAAAAAACAATGCGGTTCTTTTGTTCTGTGATGCAGACATGTCTCTCTTTCATTTGAGCTTGCGTGGAGTTGGACTGTCAGGTGGAGTGACAGGCACTGACTCAGATCTGACAGAGAATGACTTCCGCTGATGGATAGCACCTCCTGATTTGAATGTGGGCCTTTTCAATGGACGAGGAGATACTCCTGCAGTTGTTGCAGTAGACGTGGATTCTGCATTTCCACTAGATGAGGAAGTGTTTCCACCACCACTACCTCCAAACCAAACACGAATGCCATCAGGGCCTGGAAATAAAAACTTCATCTAAAATATCATCACCAATAGGAGCTGGAAGTAATTTCTTCAGAGGCGTTCTCCTAATAAGCTCTCCATCACACCTCATTCATTCTGATGCGTCAATAAAATCAAGCATTTATATCAATGTAAATACAATTATATTATTATAAATGAAATATAGTTCCATAAGGTTATACGAGAAAGAATGACAATTCATGTGATATTACATCATTAGTTGATTAGGGGGAAAGTTTCTTACATGACAACTGAATGTGATTAAAAAATTGAAAGATTTTTAAAAAATAGAGGAACAAATTTTGACCAATTACAGTTAGATGAGAGTTAGAATACAAGAGATATGGCTTTTGAAAAAAAAATTCCTCTTAAGAGAATAAAACTTCAGGGAAATCCAAAAATATCATAAATTTGCAGTAGCTTGAATATATTGATGCCAATAATTAAAAACTATTCAGCATTTTACTATCTACATCAATGATTTGGGAAGAAAAAATTCATGTAGGATCATAACTTATTGTATAAGTATTCAATGTATGTATTGGATTAAATGTAATAAATCAATGTAAACTTCAACAAACTGGACTTAAGGCATATGTATGACATTTGAAAAAAAAATTATAAGTAAGGAATTAGATGTTACAGAGAAAAAATTTGAACCACAAATACTGCAATACAACAATTAATTTCTTTGAAAAATTTTCCCTCACTTCTTACGAACTATAAACACTCAATGCTAGGTAAGCAGAGAACCATATGATAGTTGTAGAAACTCACAAGAAAACTATTCCTTCATGGCAGACAAAATATGAAATGTATTACAGAGTTCCTAGGAAAGCTAATGCTTTCTTTTAATTACTTAGCATATCAACAATCAGCCAACATATTAGAAAGTTGATGATATTGCCAGGGCATTTACAAGAAAATTTTTTTAAATCGTAGAAATATGCCAGCACGTAAAATTTTCTTTGATATTTCTTCTCAGCTGCTCAATAGTATCAAAACAGAGACACACATGCAATGAAAAAGTGCATTTAAAATCACAGAATTATTTAAAAGAATTCAAAGAAAATGACATTACACGAAAGGCTTGAAGTTTAAAAAAATTCTCTGAAACAGGTGGCCCTTCCTTGTACCTCAAAATTTTAGTCTATCTTACTAAAATAAGATCCTCAAGCAATAATTAGGTTCAAAATATTCTTTATTTTACAAAAGCATGAAAATTCTTTAAACAATTACCCCATTGACTAGTTAGAGAGGTACATCTACATTTTTAAAGTGTGATATTTTGCTAATTAAATCTACCAATGATCTGCTGTAATTTCTAAAACATTCTAGGTAGATAGTATCCAGCAAGAAAGGCAATCTGAAAAGAATGCACAATTAAGTTTATCAGTTGATAGATTCAAATGCTTAATTAGAGAGTTATGAGTTTTAACTGAAGGAAGAAAGAAAAAACCTTTTTCCAGGCTAAGCAAAAGAAGATAGTGGAAAAAAGCAATATGGTACAAGTGCACAAGCCACACTGAGAGATTGAACGCATTAAAAACATTTACATTAGCATTACATTTATATACAACAGATAAAATAACTTCAAACCAACTCATCATCTTCCAGATTTCACAAAATACAAACCATAGTACAAGGTACACAATGACCTTAATGTGTAAGTGTATATGGAGACAGCATTACGACTAGATCATGATTTGATGACAAAAGGATTCTTTTTCAGATAGATTTAGATGCTTAATTAGATGCTAAATCCTGTTACTAATGAGATAACCACTCCAACACCATGGCTAGTACATTAGCATCCCAACCCCAAGGCCCCACGTTCCAGGAGTGGCTTATCAGATTTTTCTGGTTAGGGAATGGTTGTGTGCTCATCTATTGTTACTGTTTACACCTCTACTGTAATTTTTCAATGAATTGATGTTTGTGAGGGTATCTCACCCATTTATTAAATAAATACATGCAATTGTAAATTGCATTTCTATTGCTTAGTACGTAAATCTCATTTACCATAGATTATTTTTTCTCAGTAGACCGAGATTCCAGAACCACTCACTGATGCCTATGAAGATATACTCACCAAAGTGTAACTTTTCATATCTAACAATTGAATAGTAATTTTTTTTTATTTCCAGGCTGGTACTGTTTTGGTCTGATTATAGTGTAATGTTTTCATTTATAATACAAGTGATAATCATACAATGCATTTGAGTAGTTGCAGCTTCAAAAACATAAGGAAGAATGGACTTGAAAAAAGTCTGACGGGACCGGGAATCGAACCCGGGTCTCCCAATTGCCGGTCGGGTGCTCTGTCCGTTGAGCTATCTCGGCAGAACATTTTTCCAAACCATTCGGGATACTTTGTGGGCAAGGACGTTGCGAGTTCGTCCGCATGGCGGCATCGTTCGCGGTCTAGCTTCATTGAAATTAAATTAAAAATTAAATAAGTTTTTCTTTCCTATTTGACATATAGTATGGTTGTGGGGAGGAGCTGGAATGAATTATTCGATTAGATTTTTACATTTGAGGGATGTTATACTTTGGATATCAGTGGTTTTGATTATGGATTATCATTAACATTGTTAATCAAGGCATCACTGAAGTAACCAAATATGAATTGAACAAACATATCAATAAGGTAAAAAAGTTTAGCCGAACAACATTTTTGAATATCCACTTTTAAATTGTGTCAACCACACAAGAGAATGCAATGAAAATGGATTCCTGGAATTGGTTTTTCTCAGGCATTAACTGTCAAATTGGTTCAAACTTTTTTACTCCAATCAAGTAATCCATGTGCAAGGTTTAAATTATATGCTACGATTACATGGAATTTCTTTTAATTAAATAAAATAATAAATATAACATACTTTTCCCCAAATATTTGTGGAAAAGTATGTTATATTTATAATTTTATTTATAATGGAATTCCACCAAATCTTGCTAGAGAAGATTCATTTTAATTAAATGTTTTATTAATGTAATTCATTTTAATTAAATGTAAACTATTGACACCAAAGATAGACCAAAATGATTTCAGAAGTGAAATTTGAATTTTAAATGGTTGCAAATAACTCTTGAATATATTCATTAAATATAAATACTGTTACATTTATGAGAATGAAAGCTGATAGTTGGAATGGAAAACATTATATTTTCCAGTTTTGGTTCAATTTTAGTTCATGTTTGATGTTCATTTCAACAAAAATATAGCTCCTTTTTGGTTTGGATCTGGTTTGATGCCTTGGTGCAACTACAGCTAGCCTTTCTTCTTCCTTCTCAGCTTTAACACAAGGCCAAAAAACTAGAGCTATCTAGTTCTACTTCACAGCAACAAACACCAAATCGTGCAAATGCCAGTACCAGCAAAAAGTTGGTGGTAGAAAATGGAAATAACTAAAGAGCAAGACACACAGCTCACCACGGACAGAGCGAAGTCCCCCGAAGCGAAGATGATGGTGATGATCCAATAGTGCAGCAGCAAGAGTAGAGGGGGGAGAAGGAGAAGGCGGGCCTCGAGGGGAGTGAGGGATAAGGGATGAGGGTGGAGCCACCCCACCAAGAGGACCTGGCTCAGGACTGCGGCCATGGCCAGCCATGCCTTTGTGGCATCATCAAGGGGTTCAAAGTGGAAGATAATTCAAAAGTGCAACAAAAGAAAATTTTTGGATGAATCGGGTGCAAATTTATGATACATGCAAAGTGAGTAGATTTGGTTATTCAAGAAGGTATGGGTTTCGAGGCAGAGGGCAGGTGTGAGAGAAATAAAATTGAGGAAAGAATTAAAGACAGAATAAGTGACAGAATGCAATATTTTAAACATTCACACAAAATATACAACTGCACAATTTCATCAAAAGAACACTGAGAATCATCACCATTAATAGTATGGAAAAAATAAGAGTTCCCCTCAGGAACACTTCTCATTCAGGTCTTGTTTTTAGTTACTATATCAAATAGGAATTTCATCACAGCACACACAGAAAAACAAGTACTTTTTGGAAATATTTTACTATCACTACTATTTATCAATATCCACTAGTGTATGAGGTATCCTCAGATATTTCTCCAGGATGTATTCTTTATCTATCTGAAAATCAGTCATCTAACCTAGTAGGTGGCTTTGGTCTAAGAAACTATTAAATTATATAACAGCAGAGTCACAGGCATACTGTAGTCCCAGGTATGGGCCAGGCAAAAAGAGTTCTTTTCCAAGTTGAAGCCAGGATTCTAGCCATAAAATGCAATCAGTTAGGCTTATGTTCACACTGGATAGAGTCACTTGGACTGTATATTTTGGCTTGGGTAGACCCCTATTTTGCAGTTTATACATTATGAAACATAATCACTAAGCAGGCATCAAACTATATTTCAGACTGTTGCTAATTAATAATATCTAATAATCTACAGTTGGATGAATTAATATCCTGCATGGAAAATTACTAACAACATTCTAGTCTACTATTCAAACATATTGGACAATCATTCAAATAAACTTCATCTCCCATAAGTTACCAGTGCTTCAAATGACAACACAAATAAAATAATTATTCTCCATTTCATTAACTTTGATGAAATATATAATAAAATTTATTAAACAAATTTGTAGAGAAAGACTTAGAGATAATCTCAACCAAGCATGTTGCGTTGTATCTTTTTCCTATAAAACTGATTATAACTTCATACTTAATTTTAGTGAATGAAATTAATGCTTCAATAAATTCTATCCAATTCTGTTATAACAGTAATCAACTAATCAATGACAACATTCAAACCTCAAAGATTACACAGTATAATAACCAATTTAATAATAATGGTTATACAGCAGAGATGGCAATAGAAGCAAATTTCCAGTCCTAAATTCCACCTTCATTTTACCATTTAATCTAACATAGCTTTATGGAGTTCTTAAGTAAATGATGGTTAAAAATCAGAGGTTCCTGAATTTGTAACTAAAAACAGATACCCAAATGGAAGATTTTAAAAATATTAATAAGAAATGTATTTATTGCCTCAAGCTTTGGAACACCTTGGATAAACAGCTTAAAAGTAGAATAGACAGAAATATAATTTTTTGTTTTCAATTATAAATCCATGATAATTATAGATAAATTAAAATAATGGTATAGTTAAGAATTTTGCACCAGAAACAACACTTATAATTAATTAAACGATTATGGCCTGCAATAAAAGACAGAGAGCTTATATCCCAGAACAATTATAAAATACTATTTCTATTCAATATAAAAAAGTATCATACTTAAATGAAATATAGATAACCATAATATTTTTTATATTCACTGAAACTGCAATAAGAAAAGTATTTCTTTCTTAAAATCTTATGGTCCACAAAAACAAAAGAATTTATGGAACACTTAATGGTATGGTTGCTATTTTTGCAGTCAATAATTTTCTACATTTTTACTTCAGGAAATTAACATTAGTCATAAAAATTAATATAGTTAATAGAAGAATAGATTAAAATTATTAAAAACTTAGAGTGATAGCATTTTAAGAGATGTTTTAAATGTTGCTGACTGGCCATGATTCAGTTTTGACAAGAAATGTTAGAAAGCATAGTAATATTTCAACAAAACATAAATGCAAATCAAGCAATTAACTTTGAAAATCATTAGTGGCAGGGAGACAGCCTCCAATAATTTCACCACATCTTTCTCTAATTTAAGAATTGCAGCAACCATGATGATTACTTTAAAATTTCTATTTCTTCACTGATTTGTAGGGCTACACAAATCAGTATTTTTTTAAAAGAAAAATTAAACATGTTTATTTTCTATTCAAATTCCGCTTCATAAGTAAAAAATACAATGTAAAGGCTTTGCAAAATCACTTTTTTAAGAAAGGTTACTTCTTAAACATATTATCTCTTTTACTTTAATCTTTATATGCTGATTATACTATTAATTTATTATAATAGGTAAATGTATGAGTAAAGATATGACACTTCAATTCTACAAAAAGAGCAGGACATGTCTAGTAAAAATTGACTGAAATTTTGAAAATACAGAAACTTAGACTAAAAAGTTAATGACATAAAACTGGAATTAGTGCATGAAAACTTTCAAAAAAATGAGGTTTCAGGAATTGGGCCCAGAAAAGAATCTGAAAATGGAAAGTTGAAAATGGAAATGTGAAAGATAGCAACACCTATAAGTACAGAAAATAAAATGACAGTTGAAAATAGAAATATATTACTCTACAGAACAGAAGGATCAATAAAATAGCACATGATGTAAGTCTTCTGGAATAGTTTTTCATTAAATACGTATCCTTAAACCAATGAAAATTGTTCTATTCACATTCAGTAGCATTAGCTTGTTTCACAATTCTGAAAATCATGAGTCAATATAGTTTCCATACTCCATTTATATTAATAACCTTTCCCATCAAGGGCCTTAGATTTGAAGGAGAGAAAGCTCTGTTGGGGCAGATCATCTCTCTGGCAAGTAAGAGATCTGGGTTTGCATCCCAGGAATGTCATGCCATCTTTTTTGGTTCTTTCTACATAATTAAGAATTTACAACAAGCCCAATGGTTTGCTAATTATTTAATAAAAGCCATCTTTAAGTCTTGAGTTTGTCTTTTTCATAAGATAAAAGAAACACATCTAACCCAAGCATAATAATCTGGGCCAATGCATTGAAATATTCAAAGCAAGTATAAGCTTTTAAATATCTTTTGAGGCATTTTTTTAGCACTTCCAAATAACATGATTTATCTTCTATATTGAAACATATGAACGGAATGGCATGAATTCACTCCATTCTGAAGCTCTAGTGATAGATCATTATTATTTGTTGGACAGAAAACCACTGCTTTCATGCAAAATGACTTCAATTATTCAAACAAATTTCATACATTTCTGGAATAATTATTTTATGCTTGAAAACATTTCTATATCTAATTATGATACAATAAAAAATTCAGTTGCAGAATCAAACTTTGAAGAATTTCTGAGTTAAGAATACATGTAAGATTTTTAGGGATTTTAAATTGATTTTCCACGTAATATTAAAATAAAAGATTCTGACCATTTCTTAAATGAAAGACTAAAGCACTTAACTTTAACGTTTAACCTTAATAAGCTTACCAATCATACCATTCAAAAAGGTATGTCAACTTCAGTCGGAGAAAAAATGTGTAAGAAAGTATCTTAAATAAAACTTATCTACATATATTGTGCTGAGTAGCTTAAAAGATAACTATGATGTTGTATAAAGAAGAATAACTGAATTTTTTATAATTTATGTTTCAGAGATGAAATAAGGGTTGAACCATCTCAGGAAACTTAAAAACAATACATTTACAATCATGAATGGTTTTGGAACTGTAAAATTCCATTTATTATAATGGTATGACCAGAAAAGAAATACCAAATATATCTGAGTTTTTGAACAATGGAGTACATAGTGATAAATTTGAAAAGAATAATCTTAGATAGTGTGCATCAAGATATACTGACAGATTGTAAATTTTTATGCTAAAGATATAAAATGAAAGACACATAAGCATCACAGAAGAAAGGCAATTATCTGTCATGCTACATTATACTAAAACCTGGAATGCATAAAAACTGCCACAGTTCTCCTTGAAGAATTAATGAGGCTATATTTGTCATGCATTTAAATGTGAAGGACTCTTTGACAGAAAAATCATAAAATATGAACAGTGAAATGAATTAAAATAACTGTATACCTGATGACCTAATGGAACCCTGTCCAAAAGGAGAGGAACCTATGACTGGTGCATAGACTTGAGCTATGAAATCTTCAAAAGTCGATGACTCTTTATGATTTTGAACAACAGTCTCCAAAGCTTTTGCTCTCTCTTCATAGCTGAAAGAAATAAAATCTTTAATGAAAAAGCTATACACAATAACTTCTCAACAATACAATAATAATGCCATTTCAAGAATTTAAATGCAGCAATGTTTAAAAATTGTGCTGTCAATGATGGAAAACAGAAACAGGAATAAACATCATATGAATGGGTTTTATTTAGCAAATCTGCTCATGTAATTGACTTTTAAGGAGTCTTTAAGTATTTCCTTTAATTATTATAAGTTTCATTATTTCACTTCTAAGTCTACATTCTTTCATTTGTTTTCAACTGGATGTTACTCCATCTTACAAATACACGTCACCACAATTCATTTAATTATAAATCATATGTTCATACATAGTTTTTCAAAAACATACTCACTAATTTTGGTAATAAGGCAACATGCTCCTTTTGGCTCTGGAAGCACTAAGAGCAGTTGTCCTCACTAGGCCAGGAAGAACCTTGTGGTCGACTATTGCTTCATTAAACAGTGGACCAAAGTGAGGAACCTAGGGAAACAGAAGAAAATCATGAAATCACTAAACAATAATCTTCTAATCGTTTATTTTTTTTTCAGTGCACAGATTTTCAAACAGTTAAAAACAAGGGAATTGATTCTTGAGAAGTTCTGAGCATGGTAAAACCAACCTTGGCAAGCATGGAATTATGCATAGAACTGAAGGTTAAAATACGAGCCTTAATACAGAGGTTCTGGTTCAAAATCCCAATCTGTATCTCCGCTCCCAATGCATTTAGGAAAAATCATCATTATTTGTTCTAAATCATTTAAACTGTGTGTAGTAAAAATTTCAATTGTATAGGATAAAATTTGTAGAAGGAGATTAATTTTTAATTCAGATGCTTGTCAGAGGTTAATAAATCAAGATCAGATCTCAGAAATGCAGATTATGCTTCAGGACTATATATGACACTTCTGCTAAAAGTTTGGTTTTCCTGTGACACCTGGTTGTTGTTCCACAAAGGTGTAAAAATGATTGAGTCATGAAGTTGCGTGAATTTACTGCATTTTGGTTAGGTTTACGTCAACTCAGATTAAGCAGGAGATCGATATTGACTCTCAATGTATATCACTTTAAAGGCAAAAAGTTGCTCTTCCAAATGATGTATAACATGTCCCATTATAATGACAGATCACCAAAGGGGAACAAATCAAATTTCAGGTCTATATTATTTTCAATCTGACAGCCCTATTTTCTAACAGTAAGGTAACCTAAATGTTCATTGTTCCTGACATTTACCACTTACTCTTCATAAACATTTTGGGAATGAATTTCAAAGAGTTCAACAGAACAGATCCAACTATATCTTCTCCGTGTAAAATAATTAAAAAAAGGAAATTAAACCATCTCTACCAGAGGATGATACTCCAGAATATATTTGATTATTTTTGGACAGAAATCTAATTGCATTAAAAGTAAATGAAGCATTACTTAGAAAATTCTCTATCACTTGAGAAAAAACAAAATTTATCCACTAAAAGTATTATAAGATGATTCCAAATACAGCTGTAGAAATATTGAAAGGGGCAGCAGGCTGTACCAATAAATACTTCAAGTAAATACTATCAAGAAGTTTAAGATTGGGGATCATAATGACAATCTCTCAGAACAGGAAGGGATCTTACCTCTTTCTTTCTAGAAACATGTATTCTGAATAGCCCATTTGGAAGTGGATAAATAACTATTAGAACATCACAGAATTCAGTAGGCAGAATACCACGGCGATAATCTCTGACATGCTCTGACCAAACAATATGGACTTCATCATTTCCCAGATGGCGCATCTGAAAGAAAAATTATAGAGCATAATTTACTACAAAGGTGTATAATAGAAGATCATTCTTTTGTCATAATTCAAATTTATCATTACCTTCTGTAACAATGATTCTTGGCTTGATGAAGGCATGCGAGTTGCGACATGAAACATGCACTCCAAAAATGATGTTGCATAATATGGTGCTGTATCACCTGTACTTCTATTCCTTTGCAATCCTCCCAGAAAACCAGTATGGCTTTCCAATTCAACCTATCAGAAAGATGCATTGAGATTATTTAGATGTAAATAGGCAATCAGCCATAAGAAGTTCAATATTATAGATCAAAGAAAAAATTAAATGAAAAGGTTTCCAGAGTACAATTTCTCCATTGTAGAGATTCAGAGTTTTCATAACTGATGAAAGATTCCATCATCGTTTTACTCATATTTACGAAAATAAGCAAAAAATATAAAATTACATTAGCATACAGCTTCTCCAAAATTTATAAAAATTGCTACTAAGCTATAAAATGACGAAATTATGCAGGACCCAGTATTGACCTTGCGCATTATCAGATTTAATCCACTGCTTACTATGTCATACTTTCTGCTTTTATTTATGTTTATAACAAGTAATACAAGGCAGGAAACTCTTCCTAAAGATTAATGCATAAAAACAATGTCCTGCATTGTATCTAAAATAGATAAACATGAGAGGTATTTATTAAAATTCCAGAAGCATACCTCCCATGCTAATCCAGCGATGAACTCTTCATAAGCCTGACTTCCACTCGTGTTGGACAATATTGAGTTCTTGTCTTCTTGTCCATCTGCTACATATATCACAGCAATTTTGTGTGTTTCGCGGCATCGCTAAAGATAAAACACTTTTAATAACCAAAACTCCACTTACATGCTATTTGTGAATCAATAAAAGAAGGAAACCTATTATTTTACTTAAAGAAAGACTATTAAACAGAGGGAATGTAAATCAAGAAAGAGAATATGGACAACATGCTAAAAATTAGAGCAGGCAAATTTTTCATTATGTACACACACCTTTAATTAAACAAAAGAAATGAAAGCCTAGAAAACTCAAATTAATGTTTTAAAAAACGTAAGTAATGTCTCTTACAGCCTTTTTACTATTTATGAGAGAAAGCCATTTCCATAGCCAGCAAGTAATAATAAATTAACTCCCTTGGATTAAGGACTGTCATTCATTCATTCCTTAAAGGCATAATACCTTGTTGTTGCAATCACAAATTCCAACCTTCTAAGCCATTTTCTTCATTTTATTATACAAAATGTATCCCACTTCCATCATCATAACTTTCAAAAAGTTCTTGGTTGGCTTCTCATTTTTTTATCAAGGATTTTTCCTTCCAAAATGTTTTGTAAAAAGTAGTCCTGCTGGAGTAAGTGTCCAATGAGCTTTACTTTTCTTATCCTAATAGGTTTAAAACTCCTCCAAAATTACATTTCAAGTTTACTAATTTCACTATTTTAATTTCCAGGTCTTGCATCCATATGTAAGCACACCCCATACTAAACTTTACCCAAAAAAAATTTCCTCCTCTTAGTCTCAATATCAGTATTATTATTTACCAGGAGACTTTTCTGTGCTTAAAAGGCTTTCTTTGCAAAATCAACTCTCCTCTTAACCTCTATGGAGCAACTGTTGTTTCTCACACTACCTAAGTACCAGAACTCTGTTACTTCTCCTACCCTCACTCTTCCTATGCTTATGTTTGCATTTTTTCACTTTCCTGCTTTTCTACCACCATGGTTTTTGTATTATTTGGGTTCAATTAAGGTTAGCATCAGCATTATGAATAGCAATACTAAATAACAACAGAAGATACCAGAGCCAAACAATGTACACATCACATAGAAATTTAAAGAAAAAAATGAGTTCAACTTGTGCCCAAAATTGACCTGAAAATGACCTAATAAAAGCATTTGGATTACTGCCATATTTACTTATATATCTTAGTCTTATTTCAGATTAATTAAATTAAATACTACATCTGATTGAAAAAAGATTACCTCTTCGTGGTTTGCAGAGACTTGTTGGATTACAGTAGGATAACACATTACAAATTTCCTAACATGTATCTTAACTGTATACCAGAATATAAAGAATAAGGGTTTTTGGTTTCCGTTCACACATTATAATTCTTTTGTTATTGAAGTTTTTGACTTGGTTCTGATTCAATATCCTGCTACTTAAACATGGGAGAGTTAGGATTAAGTTAGAATCCTAGGTAGGAATAATTTAAAATGTCATGATTAACAGCTTGATGCAGAGAATAGCAAATTCAAATTTAGAGATTTTGAAATGAAAATTAGAGAACACAGCTTACCTGTGAATCCAAATTTCGCAGCTCCCTTAACAATTTTTCCCCCTTATTGAGAAGATGTAGGTGAGGTCTTCTTTCCCATCCAGCAAGTCCAAGACGGGAAAACAGAAGTCTTGCATGTTGGAATGGAGCTAAGGACTTAGGTGGAGTGGGACGGCTGAGACAACTCTGAGACATTGAAGAGAATTCCTCCTCATCAATCCTAAACACCAAGAAAATATACAAATTCTACTTTAATGGACTGAAAATACCAATAAAATTTTGAGGAGATCTACAAAGGTTTTCCTCCCAGTGGAATGCAAATACTCAGCAAAAAACTTTCTCTTACCTAGAGGGAATAAGTAAAAGAGTAAATTTTTGGTTCAGTGACAGCAGGATGAGTATTTTCTACTTCTCATACAGTTGTGTGACAAGCTCTTGTACTCTCATGGGGAAGAACAGATAAGACACTATGCAAATCAAACCTCCATGCTATCATAGACTGCTCATTATCTTCTGTTGAAGTGGGCCAAAATGGCTCAATTGTCGTACTTATAACTTGTTATTCTGTGAAGACCTTCTTTTAATGCATGAATTCTGATGCTCTATGAGCACTATTATTCCAGTTCAATATAATCTTCTGCAAAATAAATTGCAAGATATTTCACAGCAGGTCAAATGTGAAAAAGTTTGAGGATTCTTGATTTAATCTACTGCTATCTAAAGAAGGAAAACGGAAGAAATGCAGTATTTCACCCATGGCAACACCAAACAGAAAGAGAATGATTTCTTAAGCATCTCCACGTGAGTTAGAGGGCATTTCCAAGTTAACAGATAAGTCACTGTTATCTACTCATCCTTGATTGGCCTTCCCAATGCTCACAAAAATCACAATTTTGTAGCTCTGCAACCTCAGCCACAAAGATAAAATAAACAGTACTTAGAAGAATTACACAAAATGACTTACAGGAAGAAAATAGGACTTGGTGGCAACAGGATCAATTATCATGACATATATAATTACATAATCGATACTGGAAAACAAGAGTATATTATAATAAGACTTATACTTCTTTGACTATAATAGTTACCCACAAAAACCTTCCAGACAAAAAATTGGACAACAAGTATTCTACTACACTCCTCTTGATCTTATATCATTGTTCAGAATAAATTCTCCTTATATACTCCAATGCTATAATATTTGACTTAAGCACTTCAGCTTGTCAGCTCATTTCTTCACTCACTATACTCCCACAAATGTTTTTGCATTTTTCTATGTATATACCAAAATTTTGTCCCTCAAAATCTTACCACCTTGTTTTCATGTATTTACCTTTCCTTTGAGTAAGATATGAATTTGGAGAATGAGTGAAATTTAAATATTTCAACTAAGCTGAGATGTCACTTTTATTTATTTTATCAATTAAAATTCAAGGCATTATTTTAAATTTGGTGAATTTATAAAGGGGATCTTCACATGAAAATTTAAAATAACCAAAAGAATGCATAAAGAAAAAGAAAAGTTGAAAATAAAATTACTTAAAAAAGAACTGTAAATGTGGTTTGTGAGAAAAATAGTACCTACTGTTATCATTTCATGATCACCACTTCTTTTTTTCCAAATATCTTACATACCTTAGGGTACTTTGGCTCAACAGATGTTCTCGCTCTGTGTGTCGTTGTCCAAGGAGGGCAGAAATGGCATCTTCCTGAGCACCTGGCACCAGCTGTGGAGGCGGTGGTGCAGGAACATTCAGAGCACCATCAAGCACATCTAAACACTCTGGGCTTGTGTGACCAATGTATTGAAGCAACTAAAACAATATAAGAAAAAAATTATTTGTTAAATAAAATATAACTTGGTCTAATTGCCTATTTGCAATCTTTAAAGAACTATAATAGAAAATATTTGTATTCCTAGCAATATATTAATTACTATAGGTAATTAAAAGGCCCAGCCCCTGGGACTCGGGTTAGCCAGGAGGGTGTAAAGGCATGCACCTAGGAAATTTCCCAAGGAGAAACAGACACACAAAAGACTGACAAGACTAGGATTCAAAACCCAGATTTTAGAATAGCTAGTCAATTGCTCATGACATTCAGATGAATTATATATTTGGTGACATATAATTATATGACTTATGGAAGACTTTATAGGCAAGGGCTTGGGTTAACCTTAAAAGAGGCTTACGGTTGAAGCCTCAATGATGACAGCACTGGACAATCAGACAAAACATATGCGCTTGCCTACTAAGTGGCCTGAATGGTATGTCTGAATGTTCTGGAGAGATAGCTTAATGATTAGAGCAACCAGCTGGCAATTGAAATATCTGGGTTTGAATCCAGGACCTGTCAGACTTTCTTTATGTCATTTCTTCCTTGGAAATGAAAAAAAGTATTGGCTTACAGGGGGGAGTATCACTATTCTAATTTAGCTGAAATATTCTTCACTTTTAAATGCAACACCAGGCCATCTTTTAGGATTAATTGGATAGTAAAGAAAGAATGGAAATCAAGGCATCAAATAGCTTTGACAATTTCTTATCTGATACTGATTATCAGTTTAACCAACCTCATTCATTATGTGCGACTTGAAATGGAATAAATATCAACAATACATTCTCTGCTACAGAGAAGTATCTGCATCCAATATAGGCAATGTGATATTTTAGGATAGAGATTACAGTATAACAATTTTACATTAACATTTTAAATTAATTAAAAAAACACAGGTAATCAATTAATATCACACAATTAATATGTTGAAATTTATACTTAGGAAAATTAATTCTAAAGAGTTCAAATGCTTGTGTAGTTTTTACCACTCTTTCTTTCAAAGATTACAAATATTAAACTCACATCATCCAAGTTGTCCATATCTTCAGCTGCATTGTTCCAAGTTGGCAGAAGATCTGGAGGACGATGGCGCATGGTATGTTGAGGTGGAGTGCCACTCAGGCGTGCTAAAGAGTGCAGGCGAGAGGATGGAATTGATAGCAGAGATTGCTGGGATTCGTCAGCAATAGATATTGGTCTCCTTGTTGGAGTCTGGAATTTTCCTCCAACCACAATTGACATATCACCTATAGTGAATTGAAGAACACAGGAGCCGTAAATAAAAAATAAATAAAACCATTCAAAAAGTTTTCTAAGTGCATAAGCAGTGATTTTCAAAAGAAACACTCTTAATGCCTAATATTCACTAAAGAGGCCAGTTTAACTAGATAACAAACTATGAAAGTGTTTTCATAAATTAAACGTTGAGATTGTTTTTTTTTAATCGATTAGAGCCATAATTGATAGATAGATGTGCCAAGAAAATAGCATGAGGAAAGTTTGGTAGTTAATCTGCTATAAAGATCCCATTATAGTTGTAGTGTGAGGTTATAAACTTCACCATACAGATTGAAATTATTTGCAATGTTTAAATGCTTAAAATTCTGAATGAATAACAAAGGTGGTTAAGCTACCAATAATCCTAATGAAATAGTGTGTGAATTAGGAGCCACATTGTACCAAGTTGAAATTGTAACCACTGCATAAGAGACAAAAAATTCTAGACTCCTAGATGAGGAAATTTACTTGATGTTATGAACAAAATGGGAACAATAATATATTTTTATACCTCCATCCAAGGAGATGTTCAAGTCTTTGCTCTCTGAAACATCTGCCCAAGAAACATCTTTTTGAGAGCTGTCTTCATCCAAATATGGAGAATCTGAGGTTGCACAATGTAGAATAGAAACATCCCAGCAGGCCTTTCCACCAATGCCTCTCAGCAAGACACGGACTTCAGAGGAGCCAGGAACCAAATCATCTGCCCTAGCCTGGCCAAGGGCTTCCAACTCTACCAGTGACATCAGCTGATAAGTACCACTCATAACAAAAAGCTGAAACAGACAGTGAAGTGCATACGGTAAGATAAATAAAACAAATTTACATTGATACATATAATTAATGACACCTAGATAGCAGACAGGGTAGTATGTTTGCCTTCAGTGAAAGTTTCCTGGGTTCAATTCCTGAGAGGGGGACAACATTTATCAGTCTATCCAGCATTGTGATGAATATGGGTGATTATCTGAATCAAGATGTAATTCAATACAGCAGCATAGGAGTTAAAACGCTGACCATATATCACCAGGGTTGGCCCAATGTGCATTGGTACTGGTTGTGCTTACTTTTGTGCATCTTCCAAATAAATCCTTGTAAAATATCCATTATTTCACAAGTTACTTATTTTTATGAAAGAATATTTTTGTTATTCATTAGAATTTATTTCTAATTGGAAATTATAATCTCTTAAAATAAACTGATTTATTAAATCTATTCTCTATTCAGATTTGTTAATCTATTATAATTATCTATTCAGAATTAATTCAACAATTCCGCTGAGGAAGTAATTATCAAAATGCTTCCTGAGCTGCACATCTTTGCCTAGGATTGATCTACACAGCAAATATCCTCCACAAATAGTTGCATAGGCTATATGATTGCTTTATTCAAGAAACATTCAGCCACTAAGGTTTCTACACTTCACTAGATAATCCACTAATGCTGAATATCATTCATCCCCCAACCTTGGCACTCAGGGAAACTGCCCCACCCACCGGTATCTTGGGCTGTCTCTTATGTCACCCAGGGTGAATGCTGCCTGGCTAGGCCATATTCCTCAAAGGGATGCCATGCTATGGAGTTTACTATATTTAATTAATATTACTGAAAAGGTCATTTAAAAGATATGAAACCGAAACCTGAAAGACTTCTTATAATTAACACACTTATTGATTAACAGAAGTAAAAAAATCATTAACACTGGGACGTATACCCATGTCTATTACTTTAAGGGTAGATGCTCTATCAACTGAATTACCATGCTGAACCAATTAAACTCCATAACAGGATGCTTAGAAGAAAAGAGGATTGGCACAGCACTTTGTTTCTGTGGCCACTTCCAGAGGTAAGCTTATAAAACAAAGGAAAAGGAAAAAGATCTAGTAAACTGCTTTGGTGATGGTCAGAGTTACTAAGTGAAGCACCACTTACCATTTTCCATCTATATGAAGCATCCCATTAATGGACTCAAAATGGTTAGGAAAGGTTATTCAGTTGTTATAAAATCTGCCTACAAATTGAAAGACCTAGGTTTGTGTTATAATCATCACTAGATACTTTTTACTTCCAATTTCCCTTTTATTTATTCACTTATTCTACAATCAACAAACAATAAAAATGTGGTTCTCACCTGGACATTGGGAGCAGAGAACACCTGTGCACTGAGCTCATCAGCTGGAAGTCCTGGAACATCGTCATGCTCCACAACCAATGAGGGAAGCCAAGCAGCACCATCTGCTGACATTGGAAAGTGGCCAATGTGATTCACCAAATGGGCTCTCACCTAATAAAGAAAATACAAGATTGACCTAAATTAACTGATGAAGCTATTATTTTGTTATGCAAGAGTGATACTTCAATAACATCATATTTCCATTCTGTCACAAAACACACTGAGAGACAAGTTATTACTGAAAGATATTTTTATATATGTTTAGAAGAGGCACAGGCTTATGTTTTAAATAAGTGCACATCCAAAATTAAATCTGAAAGTAAAACACACCATCATTTTCCCATTTGCCATTTAGAAACTCAAGCAATGCTTCATACATACAGTGCAAGAAGAAATAATGAACAAGAAAAACACAATGAGGTTATTACATCTAAATGCTATTTCTCATAGCTATGGGTAGTGTATAATAAGAAATTTTTGGATATAGATAGGTGGGCAAATGGATGCAAAAATGTAGAAATTTGTCTAAACACAAGATAGGGGTGCGGCCAGAAATTTCTCAAGGCAGGATATCCAAATTTCTTTTCAATTAAAGCTTACATGCCCTCTTCATTCACAAATTTCTAATCACTCACACTCATTCTATAGAAAGGAGGACCTAAGGGGTGAGTAAGTAACCCATGAATCCCCACTTGGCTATGCCACTGAATGACAAGATATGCTTTGCAATTTCAAATTAAACAATATCTCTGCAATAAGTAATGAATTCAGATGAAACACAAGCTTGATGTTAAAAGAACAAATTCCTATGCAAAGGAAAAGTCCTATGTAGCCAATACAAACCTGGATATCCCAATTGCTGGGTGGTTCCTCCCAGTTTCATTGGACTTTCCACTTTCGATTTGTCTCCCCAATATTGTTGTAGGTTATTGAATAGAATTTTGAATTTTAATTTACATTCATTTCAGGTCCTCCAAACTTTGAAGTACAGAAAATGTTAGTGTTTCCTATTAATGCTAGTGTTTGATCTGAGAGCTAACCCATGAAAATGTACTTCTTGTAAACATAAAGATATAACAACATAACAGACGTTAAAGAAATAACAATGAGCAAGCTTACCATTCTTGCAGCTAGTTTCACTCTGTTCCCGAGACCATTGGAAGTAGGAGATGATCCTCCACTATCAGGTGTATTAATGGGAGGTGTGGAAGAGGCAAATTTCTTAGCAGGAGTACCAGGGGGACTGCCCATTCCACCCACACGAAGATTATCTAGGATCAAGTCTGGATAAAAGGCATCAATCTCACTGTCTTCAAATATTCCAGCAGGCCATCTACCCCTTTTTTTCACCCCTGCCCAACCATCCTCTCCTTCAACTCTTTTCATTTCAACATCTCCTGCTACTATTGCATCTAACACCTGCAAAAACCAAATGCAAAATGGCATGAAATTAGGAATTAGAAAGGGGAACGAAAATAATGCCAACACAGATCACGGTGCATGTATTTTATAGTAAACAAAAAAATTGAAAGTAGAGAACCTTGTTCTCTTACAGGACATATTTATTTATGAGATAGTGAAGAAAATTTGCAAAGATTATTATACCAGTTCCATTCAACTGCCTTCAAAATTATAATTAGATTATTTCCCCAGAGAAATAATGCTTACATGTAAACTGGTAAGGGAAGATAAAATAACAGAAAAAATTGTGGAGGAGTATCTGGAAGATAGGAAGGTGATTCAATTTATTCCTCCTCATTCACTGAGAGAGAAAAGATGGAGGTGAAAATGTCTCCATAAAAATTTCTCACTATGTGAGCAAAACATTTCTCCATTTTATCTTTAAAAAATAAATCTTTCAAGAAAGGACATTTTCATTATTGATAATTAGCCAAACTTCCTATCCCACCATGATGTAGTCCCTACACCAAGCAATTTTAGAATGCAGGCATAAAAAATGAAAGAGAAAGCCCAAAGATTAGTTCTTTTTGCATTCATCAAAACAAACTGGTACCAATATACACTGAGATTTCATTTTATTGATCTAATTCACATTCTCTCTCTCTCATTACTTCTAATATAGCATTGTGTGTAAAATGTTGGGAAAATTTTAGTGAAAATCTTATTGAGATTTTTTAAAAGATGAATTTGTAAACCTAAGATTTTATAAAGCTGGAGTTTGAGAGAGATACACCTTTAAACTACAATTTAAGAAGAAAATGAAACTGAAATTTGCAATGCTAACTGACCTCAAATATAATACGAACTAGGGAGGATCCCCCTAGTAATGGTTCTCCAGTTTTTGGGAGGAAGGATTTAGAGGGTTGAGGGGCTAAGAGGCATGAGAGTGGAAGGTGCATACACCACTCCCCCATGCAGAATAGCAGAGACGTCATCAAACGACGATGTTCCTCTTCTACCACTCCAGCCCCACAGCTGTTAGAAAGATGCTCCAATGTCAGCACCAATACCTGTAAAAAAATTAATTGATTGGACCTATTACAAATGACTTAACACCAGTACAAACCTTTGGTCTCCATTGGCTTATCAAAAGCATATAAATTATTATACCAAAACTGATACCAAACACACTCCTAGAATATCATATTTAGAGTTAAAAACTGACAACAGAGAAATAGTTTTACTTAAGCAATAGAAACAAATAATGCATAGCATTAAGGGGTCTTCAGGGTACTGGCTCCATACTCTAAACTGTGTAATTTATATTGCAGTAGCGAAGAAAAAGGTAATAAAATCCTAACATAATCAGCTCTCTCAGCAGTCAACAGCTCTCAAGCAGTCAAATGTGTAAATATTCTCAATGAGTTAACTCAATTATCAATTTTTCAATTGTCTCACCACAGTTCACATTGTCAAGTTTCACCTGAATTCCATTATAATTTCAAAGGAAAACTATACTATAAAAGTATTTCAGAATCATATTGAAAACCTTGGGCTTCTATCAAATGTAATAATTTTTAATTTACAAGGCACGCAGTGAGATAGACTGTCTAAAGGTTTGTTTTACTATCATTATTTATAGTTATAATTTTTTCAACAGTTAAAATTAACCTGAATTATATTAATAAACGCATCAGCTACTGTCACCAACAGCTATTAGTAAACTACTAATGAAATTACAATAAAAATACGTTCCAGCTTTCTTTCAATTTGATAATATTTGATTTATTATTTACATGGCTAGGTAAGGTCTGAATAGGCCATTCTTCCCCCTTTCCTCAGACATCAGAGTTAGATGAAAGCTCCAAATAGCCGTTGTTTGCGAGAATTCCCACCAGCGGGGGTTAGGGTTCTCTGTGGTCGCACTTAGCAAGTATTGTTCTCGATACTTATTTCGACAACTAAGTTGCCATCTTCGGGAGAGAAGAATAACTCAGTTATTCTTCTCTTCTAAATTTGAGAGAAATCAATTGATTGGCTTCATCCATTTGTATCTTACTTTAACTCAATGATAGTCTTTATTAAGTTAAATTGGTGTTCTTCATTTTCAAGAATCGTGGTAACTCTAAAGCTGGTGTATATATTCATCTTTCATTAGACGTCTTATTCTTCTCTCCCCAAGATGGCAACTTAGTTGTCGAAATATGTATCGAGAACAATACTTGCTAAGCGCAACCACAGAGAACCCCAACCCCTGCTGGTGGGATTTCTTCAGTTTGCTCGCAAACAACTGCTATTTGGAGCTTTTATCTAACTCTGATGTCTTACAACAGCCGTGTTCCTTTTCCTTATAGATTCTCTTTCCTCAGATTAGGAGATCAAGTTTATCAGCATCACATTAGCATCTATGACTAATTCACCAAGATTACTATGTCAAGATTTATTCAATGGAGCCAGTGAAATACACTCCTTAAAGAACATACCTCAACAATCCTTGGAGGAATGTCTGGAAAACTCTCCATCAATTTATCAGCATGGTCACATAGCATAAACAAAATGTCTGATGCCACTTGACCCACCATATTGCAGTTGAACTGGAATTTGAATCAACAATTACATGCTTTAATTTTCTTAAAAATAATAAAAATATTAAATTTTCACAAAGAAAACATAGACTTTACACTTTATATACTTTACACACAAAGAAAAATTATATACTGAGAGTTGAATAAATTGTAGAAATAAAGCATTTTAGGTTTTCTTGTCTTTAAAAATAGGCATTTGACAAGATAAAAGCCATAAGTGTAAAATATATTTCAAGAGAACATCGATATGATTTAGATAGATAAAGCTAAAAACCATCATCTTAACAATTAGTGAGGCATATCATGAAGTTAACTGCTTAATGGTATTGAAATCAAATTTACAAAGAAATACCTTACTTTGAGGTAGAAAAACATTCAAGATAAAATATTTCCATTGGAAGCTTCAAGTACCATTTAATTATATTCAAGAAACTTGCACTGATAAATATTTGTATCCTCTTCCAAATTCATACTTAAAAGCAGCAACAACTTCATCTCTTATATCAAATATAGAATTTGAAGCTATGAAATTCATTTCTGGTGCAAGGTGTCTACATAAAAAAACAGCACATCAGTAATATATGATTTACACTAGAAGTTTTTCTGTGTAAATCTTTTCATTTAAAGAAAATATGATTTGATGCTGATGTATTGAAATAATAAGTATTTGTTTACTGTTGAGTTATGGGATACAGTGATAATTCAATGAAAGTTAAATTAAGTTTTGAGAATTTTAAATCAAACTGAGCATTTAAGATAATTCAATTATTAGAAATTAAATTCAACACTTATGCTAACATAAATACAGGGTATGGAAACATAATTATATATGTATGTTGACAATTACATACTTCATTAAAAGAAAAAAAAATTTTTAATCACCCCAAGAGCAAGCAGAAGAACATTAGTGGCCTCCTTCACACGTGGATGAGGACCATGAAAATGGCTGTCCATTGATGGTGAAGAGGTTAGCTCTCCTTGCAAGAAAATACCTAATCCAGAGAGGGCAATACAACGAGCTATTCCAGTTGGCTCACATCTTCCACACTGAAGCAAAGCATCCAATACGAGATCCTGATGAAAAAGACAAAATAAAATGTATGGAATCCATTTTATGTTGCTGTATCTTTACTTTACAATGCAAAAGAGAAAAAGTAGCCAAGTGTATAAAACAATAAGAGAGGATTGAGCTATTCCAATTGGTTTAAATCTTGAACCACAATGAAGCAATGCAATCTAAGCATTAAAAAAGTCAGAAAATGAGAATTCATTCTAATATCTACACAAAAGGTATTGGCTTTTAGAATAATCAGGGTAAATATAATCTACTGCAAAAGTAATGGATTATAATGAATGAGTACATTAAAGTTTCTTATCCGACTAGCCAGAAGTAACCTTTTCATAGGCCATGTAGTTCCTACAAGTTTGATTGTTTGCAATACCACATTATAAAAACACTATGCAAGTTGCTTTGAAGTTTAAAATTGGTATGAAATACCAATCTTTAATGCTGACCTATATGCTTTCCTTGTGACAGATTCAAATATAGGAAACAATTATTTACTTTTTTATCATACAAGTTTGAAATAAAAGGTAACTCTGCATGAAAGGAATAAAATTTGTCAGCACTATCATAAATTACTATTAAAAATAACATTTCAAACTCTTCTTCTTTGTTCCTGTTTATACTGTATTATAATAAACAGGAAAATTAATATTTGAATATATAAGGAATTAAACCAATAACAGAAAAAATAAAGGAGTAAATGCTGGTGAAGAAAACATGTACAACAAAATCCTAAGGAGAGATTTCCAAACCAGGCTTTGGAATACAAGCAAACAGGTAAAAAAAATTTAGGAAGACCAGGGACAAGATGGAAAAAGTAATGCCTGAACAGGCTGAAAGCCTGATCCTGGAAGGAAGTAGATTACTTGCTGTATTTGTATTTTTTATAGGTTATTTCACCTCCACTTTGAGCATTTTTCTCCATAGGGTCTTTCTTAAGAACATTTTAATTTTTTTTCATAACCTATCTTTCAGCAATCTATTTTTCCACACACTATCTTTAGTGATACTATGTGCTTGATAAAGGAGTACTTTATTCTTAATCTGGCTTTTAAGAGAGATCAGATCAATAATCAGAATCAATGATATAATAATAATCTATCAACAGTAATTTGGCTATCTTTACCTTGGCTCCAGTGGAAAGAGTCATTGTAAACTGTCCATGCTCAGGCCTCAGAACTGCTGCATCAGCAACAGCATCACAGTAGCAAAGGAGGCCACCTAAGATTGAGCAAGCTTCTGTCCTTGGTGCCTGTATAACAGAAAGGAGTCAATATGAAAATCAACTTGAAAATATCAAAATGGACATACTGCAAAAACTTTTGCACAGGTTGACTGTAAGCACCTCTTCTCCTTTGGATAGACGTCTGACTGTACAATTGGTCAAATTAAATTCCTTAACATTGAAGATTTAACAACAGGAGTAGAATTCAAATGAGTTCTACCAATATCTTAAAATCCATTCTACAAAACAAGATTATTTATTACAACTTTATACAATTTAAAATTTTGTATTACAAATGCAATTCATCAAATTTGAAAGTAAACATATAATCCCTAACGATCACACGTAATGAAATCATAAATAGGGCGATCATGTGCTTACGAGTGAAAAATGGAACATCTTTCAACAGTAATACAGTAGTTCCTTGGTCAACTATGGTAATCTGTTCCAGGATTACTGTACTTAATCAAAACTGTTTTTATGCAAGGTGTGATTTCCAACAACCATACTATAAGTGAAATATACAGATCAAACTCATTTAAATGTTATTAAAATATGAATATGTAATTTATCCATTTATATTTTCAAAAAAAATTATCATTAATAAAATCAATACTCAAAAAACAGGTTTTGATAGTCAATCTTTACCAGAAGGTATTGTAATTCAAAGCCTAAATCATTACCCAAGACACATTTTGATCACAGACACTTGTTGTTAACCAAATTCATTATTAACTAAGGGTTTAGTTAACCAAGGTACCACTATACCAGTGAAAACTGGAAAAATTATTAAAAAATAGAAATATGGAAATAAAGAAGAATCATCCAGCCATAACATCAAAAGGAATTTCAACACCACTAATTCCCAATTTTGGTCAGGCATATATGCATTATATCTTCCTCAGACAAAATATTACATGTTAACACATTTTCTGCATTTTTTATGGCTGGGTTATCTGAATTTAAGTGATGAAGGCTTCGATAGCTGACTAATTATAATTTTGATCTCATTGATGGTATAAAAACAGCACTGTCCTAGAGGAAAAGAGAAATATGGTCAGCCTAGTAAGGGAGCAATAGCTGACAAAGGGAAGAAATTAACTGCTTCAATGGATAACTAAAAGAAGTTTGAAAGAAACCCATAATAGATTACTTTAAGCACATTTATAAATCTACCCATTTTGAAGAGCAAGGGTGAAATAACAGAAAATCATGAAAATTATAAGCTAACCATATTATAAGCTATGAAAATAAAAGATTCAAATCACTAAACTTTGAGAATTTCCATTGACTGAAAACAAGGGGATTTCAAATAAAACTTTCCCCTCCAACTTCTTAAAATAGAGTCTACTTGATTGACTTTATAACTATCAATATGGTTTAATAATTTTAAAGAACAATTTTTTGTTAAATAAAAAGTAGATTATCTTCAGTTGTATATTTTAATGCCAAGATGAGGCTGCAAGTGTCTTAGGCACCTCCCAATGAGAAATACAATATATACAAATAATATGATAGTGTTTATTTTTTAGGTGTTCCCTAAAGATAAAACAAGGAATTTTGATTAGGGCACACCTAGATTTTTTTCCTTATCAAATAATTTATTACAGAATAGAGATGAATCTAAGACAATATTTTCTCATTACAGACATCTGAAGAAAAGAGGGTTAATCTGTAAGTCAAACCATTGACTTCAATTGGATTGCATAATCTAAAAATTTAAGTTCTTTTGGTGTGCCATTTTTAGTCACTTGGCTAATTTCAGCTACAAAATAAAATCATCTAAAAAAAAATTTTCATTAAAAATTCATAACTTAAAATTTATTGTTTTGAACTATCAATAGTTTTCCAACCAAGAAAAGAACTGTGAATAGATTTAATGTGATTGCATTTCATTACCGCAAGTGTTCTTACTTTTAGTAGGTTCTTGTGCCTTAATATTCCTTATTCAACACCATTTCCTTGATTTCTTAGTAATTTACCCCAACTGTTATGTCATCTTACATCTTTTGCCTTCATCTTTCATTCTCTCTTTCATTCACCCTCAATTGCTTTCTTTACCAATCCCTCTCCTCTCAATGTTTGGCCCCCCATTTCCTCTGTTGATGCTTAGTTACTACAGTTAAAACCCTTTCTTCCCCAACCATCTCTAGCAAGTCTTTGTTTTCCTATCAACCCAACTTACTTTTTCCACTCTTTGCCACACCCACACATCAAACACCTTCAATCTTTTGATATTCTTTTTTTAAGACCCACTTTACACACTCATACAACAATATTGCATTCACTTTTTGCATTTTTAATTCAAATTTGCATATTTTTCTTTTCCTGAATATATGCAAAAATTGCTTGCTAACTAAAATGATAAGTACCTCATTCTTATTGCTATCATTGATCATTATTCCAAATTATTTTCCTAGCAGAGCTCTAAACAAAAGGGATTGTCTTAGAATCAGGCTTATATTAGATTGGTGCAAATAGGATAAATACAAATTACTTTGTTATAAAAGTTTGCACTACATCAGGCCTCATTAAATAATGTATCAGTATTGTCCCACATTTATATTGACATTAAATTATACAATTTATTTTGAAAAACTTCTTTGTAACAACTGTACATAAAATTATTTTAAACTCTATTATTTATAAACAAGTGCCTATTTAATAACACTGAAAATTGTGTACAAACCCCTTTGATATCTGAAGAAGAAGCAACCTCCCTTGCGGCATGGATAAAATCCAGAAGCAAAATAGAAGATCCAGGAAGTGCCATAGAGAAAAACCTTGGTCCGCAAAAGCGAATTAGTGTATTTATTACAGCCTGGAAAATTGAAAAATTCATCCTTTATTTATTACAGCCTTAGAAGACATCAGACAATAATCATTAAATAAAATCTTGAAAAAAGTTAATGCATGATTTATTCACCTTTTTTTACCATCCATCTCCTTCAAAATGAAGTATAGTGGAGAACATAGGGATATACTAACCTGATCATCACAAGTAAGTCCTTTGTGCAATACCCTATAAAATTCAATTAAGTAGTCCCTAGGAGGAGGAATGTCTAGCGGCGTGACAGTTATACTGCAAAGAAGCCTATATGCGCATAGCTTTCCTTTTTTATGCGTATCTGGGAGTTTTAGAGCCTGAAATTGAAAGAATAATGTCAGCATGCTCTTTTCTATGATTAATTTTGAGCTTAGGATACCTTTCAGAATATTTTAAAAGAATGTTTACCCCACAACTAAGATAACTGCAATACTGATGAATAGTATGGAAAATTTAACTTCACTAGGGTTTATCCAAATGCTCTTTTATAGTATAAATTATAAGTAAAACCATAAATACATCAAGGTAACACAATTAACAAATATAGCAAGGAAAATTCACATCCCTCACACTGATTTATAGGAGCATTAATCTGAAGTAATCTGTTCCAGGATTACTGTACTTAATCAAAACTGTTTTTATGCAATGTGTGATTTCCAACAACCATACTATAAGTGAAATATACAGATCAAACTCATTTAAATGTTATTAAAATATGAATATGTAATTTATCCATTTATATTTTCAAAAAAAATTATCATTAATAAAATCAATACTCAAAAAACAGGTTTTGATAGTCAATCTTTACCAGAAGGTATTGTAATTCAAAGCCTAAATCATTACCCAAGACACATTTTGATCACAGACACTTGTTGTTAACCAAATTCATTATTAACTAAGGGTTTAGTTAACCAAGGTACCACTAT
Source organism: Ladona fulva (assembly GCA_000376725.2). Classification (NCBI taxonomy): domain Eukaryota; kingdom Metazoa; phylum Arthropoda; class Insecta; order Odonata; family Libellulidae; genus Ladona; species Ladona fulva. Next base: position 2,710,272 of record KZ308152.1, on the reverse strand, counting down.
ACCAGTGAAAACTGGAAAAATTATTAAAAAATTGAAATATGGAAATAAAGAAGAATCATCCAGCCATAACATCAAAAGGAATTTCAACACCACTAATTCCCAATTTTGGTCAGGCATATATGCATTATATCTTCCTCAGACAAAATATTACATGTTAACACATTTTCTGCATTTTTTATGGCTGGGTTATCTGAATTTAAGTGATGAAGGCTTTGATAGCTGACTAATTATAATTTTGATCTCATTGATGGTATAAAAACAGCACTGTCCTAGAGGAAAAGAGAAATATGGTCAGCCTAGTAAGGGAGCAATAGCTGACAAAGGGAAGAAATTAACTGCTTCAATGGATAACTAAAAGAAGTTTGAAAGAAACCCATAATAGATTACTTTAAGCACATTTATAAATCTACCCATTTTGAAGAGCAAGGGTGAAATAACAGAAAATCATGAAAATTATAAGCTAACCATATTATAAGCTATGAAAATAAAATATTCAAATCACTAAACTTTGAGAATTTCCATTGACTGAAAACAAGGGGATTTCAAATAAAACTTTCCCCTCCAACTTCTTAAAATAGAGTCTACTTGATTGACTTTATAACTATCAATATGGTTTAATAATTTTAAAGAACAATTTTTTGTTAAATAAAAAGTNATATAAGCTTAGAGTAACTAAGCTAAAGAATAAGATAAATCTCTATGAACAAAGATAAGTAATTTAAAATAGAATTTTGTTCAGACAAAAATATCTGATTTGGCATACCATAGCTATCTTAAGGATTTCAGCATTATATAGCGATATTTGAGATGACAATGTAATGTAAAAATCTTGAAAGATGAAAAATATATCTCACCTCAAAACACCAAGGAGCAACAATTCCAACTGGAGGGACAAGCTCTGGGGGAGGAGGTGTAGTCTGATTGTCACCAGACACCCCTTGGTTCAGACGAATCTGGAAAGAAAAGTAAAAGCAATTAACAAGTAGTCTTATGACATTAGAGCAAAGTTTTTTTTTACGTTAGAATTAAACATTTCATCTCATAAAAACACACAACAAATAACCTAAATTTAACAATGATAAGTGAAGAAAAATAATTCTTGTAAATGCTCTAAAAGATAATTATGGTATAAAATAACCATAAAAACCTAAGAGGTGGATTCATGGAGTATTATGAAAAAGAACAATTTTTATCCTGTTTTATCTTTGTTGCAAGTGATTAATTACTTGAAGTGATAACAGCAAAAAAGATATTAATTCTGAAATAATAAAGGTTTCGATGAACTTCAATATAGGAGTAAAATCAATGAAGATCACATTAAGAAGCTATAGGCAAAGTATAGATAGGAGACAATCACTATTGTGAAAGAATATCTAGCATCTGAAAACTTCTAATGCTGGGTACCATGTTAAGTGGTGATAAATTGGCAGAGAAACTGACAGAAAAGATTAATAAATCAGGAAAGAGAAAGTACTACAAAAAAATAGAGACAGTAGGAAGCTTATGATTGATGCAAAAGTTGACTGGATTAGTTACAATCTAAAAAGAGTGGATTATCAAAAAGGTGAATTTAAGGAAAATAGGGGTATCACCGAAATGGATAAACATGGTTCCAAAAATAGATGAGCTTAGAGAGAAAAGGGAGTTACGTGCAGAAAGTTGACAAACAATTGACGACTAAAAAGTCTAAAAAGCCCTCTCAAAAAGGGGTGATAAATATGACGAGTGAGATTCAGGACTTAATGACTGGAAGATACTCACTTTTACTAATGTTTCACATAATTCTACAAAATGGTCAAAAACACGGGCATGTAATACTGGATCCTTTAAGGCATTAACATCTCCTAGAGCACCAAGCATTCTTCTCCAAAGCACCACAGCCACATCTGGGAGCCATCCACGGACAGTTCCACCACTCATCACAGAGATACGTCCAGGTTCTCCACCAGAACTACTGCTCACTCCTCCAGCTAATGCTGAGCTACATGACCCATCTGGAAGATCTGATCCAACAAAGGCAAGAGTGAGTCCATCATCTCATATTTAGATTAAATTTATTCTTATGTGAATGTATACTAACTATACATTCAAAACAAAGATTTGCTATGGAATAAATTACATTGAAATTTACTTCAAACAAAGCTTCAATATTCTGGAAACAGATGACTTTGAAGGTTGATCTCTTGAAAGCAACTATAAACAACTGAAGAAGTTAAACTACACAAACTATGAAACATGATAAATACTACCTTATTACCTGGCCCAGCACTCAGTAATAAAAATGATTCATTAAAATCATTATACTGTAATATAGTCTTATGCAAACTATACTACTTAAATGAATGGTTACATTGTGGCTCCAGCAATAAAAATACTACTGTTCAGTTTCCAAAATGACAACAAACCCAAAAATTAAAAATATCAAAGGTAACAATATCTAAGCAAGATGCCACTTATATTTATCATTTTATTATAATTTTTCTCAAATACATGCTTTATATAAATATATGTTTGGAATTTTGAGGCATCTTATACTTACTAATAAAATATAACATTATAGTATAAATGCTCAATTGCTAACTTTCCTAATCACATTAGCCATTAGCTGCAACAGTCATATTAGTTCGCTTGTTTTGAACTTTTATTATGAATTATTTTTATGATTTTACAAACAGTAATTATTTTCTCTGTGGAGAACATAGAGTGTAAGCACTAAATATAAATAAAATCAAGCATTTCCCAATAAACATCTTTAGCTTAAGAGGACCCTATAAGTCAATTTAAAGCCTTCTGTTCTCTTTCAAGTTGTATGGGAAATTATTTATGGTAAATTTTAGATGGATGGTTATTATAGCATTAACATGAAAATTTTATAATTTTGATGTCATGGTTGTTAAATAGGTAATATAATAGTTTAAATAAATAAACAAACACCAATTATACAAAATAATATTATACTTCAAGACTTGGATTCAGAATAATACAAAGTTATCACAACAAAAAGTAAAATGTAAAAATAAGACTTTTTTACCTGTACTAGTGGCATCAGCTCCCACAACATCGATCTGCATGGGAGAATCTTTGATTGAATTACTTTCTAATCCACTTGAAGGAGAGGGTGAAGGAGACCTTGTGGGACCTTCAGATTCACAGAAACGAAGAGGTGTTCCAGCTGAAAATAAGGAAGCATTGGAATTATGAACTATTACACATTTCTTTTACCATTCATACTGACAGTGACAAGGTAATCCTTTTTCTATGCAGAAACACTGACATAAGCAGCATAAGAAACCAAGAATTAAAGTAAATGTAAAGTAAGAGACACATTAAAATTACATTAAATGAGGGGGTCAAATCAATGAATATATCCTCTGCAATCCTTCATTAAAGGGCAGATGAAGAAATGGCTTTTTAAATAGGATTTTAAAGTTTTCAGTATTCAGAAAATAGTAATGTACTAGAATGAAATTGATTCATATGACACTGAAAACTAAATATATCAAGTTTTCCAGCAATTAACCTAAGTGGTACCATGAAGTTAGTGTCTTGAAATTTAGTTTTCCATTAAAAATTTTGTTCTTTTTTAAGCTTGTATCTCAGAATTAAGTTTGTATCTAGAGGTCAAATGGAGTCAGAAAAAAGTTTTCATGAAGTTGTCATGAACGTCATAAGCAAAGCAGTTTGTGAGTCAAGATACTACTGTGCTCCTTTATTCCAGATTGATGAAGCAGTCAAAGCTACATTCAAGTGTTTAATTAACTCCTTCAAATATTTGACTGAAGAATGTTTAATTTTATTTATTTTTTTCAAATTTGATTTGATTGCAAAAAATACAAATGAAAAATAAGTTTAAAATGCAATATTTATAATGTCAGCATGCTCTTTTCTATGATTACTCTTCTTCTTTGTTCCTGTTTATACTGTATTATAATAAACAGGAAAATTAATGTTTGAATATATAAGGAATTAAACCAATAACAGAAAAAATAAAGGAGTAAATGCTGGTGAAGAAAACATGTACAACAAAATCCTAAGGAGAGATTTCCAAACCAGGCTTTGGAATACAAGCAAACAGGTTAAAAAAAATTAGGAAGACCAGGGACAAGATGGAAAAAGTAATGCCTGAACAGGCTGAAAGCCTGATCCTGGAAGGAAGTAGATTACTTGCTGTATTTGTATTTTTTATAGGTTATTTCACCTCTACTTTGAGCATTTTTCTCCATAGGGTCTTTCTTAAGAACGTTTTAATTTTTTTCATAACCTATCTTTCAGCAATCTATTTTTCCACACACTATCTTTAGTGATACTATGTGCTTGATAAAGGACTAAAAGGCAGAAGAGTACTTTATTCTTAATCTGGCTTTTAAGAGAGATCAGATCAATAATCAGAATCAATGATATAATAATAATCTATCAACAGTAATTTGGCTATCTTTACCTTGGCTCCAGTGGAAAGAGTCATTGTAAACTGTCCATGCTCAGGCCTCAGAACTGCTGCATCAGCAACAGCATCACAGTAGCAAAGGAGGCCACCTAAGATTGAGCAAGCTTCTGTCCTTGGTGCCTGTATAACAGAAAGGAGTCAATATGAAAATCAACTTGAAAATATCAAAATGGACATACTGCAAAAACTTTTGCACAGGTTGACTGTAAGCACCTCTTCTCCTTTGGATAGACGTCTGACTGTACAATTGGTCAAATTAAATTCCTTAACATTGAAGATTTAACAACAGGAGTAGAATTCAAATGAGTTCTACCAATATCTTAAAATCCATTCTACAAAACAAGATTATTTATTACAACTTTATACAATTTAAAATTTTGTATTACAAATGCAATTCATCAAATTTGAAAGTAAACATATAATCCCTAACGATCACACGTAATGAAATCATAAATAGGGCGATCATGTGCTTACGAGTGAAAAATGGAACATCTTTCAACAGTAATACAGTAGTTCCTTGGTCAACTATGGTAATCTGTTCCAGGATTACTGTACTTAATCAAAACTGTTTTTATGCAAGGTGTGATTTCCAACAACCATACTATAAGTGAAATATACAGATCAAACTCATTTAAATGTTATTAAAATATGAATATGTAATTTATCCATTTATATTTNCAAATGTGATAAGTATCTGAATATATTGTTACATAATAATTTTACCTCATCATCCTGTAATTCTAGCACAAATTCTTGCAAGTAAATCTCTATGTACTATATTATGAATACAGAGAGAACTTTTGTTACATTTTTTGCTTTGTGCACTCTTTGATGCTTTATGAAAAATTTTGCTGGATTAACTATACAAAGTTTCATAACTGTTTCAGCATCCTATCTTTTTTGGCCTATATTTTCAACCCACCAAGTCCACTATTTATGGGTTTATAAAATGATAGAGAGATTAACTCTAAAAGGAAAATTACATTATTTTGAATTGTGAAATAAAGTGTATTTTTCAGGTTACCCAAATCATTATTACTCAATTTCCTTAGTGAATAACTTTGAACCATTTATTTAATTGCTTTCTTTTTGTCAGAATAATATCGCTGATAACTTTTAAACATTAAAGGCAAAATTGAAAATGACAGCAGATAAATGGTTTATATAAAAAATATGCTTAAATACTAGCAACTTTCAATCTCAATCAAATTCTCACAGTAAAAATTTAAAACATTACAAAAAATCATCCTCAATTAAAAATCTTTTCATTGAAATCAGAGCCAATCTTCAAGACATACAGATATGCCTTCAAAACAGTTGCAAACAAAGTCTCTCAAATTTGTATCTGCATACATAGGTTTATTCTTTGTTTAAAATCTTACTGCAAAAGTGATGACGTAAATACTTATTGGAAAAGTGTCCTATATTTGTATTACCTATAGAGGTTTTTCAGTTGGGTGCTTAACCATCTATTTCCTTCCTATGGTATATTTTGTGCTTTTCAATGCATGAATAAGTAACTAGCTTGAATTACCAGGGAAGACATCTTCTGGGATGGTTCCTTCTTCTTCAGTGCGTCGTACACTTGAAAGGTTCTGAGCAGGGATAGAGGATGATGCTGGACTAGAGGTAGCCTCAACAGAGCTCCTCCTACGCCTCTGCCTTGCAGAGCTACTGCTATTGTTACTTCCCTCAGCCCCCCCAGCCCACCTGGAGCTGCCGTCACCCCCACGCTTCTTCTTTGCCTTCTGCTCACTGAGCCGGTCCAAGGGCAAGTCTGTGAGATCCAGCCCATAAACATGCCTAGCTAAAACTCTAGTCAAGGTTTCCAAAGTTTTCTTAAAAAGTAAAAAAAACAGAAATACATAAGCATATATTTATTGAGTTTTTCTAAAAAATAATAGTTTAGGATACCATTTAACAACTGATATCAAGGATAGAAAACATTTTTTGGCAGGAGTGCCATGTTTGATGTGAGAACATGGTAATAGAAAACAAGGGCAATAAAAGGACTTCTGCCAAAGTGATGCTAAACCAGAGATGCTGATATTATCAGTTTTATAGTGCCAATGATGGAATTCAGATGTACTAATATAAGTAGATGATGATCAATTATTATTACTAGTTAACAGAATCTACATTTATTTACTATGGTACTTCTTTATTTAAGGGGGAACAATACTACATAGCAAGAGTAGTGGAATCTAATAGATTCTAATAAATTGATCTCCACTTTGTGATAGTTTTCCATTCTAAATAATAAAGAAAATAAGACTTTTACCTTTACCACCTTTACCCTTAGTGGTAAAGGTAAAAGTCTTATTTATATTATTCTTCAGGATGGAAAACTATCACAAAGCCGAGGCCAATTTATTGGATTCTATTCTTACAAGCAGTGCAGCCTTTAAGGCCAAACTTCATCAGAAATTTTTTATGAAGTTCACAGTGAAGTGAACATCATATTCAACACAGTGCATCAAGAGGGGACTGACTCCCAAAATTCATTCTATGGTAAAGGTAATGGTCTGATTTTCATTATTCTTTAATGATAGTGCAGTCAGAGTTACCTGTGCTAAAAATTTCTCTTGCATGTCACCATGGGCACATGTGCAATAACTTTGCCAGCCATGACCAACAAAATTATTATTACCGACTCTCAGCTGGTAGCCTATAACCTTTTGAAGTGAGAAGTGTTTACGACATAATAGGATGCATACTGTTGATGGAACTTATGAGCCTGTATGGTGGGACGTGACCAGGTTGATGCCCTTTAATTTTATCTTTTCTGCTTTGTATTTTTCTTCATTTGCTTTAATGCATATAAATTCGACAAGTTTGTACTACTCAGCAAATTAAGCAATTATAAAATACCTCAATTAGAAAATTTTTAGTCTTTGCAACTTGGTGGGACTGGGCTGCCTAGAGGCTGATTTAGAGCAGTGTTTCCCAACTGGGGGGATGTCCCACTAGTAAGACTTATGAACCAGCACTGTGGGAATTGAGTAGGTTGAAGTCATTTTTTGTTTTAATTTTCATTTTTCTAGCAATTTATCTTATTGCAATTAAATGATGGAAAACACTGCTTTAGATGATATGTAACTTAAGGTCCGCGATGATATAATTTCTCTTATTAAATAAGAATGAACTGTTTTTGCACATATCCAAATAGTTGCAGAAGTTACGATTCAATATCCAAATTAAATAATGTAAACATTTACAATTGATTACTTATTGGAATAGTTGCTAAAGAGGTGGTCTTGTTTAAAATTAGGAGTAGATACCATTATTAAGGTACTTTCAGAGAAGATGGAGGAATAGAATACCATTGAAAGGGATTTTTTCCATCACATTCTAAACTAACCATGTAGTACAGCATGAACACTTGGATGGAACTTACAGATGAAAATAATAACTAAAAAGAAATATATTTTAAAGAATTAGACTTTACTTTATTTCTTTATATTTAGATCCAGAAATCATTCTTTACCATGAAAATCTACTGAAAAATAAAACAAAAGACCTAAAATTATTAAAAATGTGCATGTATAAATTTTCAAATGCAATGAAAAAAACTTTCTTAAGAGATTACTTGTGTTAACACTCAAAATTTAGTTAGAATTTAAATCAAATTAAATGTGACTTACAGCCCATTCCCGCACGAGTTCCTCCCACTGGTTTAGAGATGACAGGACATGCAGAAAGCGGTCCCAGAGATCAGCAGATATCACAACATTTAAGTTTGCTTTAATCCAGGTAACAATAAGAGTCTGCAAGAAAGTAATACCATAGCTTGATATAAATAAGATATGCATTAATCACTTAATAAACAGTAACCCCTTAAGTGCTGTAAATATATATACTGTAAAACCTGTGTAAGGTGGAAGCCAAAGGGAAGTAATGTTTAATTATTAAGAATTGTTTTCAGAAAAAAAAAGAAAAACAAATACATTTCTCAAACTTCTGCAGTAGAAAAAAAATTAGGGTGTAGATTTCCAAAATCATAAATGCCAATTTCTTCACTGGAATCATTGGTTAAATAGGAAGTATTGGGACCAGCCTTCTTTGCAATGCAGTATGGTCCAGTAAATAAAGGAAAAAAACTTATGAATAAACCCTAACCTCACAAAGGAGGCCTGTGGTTTTCTTCACAAAACCCTTTCCCCAATTTTGAAGGAACGCTTTTTCCCAGTTTGTTTTTTTTTTTCTATTTTCAGATTACCTCATTGGTAAAACAGGAATATTGGGGTCCTTCCTCAATATCTGATTGAAAAAATCTTAGTTCACTGCAGAAATTTCACTTCCAGTTAAAGCAGTACTATCAAAACTCCGAATCTCTACCTTGGAGCATATTCTGCTTTTTCTAGATCGTTACGATATAAATCTTAAACCAAACCATATTCATTAGTATACCAAATCCTAATCACAAAAAAATTTATCTTTCATACTTACATGGAACACATCAACCTCCATAACTCAAGCTGGGAGGAAAATAATTCCAAAACAAAAAATTCATCACTAATACATTAAACTGTGTAGTAATTATCTAGTCATTTATACAATTACTCCATCACATGATTTGAAATGCTACTTATCATTAACTCCTAAGGATAATTGTTTTAGCTCTATCCAATAACACTGAATAGTATTTCACTATAATATAGCATACAGAAGAAGGAATGGATAATTAAATTTTAAGAACTAATGGCAAATATGGCTCCTGGAGAGCCAACGGGGCATTGCGTTTGACTTTGGTGAAAGCAGTCCTGGTTATCATTCCCAGTGGGGGCCTGTGTACAAAATCACCTCAGTTGTCAAAGCATTTTTAATGATACTACACTAATCTAGTGGCAATTGAGGTATTCATCCACAAATTATTATGTATTATCAGAATAACACAAGTTGCTATTAAAACAAAAAGAGTATATTTTAAGAGTACAATGGAAATATCAATTAACATAACAGTGGTATTAGATCACCTATTTGCTGTATTCAATTCAGCTACTCTCTAGAGAAGGAAGGTAATTGCATGGATCATAAAGAAAATACTTTTACATGTAATTATTCATGTTAAGAGATTGAGCTAACTTGCCTGAAAGATAGCTGGAGCTAACTTTCCCCCAAGGGTTTCCTCCTTGCGCGAAGGAGGACTCTTACTCAGAATGAGAGATGTTATCTGAAGAAGCACTAAAAGCAACTGTTCCCTGAAAAGTAAAAATCAAACAAGATTTCAGAAAGAGCAAAGAAAACATGTAGAAGAGAGATGAAGCTAAGAAAATAATCTAGTTTTCCCTTTCATCAACTGTGAAATGACAAAATGAACTGAAGGAATTTTGATTCAGAGGTTCATAAAAATCTGCTTCCCTTCCTACCACTGCAAAGGCACATAAATAGGTGCGATTTTAAGACTTAACCTAACTTCGTGTTCGATTTGACTGTGATAACATTTTAGCAAGCAATGAAGGTCTTTGCAAGTGAAAAGGTAAGCAAAACAGATAAATATTTGGTAATGCTCCTAATTTAAGTTGGTCAAATATATGAGTAAATTTTGAAATATCACCTGAAATGGTATCACACTGTATCACAATACTGAACAAAATAAATCTAAGAAACTATACTCAATTGACATTATACAAACAGATCCATTGCTGTTCTTAATCATCAGAGCTTCAACAGTGAAACAGCCATTAAAGAGTATTGTGAGCTACTTGATTTTGAGAAAGAGTATAAAAGGGGAGCAGAAATGAAATGTAGAAAATTCTTTGTACAATAAGGAAAAATGGTTAATTTAATTTCAAATAGCTATTTGAGATGGAAGCAAACCTGGTAATAGAAGGAGTTAAAAAAAAAGTAAGCCTAATGTCTTATTTGTAGTTGAATGCATACATAGATGGTAATATTGAGCAACTTTTCAGAGTTAAACAACCTCTAATATTTTGGATACCTTGATTTAAAAAACTCACATAATAATCTATACAAATTGTATTAATTGTATTATAATCTATACAAATTGTATTAATTGTAATTGTTTACTTATTATAATTATATTGTAAATTATCTTTACAATCAAAAGATGCTTTGTGATGTATTTGAAGAGTCTTCAACTAAGTTTGTATTATTACCTTGTCTTTATTTTCTTTTCATGCTTTATTTGTATTTCTACTGTATTTTTTGTGTATTCTCAGATAACACTTGTTCTGTACTGTATGTATTCTGTTCTTATTCAGCACGAATAATGGTTTTCTTATTATGGTGAGCCTGAGCTGGAATCTAATTTGTTTTTTTTTTCTATGTATTTTTTTTTTCATTTTCTTTACATACATTCTGTCGACAGACTTGCACTGACGGAATGTGATTTTGCTTATTTTTGGTAATAAAAAAAAAACATCAACTTTTTTCATTTTATAAAACAGCACCCACAATGCATTAAACTGCAAGGGAAGGAATTAAAGAGGGAGAGATACATACCAAGTGGCAGATTCCATTCTGGTGTGCATGACCATGTAGCGATAAATGTTGAGGACCCTTTTACAAGTATCAACCTGTTCCTCCAATAACAGAGGATAATCTGGGCTAACCTCTAAGAGGAAAACATTTGCAGCATGCGTCACAAACACTTGAAGTACACACTGTAAACAGAGAAATGGAATTTAAACAGAACTGAAAGATCTAAATCAAAGTATCTGAAGTAAATTCAAAGAAATGTGCATCATCAGGGAAATATAATAAAGTTGTGAATGTACAAACCTGAGATCCTGCATAAACAGACAAATTCTCCTGCTTATAATCACCTTTGGAATGCAGCACTCTGGCATTTTCCTTATGATCCTATGATACAAACGATCAATCAGTTACGATAACTTATGAGATATGCCATTGCTAAATAGCAAATGAATAAAAATATACCAAATTTACTCTTCAAATCACTTGACTAATGAGATTTAATAAAATTTAAAGGATTAGAAAACTATTGCTTTGGTGAGTGCATTCTACGTAATTTAAATAGTAATTAAGTTGCGGGTAGTTAACAACAAGAAAAATCATAAAACTTTTACTTAGATCCACAGGATATATCAAGGTGAAAAATCTGACATGACTAGGAGTCAAACCCAGTTTTCCCACTTTCCACAGTGCAACTCCCACATTTTCTCCACATATTATTTTTCAGTTGAAAATCCTCTGATACTAAGCATGTTCAACCTTAACCTGCTTCATTAAAATATTGATATGAAAAGGGAAAAGCTTTCAGCAAAGGTACTTAGAGTTTCCTTGAGGTGATTCTCAGTGGTGATTTATGGAAGCAAAACAAAGAAAAAATTCTTGACTTTGCTTATGATGCAAAAAAGTTCCTTGCCATTTAGCAGCATTTACCACTATGGTCTTTATAGAGACAGCTGTATTCTAAGTGGAATTAAAATTATAGGGTAAGCTTTCCCATTAACTGGGATAAAGAAACCTGGGTTTCATTCTTAGTCATGACTCACTCAATCCCTTATACTGATGCTTTGAATCATCTAGGCGACATGCATTACTGAGAAAATTTTGTCATTTATTCTAATAATTTTCAAATGAAAACCAATTTAGTAATATGTTCCAAGGATTTAATCATAAGTTTCAAAATATAAATACTTCAGAAGATCCTTCCGATGATGAAATGCTTTGATCTTCCTTATGGCCAGGTGGTGGCTCAAGCATGAATGGTGGAACCTCAGCTACCTTCAATGAAAATAATCAGGAATTATTAAAACAAAAGGGAGAGAATCTTGAGCATAAATATTTTTGACAAATAAATATCATTAGTAATCAAAGCAAAAGTTTGCTGAAGCAATCTTACTGAAACTTCAAAATTATCGCTAAAATCATGATTAACTAACACTTGCATGAAAATTGTACTACTTACACTAAAAGCATCAAAATAAAATGGTTTTAGAGGTAGTTCACAGAATATGATCAAGTTAAGATGTAGCTAATTTTTTAAATTTGTAAGAATGACTTCTTTACTGATTATTCATACATCAGTTGTGACAGAAAGAACTAATTATTGAATAAATTAGAGCACTAAAAGAACCTGTAGAGCAAATCTTTCATATACTTATGCAGAAAAGAAAAAATATTAATTTAACAGGAATAATAATACATAATTTATGTGAAGATACTGATCATCTTCACAAAAAAGAACATACATTCATTTGTATCCAATCCTTGTAGACAGCAATAGCCCTTCTGATAGCTGGAGAATGGGTGAAATTTAAGAGGAAGGCTTGCCTGTACACTTCATGCACAAAGTTCACATTCTTGCGACTTCCATACAGAACATCTCGCACAATCCTTGCACCAATAGTAGATGGATCTTCCATTCTAAAATTTGGTAACCCAAACAAGAAACATTTCCTTATGTACAAATTCCTTACTTACTCCAGATAATAAAGAAGGATTCAAAAACACAAATAATTCAATGCTATCTTCAAATTATGAACATCTTCACATCTTTATTAATTGATTTGGAAAAGGGTCGCTTTGATATTTAACCTTAATCACTGAAAATAAGCATTTCCAAAAACTGAATTAGTTATAAAAGTCTAACTACTTCTGTCTTCAACTTTTACATACATACATCAGTATGTATAGCTTCACCTTGATAATATTTGATGTTAGGTTGAAAGAAGTAATACTGATGCAAATGTTGGAAATATCTTGCTGAATTACCTTAACCTTGCTTTTTAGAAGTTCCAATGCCACAGATATTTATAATATTTATTGAAAAATAATTTTAAATCCTAAAACAAAAAGATTTTAGGTAATAGCTCAAAGAAACTAATTTGCAGCTCATTTCTTTAAGCTGAAGACTACGTTCTGCATAAACTTAATCCTTACAGGTTATAAGTAAACTAGGCAAAACTGAACATAAATCTTTAAATTCAATTTTCTTCATTTTCTATTAATAAAAGAAGCATCAAAAAATAACCAGAAATACCAAAAACAAAGCACTATTTCAATACGAAAAATGATTTATTCACTTTCAATGTTCTTAAATTTGCTAAAACATTCTTGTTTTTCAAGACAATTTTGCTATTTTGGCAATTGCTTCTTTAATTAAATGTCACATCATTCTCCTTAGAGGAATTTAATACTGATCCAGCCTTCAAACAGAGAGAATTTTCTAGGATAATCACTGGGAATAAAACATGAGAGCATCATTCATCCTCAAAACCAAAAAGGAAAAGAAAGATGTGGCAAATAGAAGAGCACTTCCAAAAAGCACTAAGTCTTGCTCATCAACAATGATTTTCTGCTGTATTAGGTCACTGAAACAATGCAGCTGCATGAAAATTTGAGATGGAATGTTTTGTCATTCGGCACACACCTGATCTTGTCCTTCAATGACTACCACCTTTCCCTGAATCTCCAGAAACAAAATAAGGGATAACAATTTGCAAATGATGACAAACAGAAAAAGGAAGTGGATGGTTGAACAAGGTATAAGAATAGAATGGCATTGGAATAATGAAGCTGTCACCATGAAACAAAATATTCGAAAAACAATTTGGATACTTACTATATACATTCTTACAACACAGAGGAATAATGCAGAAGATATTTAGAATGCAATACACTAAAGTTTAGAGGGCTGTTTCATTGATACTTACCCAGTGGCCTGTATATGACCATCTACAAACAATCTGTTCCCCAGTTTTGAGACTCCATCAGTAGTGGAAGATGAATTACCATCGTGAGCATTGCTTACTGCCACACTCGACCCAACCTGACTGACACTCACTCTCCTGAGCTCTGTGTCAGGGGAATGATCAGTATCCTCACCAGGGGTGATGCTAAGGAAAAATATACAATACTGTAATTACATTTGAACAGATTTCCTACACCAACTATTAGTGATTGAATCCACAAATAAGTCTGCCATGGATTAGGTTTGATGGCAGATGGTTAATAATCAATTCCGATGAAAGATAATTTGTGAATGTATAACATGGTTACCTAACTAATTACCTAGCATTTCAAAATGTAGGAAAAAGGTTCACAGAGATTTTTAAACCATGATTGGGTTATATGAGAGATAATATTAAAGAAAAATTTGTATAATCCAGCTACAAAGCAACCTATTCCAACTCAATCATTATGAAAAGCACAATAAACCTAATAATCAACAAAATTTGATAAAGATTCCTCTTTCTCAAGGTGCTTCAACGAGCAACATGCTGCAATGCTTTGCATAGAATTTGACATAAATCAGGTTCCTTGTGTAATGTATCTTTCCGTATTCATGGCAATTCACTGTAGTAATTATCATTACCTACAATTCAGTATTTTATTACTAGTCAAAATGGTGACACAAAAGCAAGAATTTTTCATGATATTCTTTCAATACTTTAATGGGGGCCTCAATATTGACTTTGCACCTCAAGCGACCAAAAGTCTAAAAGTGCTCCAGTCACAGGGTTGTCTTTTCTCATTGTTGACTGTAGCAAGGTGTACCCAAAATAGGTGGATTATTATTCGAGATATTACCACAATCAAGATAGAATGTGGATATAATTTTGGAAGATTTCCATTTTATGATGATAAAACTTATTTTACCATGTTACATGAAAAAAAGACATTACATAAAAATTTGGTAAGCATCATTTAATATATAATTATGGGATTTGTGGTTCAATCAATATTTTTCTGGTATGAATACATGAGAAAATTAACTAATTTGATTATTCAAGGTCTTTAACCATAATCTAGAAAAATTAATCTTTCTTATATTCATAAAATAATACATTATCAAATTGTTCTACCAAAGCTAGTCAAGCAGTCTGCTGGTTNATTATTAAATTATTTTTATTTAAAACTGAAATAAACACATTATGCTGCTATTGCAAAAGTTTTTCAAAATCATGCTGAATTGAAGCAATTCATAGGTCAGATAAAAAACATCTCAATCAGCATTAAAATTAATCATAATAAAATCTTCCCTACACCAAGGAGAAATTTTCAGCTATAGTAAATCAACATTTTCCCACAACTGAAAAATGTATAACATTATATATTTTACTGATAGGATTTGAGTAAATGATTTTGTAATTGATAAACTGATGCATCCCTTTGAAAAAAGTATGATTTTAAGGTTCAGTATACTCAGAAACATAACTAAGGTAGTTGACAAGGCTGTATTCATAGGTTTAAATAATTATCTAACAAAATAATTTAGCAAAAACAGTTCACGATGCATTTTAATTTCCATATGGTCTAACTTGAATAACTACCCACAATATAATAATTAAATAAATATCAAATCATACCTCCTTGCTGAGTGAGAATTACTATGCAAGGGAGCCTCCCTCTTCACAACATGGGTGTAATTGGCCACCCATTTAACCAGTGCCACTCTGCAAGGAACCAAAGGATCTTGTCGCCTCTTGCCATCCACACGACCCTGAGAAGCTTGCCTCAATTCTGGAAGATCTGTGAGAAGACATCAATCAGATTATTAAATTTTGGATTAGATTAATGAAAACATGAGGATGCCAAATACTTTATATAATAGTTCATTTTCTATTTAATACATCAATGAGATTGATGTTCATGTCACATGTAGCTTATAGCCTAATTCTTTTACAGAATGTGTTGTCTGGAGCAAAAATCAACATCTACATGGTATCTGTACCTTACTCATTTCTTTAAAAGTCAGAGTTTTCCACAAAGTGCCTTTGTTTCCAGATTGTTACAAGAGTCTATATTAATAAACTGTTTCTCGATAAAAGTAAAAGGATATTTGATCACATCCATCCTCTTTTCTAGAAAGCATTATTGCCATTTGTCAAATTTATGTCATATTATCATACAGATAAGCATTACAGCAAGTTGTTTATATATTTATGTTAAATTTATGTTCATATTATCGTACAGATAAGCATTACAGCAAGTTGAAACATTAAAACCAAGAAAAGATTTCTTTATTACTTCTAATAGATGCTTTATATGTTGGTGTAAATAAAAAAAACTTATTCGATCATTGGCTTCCTACTAATAAATAATTGTACATTAATGTAGACCTCAACAGCTGCAAACAAAATGATTTCTTAAAGCAAAATTAGTATTTCATAATAGTGACATCTTTTCAAGGATAATCAGTGAAAATATTTTTTAAAAGAGATATATATGGAAAAACTGATACATTTCAAGTAAATCACTTACCTAAAGTTGGTTTGTAGAGGCTAGTTGCATGGGAAAACTTGGGAAATATATGTGGCAAATAATACTGTTTAAACCTTTCTAAAAGGAAGCTAAAACATTTTGGTTGCTGCTTTGCTTTATCTTCCCACTCTATTTTAGTGATCTATCAGAAAAAAGAGACAAATATGAATAATTATTTTAAACTATTTCAGAGTGTGTGTGATCAACCATTTTTATAATGGATACGTAAAAGATAACTTACAATGAAGAAAACATTACAATATTCTGAATAAAAGAATGATAACACAAAAATTTAAAACCAATCTTTTTAAATATATGAAAACATTACTCATATACAAGGGTAATTCAATAAGTAAGTTACAAATCCAAGTTGTGACATACGTTTTTGAATTAGGCACAGGATACTGTCACCACTAAATAGCAGCACTCTAGTTTCATTGTGATGTACAAAGATTGGTATGCATATGACTGTACAGAGGTAGCTGCAGTTACAAGATGGTGGTGCCCCTGAGTACATGTACCATGAAGGAAGAGCATGGCACTTTGCATTTTTTTTGCGGGCATAAAAATGAAAGCAAAGGATATCCAGAAGGAAATGCTGTCCATATATGGTAAACATTGCATCATCAGTCAATCCATAATTGTGCGCAGAAGTTCTTGGATGGTCAGACAAGTATCAAAGACAAACATACAGCCAGTCAGCTGGTAAAGATTGCCATGTCAGAAACATTGCACAATGTTGAAGACATCATCTGAGCAAAGAGGAGGGTTATCATCGATGCTGAAGCAACCACTAATGGTTGATCATGTAGGAAGGCTTACAACATGATGCACATTGTTCTAGGCTTCCACTAACTTTCCCACTGGATGTCACGCCAGATCACACCACACAGAAAATCCAGAGAATGGGCTTGCCAGCGAAGCATCTCCAGCCCTACCAGGTTGAAGAAGACAACATGTTGTCTTGGATTGTAACTGGTGATGGGTCTTAGATGCATGATTATGAGCCTAAGACAAAGTGTGCCTCCATGCAGTAGAAATATCCTGCTTCCTCAGCACACAAGAAGTCTAAGGTGACACCATCAGCTGGGAAAATCATGTTGATGGTGTTTTGGTATTGCTAAGGCATACTGTTCACCAGATTCAAGCAACATAGCCACACTGTTACGTCTGCCTTGTACTGCATGATTCTGATAAAACTTCACACTATTATTCAACAGAAGAGACTAGGCCACCTCACTAAAGGGGTTTTGCTGCTGGGCTTGGTCAAGGGGCTTGGCAATGCCAGTCCTCACAGTACCAATCAGATCACAGTGATGCTGAGGTCATTCAAGTTCGAAGTCCTCCAACATCCACCTTACAGTCTGGACCTCACCCCAGGTGATTTCCACTTGCTTTAGCCTTTTAAGAAAGCATCTTTCAGGAGATCGCTTCCTTGAAGATGAGGTGGATGGAAAGAGCAGGAAATGTGCGGTTCCAACAGCAACCAGAAGAATTTTATGCTGGAGGTTTCCATGGTCTTATGTAATGGTGGGACAAGGGCTTAAATTTGTATGGAGATTATTAAGAAAAATAAATGTTGCTTGCATTTTAATATCCCCATTTGATTATTTTTGATGGCAATTTGTAACTTATTAATTGAATCGCCCTCATTTTGCACACACACACTAACATTTTCATTATTATGCTATTTTAAATGACACAATTAGTCAGGATCTGGAATGATTTTTTTGAGGTGACAAAAATTTAGCCTCATTCTAATTTAAACATAGATATATACCATACACATGCATATTTACCTTAACAATTTGAGGTTTATCAAGCTAGGGTTACCAAAAATCCAATTATTTCCAATTTAACAGATTAAAATCCTGTGTATCTGTTAGATGATTCATTACTGATAATCCAATGAATAATTTTCTGACAAATACAGAATGAATGAATGTTGCAAAGGAAATATCAGTTAAATTCCAAAATCATAAATCAAGGTAGTAATTATTAAAAGGATAGTGCAACACTTATCACTCATTTACAACATAAGCAGGTTTCTGAAGAATTTTTCATCATATATTAACATATACCTTAATAGAAAATTAGAACAGAAGAGGAATGTTTTTGATTCAATAATCATTATTGTTTAATTCAGATTGTTTCTACTTAGCCAAAAATTATATATTTTTGGTAATATATTGTTTGATTTCTTGGAATTTGCCAAAAGAGACAAATCATTTCTAATATAAAATATAGCTGACCTCGGAAACCATATACTCAAGGAGGAGATCTAGAAAGAAGCGTGTTAGGTCATCTGGCTGCTTCTCACCACTTTGAGGGGGAAGAAGGGGATGAATTTCAACTACGCTCACTGGACAGCCTGAAATAAAACAAGAAATTAATGAAAAGCATAGAAGAATACTTTTTAGTAGCATCATTAATGGAATACTGAATGACTACCTCGAGTTGCATCACTAGCTCCCATACCATACATGGATGGGTTCAGAGTTTCCATAGAACACTGAGGAAATCCTGGCACAAGGGAAGCAAACATGTAGTGCAAAGAATCTGGAGCTCTTTCCCCGAGTGCCTGATACCATAACAGGAATAACCTGGAAGAGGAAACAAAATTAACATTTATATTGTATGAACTCAAAAAAACTTTGGTTATTTTAATTACAACATCCATAATATCATTCCATACATGAAGATTCTTGAAATACGAGATTTTGAAACTTTCGATACATATTACTAATATGAAAAATTACTACTCGCATAAAGGCACACAAAATCTGGCTAATGCTGTTATTTATGAATAGTGCATTGCCAAATAAAGATTGTAGATAATAGAATTAATGTGATAAGATCCCTGATATTTTATATGCTAATATTTTACTTTTCATCCATAACAGTAATCCTTAGAGAAGTGCTTCCTTTTTATAACTGATAATTTCTGCCTATAATAGCAAACTAATATATTAACTTTAGCCTTGAGACACGCAACACCATACGTTGCCTAAAGGTTCAAAATTAAATATTTTTCATTAAAAATTCTCACCAATAAATCATTTTTAGAAATAAAGTGTTGATAAAATGCAAAATTTGGATAGTATTTTACCCTTCAAAATCACAATCACAAGAGTATTGAGTGCTGAGAGAATGCTGCAGCAATCAGGTTTTGAAGTACAATTGAAGAGAGATACACACAAACTTATTCTCTGATGCCAGGATTCTGTTTTCTCTTCTTATACTACAGCTCTAGTTACTTCTTCATGAATTAATAAATATTGCTGCCACACAGCTAATAAACTACATCTATATTCCATATTCCACTTTATTTCTAAGTACATATATAACATAAACTAATAGCAGAAGTTGAACTCCTCTGTCAAAGATGATAACTCTTACCTTGTAGCATCCCGACGAAGTTTCCAAGAGTTTCCTGGATGAAGAAGTTTGTACATGATGCGAGTCAAACTGTGGCACTGCCATCTTCTTCCAATCAGCTCGGGTAGTAGGACAAATACTCGCTCAAGCATCGCCAGCGCACAGTCAACCTCCTCCCGATGTGCTTTGTGCACTGTCAATGGATCATCAACCTTGAATTCTATCTGCTTATTTAACTCACAAATGCCTAGCACAACCCAAAATACTCCCAAAGCAAACCATTGAGTGGAATGATCTCAGACAGGATGATTACAGAAAGTCACCAATAGAAATAAGACACATTGCTGCATGGAGAACCGCACACCAAAACAAAAAGTTCCACTCGATGATTTTATTGATGCGGCAGGCAATAAAACTTTTTTACTACCAAATATCCATGAGTTATCTACATATTTAATCCTTTTTAAATCTAGTGAAAAGCAATTTGGGATATGAATAATTCTCAATTTTGTTGGATTTAAACCCCAATGTTGCCAATTAATACATTTTCTTCATTATATCGATATTCGAAGGCATGACTTCATGCAAGGACATTGCAGAATTAAAAGAAACTTTGCACTTTTCCACAGGGACATTAATTCGCAATCAGTTTTGTAAGCGCACTTACATCTTCAAGCACAGAAAAAACGTTTTCATAGCATATACATAGGATAGTGGAAGGGTTGGATGATGAATGGGGAGGAGGAATGTGTGGGTGCATCAGGAGTGTAATTCGGCTGGTAGGGAGAGGAGGGGTTCAGGAACCTGTGGTTGTTTGCCAGCATACCATCCTTTGGGAAACTCCTCATCTCTACCTCCTCCAGGAGGTCTAAGCTGTTAAGCTGTGGGAATTCTTCTCCTATATATATATATATATGCTATATAATTGTTTTTTCTGTACCTGAAGATGTAAGTACACTTACAAAACTGGTCGCAAGTTAAAGCCCCTATGGAAAAGCACGAAGTTTATTTTTATTCTACATTTTCTTCTCATTAAAAAACATTTAAAAGCTCAGCATGAATGATACACTGCAATATTTAAGGGTAAACAACTTATTTGTTCCTTTCTTTTCTGATTTAATTTCTTTATATTAAAGGAAGAGTAAAAGTTAGAGAATTATGTAAAATGGAGGATCAGGCACTTCGTAATACAGAAGTAACAAACAAAATGATTTATTGCATACATTTTTACAATAAACTTTAAAACTTTAATGGATATAATTTCAAAGAGATAAACTAAGTCGACTCAGTTAATAGTTAAAAGAATTTGGAGAAAGTGTAATAACATCTCATTTTCGGTAACTGGAAGGCTAATATGTGCAATAAGTAACATATTAAATGCATAGAAAATCATAAAAGAAATAGAAATTTGCAATAAAAAATATCTACTAGTTTCTCTGAAAAGTTTACTCAGCAAAGAAATATTTAAAACTACATTACAGATACTATCAACATTTGAAAAATTGTAATTTCTAGGTTTTAAGACAGTTTCCTTAAAATTAAATTTGGAAGGAAAACTGAAAAATGACAATATAAAGAAATTAAACTAAGGAGAGCAATAGATATATGTAAGAAGAACAAAAATAAAGAAAGAAAATCATTTCATAGTGGGTAATTATTACTTACGAAAGGAATCAGATAATTGGTTAAATAACTAAAAGTATTTCGATGAACATCAAATAACTAATATTCTACTTAAACAACGCTTCAAACCAAATGCTAAAAGATAGCACTCTACTAAAATATTTACAATATTCACAACATTTGTAAAATATTAGACAAAAATGATTTAAGTAATAAGTTGAAATTAATCAGCATAATCTAATGCCNTACTACACCGTGAATACATACATATAATTGGAAGTGTAAGTTAATCAGCATAATCTAATGCCTTTAAGAATTAATATTTTATAGAAAGGAAGTAAACCTAGAAAATTAAATATCATTGATTGTGTAATAGTAGATTTTTCATTGGTTAATTGGAAGAATGAATCACAATAATTTACACCTAAAAATGATGTATGAAATTAGAAATGTTGTGTATATAATCATTCCCCCAAAAATATGAAACATGAAATCTGAATTATAAACTAAAATTGTTGCTGATTTAATTAATAGACAGAGTCGATAGGAAAAAAAAACAAGTTGACTTCTAACAGAAAGTTAAAGCTGAGCAATGAGGTATGAGATAAGATGATCCTTATGTTCATCAAAAAGTTAATTTTCTGAGCTCTCCTTAATCCATTAATAATATCTACAAGATGAATATTTCCCATCATTATTCATTTGACTACTAGCATACAAATATAAATGTGATTTCATCGTAATTTTCCTAAAATGGCTGTATAAATTCCAAATGTGATTTATTAAAATTCAGAATAAATAATCCAAAGGTAAATAAAAGTATAGCAATATCAATCTAATATACATTTTGATCTTGCAGGAAAGTTACATATATGAAAATTAGTTGGTGTGCATATGCAATTACCATGCTGACCCAAATCCAACTCATGCAAGTATGTGATGTTTGAGAACAACCGTAATGCTGTAATGTGTCATTTTATTGTACTATTTATGATGATATTAGCTGTACATATAAAGGGAGCTTATTTAAAAGGCATTGCATGTGACATCAGGAAGACTTGAATTTACAGTTTACCAGCATATAATTCTAATATTAAACATTTTCCACTACATGCAATTCATTCTAAGATGATACTTCCAACTTCGTAGGAAATATTATTAATAAAAATTAAAAGTATGGCCACCAATTACAACACAATAAATGTAACCACAAATTTCAATGCTTTATGTGAATTAACATGTATTAGAATGTTTTAATAATATGTTCAATTATCATATTATGATGCTTCATTCTTTAGATAAAACTAATAATTCATAATGAATCAATTACATAATATTCTGACATCTTTATCATTCAATCCAATTAAATAATATACAATCAAATACTATTTGACCAAACATGCATCCGATCCAATTTTGTAATTTATTCAAAATTTCAACCTTATATAATGATCGATTATAATATTCTAACTTTTTTGACAGCCAGAAAATTAGAAATTACTGAATTAATAAAGTAATTTGCAAATTAAACTTTGCTCTAAGAATAGTGGTATCAGTTACTATTATGTTTCATACATCATTTCATCTATTACAATAACAAGTTGCATACATTATGCCACACGTTTTGAATCATGTTGCAGTTTTGCTAGAAATTAAAAGGAATAATGAGTAATAAATAAAGAATTTCTTGCAATAACCTTTTAGAATATTTAATCAATCAAGGATATATTCCTAACATGGCTTTTAATTAAATATGAATGAACCTCTTGGAAACTTACATAAAATGCGAAAATCTTTTATATTGACCTCAATAATGTTGACATAAAAGAATAACTTAGGTAAATAAAAGTCAAAACAAGTTTATTTGTTGGAGAAGTAAAATGTATTCAACATGAAAAGCCCTAGCAATAAAAATGCAATGTCCATAATTAAAATATAAAGATAACTTACAATAAATATGAAATTGTGTCATGTTCTATAACGTATAAAAAAGTAAAGAGTGTAAAAATAAAACAGTTAATTCAGAATAAGAAGTATTAAAAAAGCAATATTTTTTTAAAGAAGCATATAAGACCCAAAACCTGTGTGAATGACTACTACAAGATACAAGTTTAACTAAAATAGAAATAAGTCATAAATGATGCATTGATACCATTCACCATATGATCCCTTCACCAATTTTGCATTCCTACCATGCAGTTATGGTTTGTTACCCAAAGGTAGCTCTTTAAGCTATAACTTATAGCTTCTGTAGAAATTAGAATAAGGCTAAAGATAGCTGTGTTAATATAATGACTAAGAACTACTGAAAATAGAAGATATGTAAAACATTTTTCTACAGTTCATTACTTACCCAGATGGAAAGGCAGCTCTGTAAACAAACGACACCCCCAATGAAAAGAGAGTTAAATTACTGTTTTCTTTGAATTTCAAATAAGAAGAATGACTTTAACTACTGATATTAATATATATAATTCAAATAGAAGAACTGTACATTAGTTTGATACTTATAGGAAGCAGAGGTCAAAGATAACGGATTCCTACTACTACACAGATAAGATATTGTATTAAAGGTTTAAGAATACTCTGACATACTTATTGCTTCATTTCCCATGACTACTAAAGTGTGTGGATACAAAGAAGACAACTAATTATAGTAACAATAATGAGGGATGGTGGGATGCCAAAATTTATAATGAAGTTTATATCCATTAAGTATTTCCTTTTAATGAGAAATAATAAATATAAATAACTTTTATGAAAACATAACTAATTAAAATTAATATTATTATAAAATAACATTATATAAATAAAATTTGGAAGTCTCAAGATAACTATGATTTATATATGAATATCTATATGAACTGAAAATCTTCTAAATAAAAAGCAAAATCATACAATGATATTAATAGCAAAATGGAAGAGAAGTAACATAAAATACCATTTACATAAATGCCTTCATCATGAGTGCCATTAGAAAAAAAAATATTCCCACATTGAAAACACTGAGTAAGTTTTCAAATGAATCTTAAAACTTAATTTTCTCTAGAATTATATTAAACGAATGATATCTATTTATTCCCATTATTTTGGCTTTTCACAAAGAGGTTCCTCTCTCTGTTCTTCTAGTCGAATAGTGTACAGTATATAAAATGATAGGAGATACTCAGTTTCTGATTCATAATTATCTGTTTTCTAAGGTAAATATGTCATAATCTAAGGCAATTCAAGCCCTTGCACCTCAGCAATTATTAGAATCTACCAATTTTTCCATAATTATGTACATGGTAATATGTTATTATAATTTTACAGAAATATGACAAAAATTAAACTACCGAAATTAGAAAGGAGGAGGCAGCATGTAAACTTATTAGAATGGCTTTAGGGACTATTAAAAATGATTAATGTATTATGCCAAGGCATGAGCATGTCAGAGCCTAGAGCTAAAATGAATCCTATAAAATAGTTTACTAGGAAATATAAATTAACTCCAAAAAAATATGTGACTACCTGAGTGAAAGACATAAGAGGTACTCACAAAAAACATGATATACCATAGACACACATGTGTAAGACACAGTTTTTCACAAAAAATATAGGCTAAAAAGCAGAGAAGGTCTTATAGAAAGATATAGATTTTCCATATGATATACTATTATGGACCAAGAATGTATTACCAAAAATCTTGTTGCATCTAGTACATTATATTTATATGGTAATCTTGGATACATTAGGCATTCACAAAAATGAAAATATAAAAATAATTACTTATAATAATACCATAAATATAAATTGATAAAATTTATAATTTTCTACTGTTGGAACTACAGTCAGTTAAGACACATACAGTAAGAATATTTTCTAGAGTGCATTTTATAAGGAGTTAGAGGATAAACAATGACTATTACAGCCCCATTACAGATGAAAACTATAACTTTCCTAAGAATATTAAATTCACTAAGATCTTTCATTTAAAAGATTGAATAGCAAACATAGTTCAATTGATGGTTTCATGGAAAAATTAAGTTATAATGAAAGAAAACAAAAAATAACCTATATGTTTATCATAATAACAAATAGCCAAAGTATTTACTACACCGTGAATACATACATATAATTGGAAGTGTAAGTTTCTTTTTGTTTACAGTTAAGTAAAGGGGTACAAATGATTATATTAAAAGTCAAACCAAACTAAGAAAAATTAATTTCTTCATTTTCTATAATACTCACAATCAGACACCATTACAGTAACAAACATGGAAGATAAGTAATATGTTTCTTAATAACAAATTCTGGTCACTACTTCTAGGAGTTTTTAATATCTGCTTACTATATGAGGAGAAAGGTTATCATAAAATAGATTAGATATAACCTGAAAATAAGGTCCTCTGAACTTCAGGGTAAGATGATGTATGCTAAATATAGATATTAACTCCTACCACCTGAGCTTCAATGTACAATTATTTAAAAAATATTATTGTCATTGTGAGCAAAGACAAATTTCAGTAATCAGAGGCCCTGGGCACTAGCACCTCTTTGAAGCCCTACCAAATTCACCTTAAAAAATAACAGAACATGATGATGTCCTCAGCTAATGATCACAAAATAAAATTCTATGGCAAAGTCAACGTTTATACTTACATAAAGAGATGTCGAGGGTTGAAAAGCCCATTAATGATATAGT
Organism: Ladona fulva; assembly: GCA_000376725.2. Classification (NCBI taxonomy): domain Eukaryota; kingdom Metazoa; phylum Arthropoda; class Insecta; order Odonata; family Libellulidae; genus Ladona; species Ladona fulva. The sequence goes on along the minus strand of KZ308152.1, from coordinate 2,683,948 downwards.
TAATGTTTCTCTGCACAAAAATTTACTTTCAAGTCATTCTATAGCATTAAAACTGACAGTATTGAATCAAGGATGACAGCCTGTCATTCAAAGAAACAAAATGTAGCTAGACAGCTTAGAAATCTCTTTATTTTCTATCCAATAACTTATGTATTTTTCACCAAACCCTTTGAAGGTAGATTCCACCACATATCTTGAATAGTAGAGGTAGGCCATACTAGTTCTAACTTACTATGCATGGAGTACTGATGAACTTTTTATGGGGTGATTCTGAGGATTTAGCAAACCCTGGTACACCTTGCTTTAAGAATTCATTTGTTTCAAACGGAAGTAGGTAAATGGAAAGTTTGTAAATTGAAATATAATTAAAAGTAAAAAATGATGCATTGAACAGAGCTCAGTCTATATATGCAAATTTCTCTATTAAATCATTCATAAAAGCAAAAACCAGAAAGCTTAAAATTCATCTCCATATAAATAGGCAAAAGGCAAAGGTTAAACAACAAATATGCAAAAAAAGGCGAAAGAACAAAAACATTTATTTGTTTTACAACAAACTAACTTGATTAAATTTATTACCACAAATGCAAAGCAAAAGAATGCTAAAGATTTTATTGAGTAAATTTAACCACTCTAACAATTAACCTATTATTGATATACTCAGATGACTATTCCCTAGATAGAGTTTGAACCTGGGATCCCAGCAATGATAAGCTAAAACCCTAACCACTTAATCACCAAAGCCTGCAAATAATAACTGAGAAGAACTGGAGGAATCACCCAAACATGGGAATATCTTAAGCACTTAATTAAATTAACACATTGTTTTTATACCCCATCTGTGACTGTGAAGCTTTTGAGATTTTAGTTTGGTTTAGAAGTGCTGCAAACTGAATGAAAGATTATATAACTTGGATTGTTTGTTTTTATCAAATTAACAAAATAACACATTTCCAAAACACTGTGATACTTCACTTATTCAATAACACCAGCTGAGTCCAACAAGGTAGACCATTCTCAAAGAAAAGAATTTACTTGGATTTTTTAAAACGCTGCTTTTAAGATCTCATATTTTGTAAAGCAGAAATTTGTAAAGTAAGCTATAGTTGCAGCAATGGAACACCTTGATATAACAACTGAGAAAAGTAATTCTAATGTTGTAAAGTTATGGTTAATATACAGAAACATTGTGACTTAGCAGTAACGTTCCTTGTTCAATATTGTTTTTGGCCATGTCTCATTTTCATTTGCTATTAAATAATCCAGAAAATTATTCTAGAAATGGGAAGGAATGAATCTAAGTAAAGTAATAATAATAAAATGTCTTCATTAGGGCGAGATTAAGTATACTGCATTACAGTGGTAAATTTTACAAGAGGACTGTGACAAAGAACAATGCCATGGCAAAGAACAATGTCACTGCCTAGGCAGCAGAAAGCACTCCAAAAGGAAATTGCTAATGACTTTGCAACCTCTCAGATTCCATAGATCATTTTTTAACCAGTCTCCTCACTCTTCTAACATGCAAAAATGTGACTTTTGAGCTGATTTATGTTACTGTAGTCACAGAGAGAAATTATGAGGATAGTAACATGTAGCACTCCAGAAGTGGAATTAGCACTAGCAGGGCTACTTTAAGAAGTGAGCAAAAATTCAAAGGAAGTACATCGAAGATAATCAAATTAGAAAGATGAAACGAAAAGAAGCATTTGTTTATACCCATAGGTTCTTTAATTTTGAAATCCACACCATATTATTGTAGCTTAACTTCCAAGTCTGACATTAAATGTCCAGAAAGTAGATAAATAAATGTTGGTTTATTCACACAAAATGTGTAGGCTAACTTTTATAATTTGAAATATAAACTTAGTGAGATTACAAACTTTTTGGAGGAATATTTTCAGTTAAATAATAGTATAAAATATTCTTACATGAAGTCTTAATGCAAATACCAATTTGTAGTATACTTTATGAAAATAACTTAGCACTTTTGCAAGTTAATTACAAACTTTAGTTACAAAATTCATTATCATAACCCTGTTATAATTCAACAAATAAAGAGAAACTAATATTAGCCATGAATCTGAACCTGAACTACTGAATTCAGTAGCAAATAATATACACGGAATTTGAAAATATATTCTTCAAATGATGACTATCTCAAAACATGATATTTTAAGTCACTTACCTCGCTGCTTGAGAGTGGCCTCAGCATTAATGAAACTTTCATAAAGAACAAAGTATATGTGACTGAAGTTGGCTTCAAAAATGTGCCTTGCTTCTTCAATGTCTGCATTGTCTGTAAGAAAAAATGAAACAAGATTCATTTAAAAGTCTGTGAAAAACATAAAATATTACAAATTTTTGAGAGCCAATAATTTATCAACTAGGAGGTAAATATCATAACTCTTAGGCAATTATCATTTGGTGCATCATTTTGGATGATCATTTAGACTAAGAGTTCTTAAATGACAATTAATAGGTATACACTTACTAGATATAGAGAATTTCCTCTATTGCAATCATTTGTCTATAATAGTAGCAAACAATTATGCTGCATGGTCATTATATTGAGAAGCAGTGAAAATTCCTCTGCGGTAAATTTATAATTACATCATAAAATATCATCTAAAATTTGAAGTAATGTAAAATTTTGGAAATGGAAATCAGTGAAAATAAAAAAAACAAGTATCATATAATGACGAAGTGTAACACATCCATAAACTGAAATTAATATGAGGAAGAGGATGGCAAAAATGTTGGACGTGGAACTCAGACTGGTTTCCATAGGCTTTGTTGTTATTACTCTCTAAATGTCTTACTCCAAATTACTCTCCATATTCACCTAAACTATATGTATCAAATAACTACTTGAACATTGAAATTCTTGGTGTAATGAAATTATTTTAAGAGATATTGAAGAGTATAATGCAATAAATTTATCTAAAAATTTTCTATAATAGAAACCCAATTAAACGTCAGGTTCAATATTTCAGAAATAGAAAAGTAACAAAAACTGGGTTATACTGACTCCATGATAGCAATTGCAGAACTGTTTGAAGTTCAAGTAACAAATGGTTGGTATGGAATATAATATGATATAATAACTGACACTCAGAATACAGACCTAGCAAAAATACATTTGTCGATGATTAAAATATCTATGAGTTAAATGAAGTTAGTGGGAAAATGACTTATACAATCACCTGAGTGGTAAACAAAATATGTACTCATGTCTTCAACAGTAAATTACAACAATAAAATTGCTGTGGTATCTATATGAGAATGAAATTGACAGATGAAAACTTAATAATTACTTTAAAGCTTACTTGTTGATCTAAAAATGCTTTGATACATGCAATGCCCTTTTAAACGATTATTTTAACAGGTAATGATTAGAATGGTGTGACAACTGATAACAAACAAGGATTTAATTAAATTAATTTAATGTAATAACACATCAACCCATTCAGAACTTGAGGACAAAATAAAATACAAAAGAAATAAAGAACTGATCCTTAGTAAGTGACTTTACACACCATTCAAGTTGAGGAAGAAAAAGGATACACAAAATACTTTAACTGACACCTAATATGCATTCATTTGACATTTGAGAAGACAAATTTTTATAGTGAATGCAAAATACCTTGGGAAATTACTTAGGATAAAACTTTAGGGATTGTTAGCTACTGAAAACAGATTGCTATTTTTTCATTGATAAAGAGTAAAAGAAAGATTTGGTTATGTTTGTTGTCATAGTGGAAGAAATGTATAAAATACTACCTAACACTAACAATTCATACAGATCATCATGCTGTTTCACCATTTCATTAATATGTACATGGATACTTTGAAAGCTTTGATGTTTAAAGACTGTGAGATCAAATCTAAGAGATAACATGTTGCATGAAAGCAATCGACAGTTATTTTAACTAACGCTCTTTCTTTTCTGTTAATGTGATAAACTCCATGTGTTCCTCAAACTCGCATTAAAATAACAATAGGGAGATTTGTTGTTTCCATAAAGACATTGCGATGGAACCAAACACGAAAAGGGTGTAGACAAAAAATAATGCATACAAACTCCACTAGTATTTTTCGTAAAACGGTATCCATGGTAATGTTTAATATAAGTATCGGTAGCATAACTCTGCTTATACTTCTTGAGTATGAACATAAAAAGTAGGTAATGTATTCGGGTTTTTTGGATTTTTTTAAGAAAATCCATATTTGGAAGAACGGAACTGCATAGCATTACTTTGTTCCACGCTGAATACATTCAAATACAACTAGTAAGAAAAGTAAAAATAACAAGTCTGAAAGACGTCTCTTTGTTACATTATCTTTATAAAACCAGATACCAAATGTGTAGAAGTAATACTATCGAAAATCTAATTTGTTACACGTCTGCACTTTTACAACGGAATGTTTCAGATTAACCAGAAATGACATGAATTAGCCTACAATACATAGAGTTAAACTATCATAACACCATTAAGTTTTAAAGTACACTGAAAATCTGAGCAGCAAAGCATTTTAATGTCATGCCCATCCTTAAATATTTAATCAACCGCTAACATTCCAATGAAATGATTTAGAATGGCGATACACAACCATATGAGCCACTCTATTAGAAAATGATAGTAATTAGAGGCAAAACATGACCGTTGTAGAAAACCATGTCATAATTTAATCAGAAGCACAAAATCGAAAGCAATTCTTCCCTCCACATGAAATTACTCTTATCACAAAGTTAACAATCGCCATAACAGTAAAGTATATAGATAAATTACCAACCATCAACATATGTTCTGAATATTCAAAATCTATTAAGACGTCTATGTCATCAAGTTCGCTATTATTTGTAAACAGTTTATAAAACGTTCACACGTCACTCCTCACTAACACAGTAAAAGATGTGACAAACGAGTCAAAAGCGAAAATATTAACATTATAATCGATTATATACCTTACCAATGATTATTTTAATATGCCTCAAACGTGTAGCAGTATCTTTCTTTGGATCTTGAATCTTTTGGGTTGACTTCTTCACATCTGCATGGATTTTTTTGCTGAACATATTTAGTTAAACCGTAAGATTTTCTATATACGCTAAACAACGGCTACATTATATTTCTTTAGTTAATTTTTGATAACTGCTATTACAAAATTAAACCAAAATATCTCACGAAGACTACTAAGCTCCCTACGAGGTACACCTCCTTCCAGCAATGCCTATATTTCCTGCATTTAGTGTTTTCCTTACTCGCTAGATGGTATGGGCATTGACGTTCAGTGATGTGAATGGAATAGCGAATTCAAGTGCAGAGGTACCTGCGGCAAAAGAGCGCTTATTCTAGAGGTTCATGACGTAGATTTTAATTACTTTTGTATTGACTAGAAATAGTATCAAAAGTATCAATATATTTATGGAATCCTTCATACTGCTACTTTAATCAAGAATGAAGACTGGGAAAAGAAGCGAAGACATTATTTGACTTTCCCAGAAGTAAGCATTTGCTTCATTGGTGATCTTTTTTAATATATTATGCAATACACCAAGGATGAACTTTGTCATTATTTTCAGTTTCATATTATTGAAAAATTAAATAGTTTACAATTTCTTGCCTTGGAAATCAAATTCTGTCCTTTTCAGAAAATTTCTTTTCATAGAAAATTCGTAAGAGTTGTTAAGCAAAGCAAAAACATTTAATTTTCTTTCCATCACACTAAAAACCGCGACCTTCCTAAAATGTAATTCCTCATATTATCCGATTGCGGGAATCAATTTATTTATAGACCGAGGATATATTTTTTTTTTAACTTTCTAACTATACTTGTAAGACAATTAACACGGCGATTAAATTAGCTCACAAATGACGAGAGAAAATGGAAAACCATTCAAACAATTAAATACTCCATAAATCGGAAGAGGAAAAAATAGTTAGACCCCCTAAGGGATTGGTTCGAAATAAATTCTCCTTCTTCAGTCTTCAAAATGAATTCTCCTTGAATTTGGGATGAATAAAGAGCAGTTTTATTATGCAAAACATTTTATTCCATGGATTTATCAATCGAATACAAAGGTCTATTAGAAAAATAATACAATTACACACAATAATTTTTGAAAGTATATTCAAATAAGTTACTGCAAAATTACTGATTACTAAACGAAGCCTAAGTAAATAATTTAAAAAATTACTAATACAAACAATACATTATCTTTAAATACATGAAAATGAGACAAAATATTTTACAGAGAATGTACATACAAGAAAAATGTTAATTTCGAAAATAGTTACAAACGAATGGTTAATACTCTGAATAATTACCATATATCGTACATCTAAATTTTAAAATTCTTTTGCTTATAAACAAGATTTGGTAGAGCTGTCCTTTTGGACGATTGAAAAATCATCAGAGGAAGATAGAATATGTCGACTAATAACTATATATAATTCTGTCTATACACATTTCAATCTCTTTTTTACACACTCTCTCAAATACTTTCCTGCATAGAATAACTGCTGTTTTAAGCGCAGCAATCCTGAATGTGAAGTAAAGGCGATTGATAATGAATACACCCTGTGTTAATCCTTCACTTCCACTAATTAATCTTTTATAAAGGTACAAGCATGTTTTTATCGATGCTAACATACAATAAAATATTTACAAGCGATAAAATTTACCATTGGAATAATTTTACAATAGGTAAGGGAGACTAGGTTATCTGGGCCATGAGATCAAGTCCATAGACGGATTCTCACTGAGGAGTCAGTAGGCCCAGAGTACTACAAAATGACTAGATTCACTCAATTCCCTCGGCCTCAAGGGTCCGATCAGGGTATATTTTCGATATAATTTCTACATAACATCATTCTCACAACATGAAATATTACTAATATGTTAAATTCTAATATTAAGTCATAAGGCCACTTTGGAAAAATACGCCGCATCCAGAAAATTTAACATCCATTAATTCACCACATTTTTATTCTCACTATTTTGCACCTTTCGAAAGTTTGACACCAGAGGGTATTCGAAGACACTTTTTCAATAAGATCTCCCTTTTTATATACATAGTACAAGAAAAAATTCTTTTGCTGATCAACACCTTAAGGAAAAAGCCAGGTTTGAAAGAGCGGGCTAATGTTTAGTTTTACAGAATGCCCGACAGATGTCGATGAGGTCAACATTCGTGAAATACCGCGTCTTTTGCGTGGATGCTAAAGCCAGCACATTATTAACACCTTTAATTAAGTTTTGTTTTAGGACAAGCGTTCAAAATAGTTATACAACTGTAGCATATAAAAATGTAACATATGGACAAATAATCATATATACACAGCATGTAGGCACTTAGATAACAGATGCAATTTTAGGAATAGTCAATATTGGCAAGTCTTTCGGCGCAAACTGCGGAATGTGTACAAACAAATGGAATATCGAGCGACCAAATTCTAATGCACAGTTTCTTTGCGAACTGTAAATTCATCAGAAGCAAATTTAAGATTTAATATGGCAACGACAGAATTCACGGGAGACATTTGTTAACCAAAATTAAGGAATTCAGTGTATAGGACGAAGAAAAAGAAAATGTCTCTGCCTCTATTCCTCTTTTGATTAGAAAAGAGGAATAAAGGACATTCAAAATAGCAGAATTTGGTGGCTTGCATGAGTTGCAAAGTGCTCCATCAGCTCTAAAATTATGATACAGTACATGCGTTGTGGCTCAAATACTCAAAGTTTGATGCAAACTAAGAACCATCCCAAATATTTCAAATGAGATGCATAAATATATCTTTTTAAATTATGAAAATATAAATAACGTAACTCTAATGAAATAAATATTTTGACTTTGATAAAAAATTGACCATGTAGTCCCGGCATTAGCCGCATTAATGTAACTTGGCTAAACTTCATCGAATAATCATTTTCATGAATAGCCAATTCACGCTTTTACTATATAGAATCGAAAATTAATTCCCATACAATTTGACAAGTTTTAAATCTTGAACAAACCAAAAATATTCCTATACATACAAGCAACTAACCACTGCTGAAAACCTAGATGTGAATTAATTTGCAGAGAATCACCACAAATGACAGAAAATTCTAATGATATTAACTAAGTATTCTATTACTCAAAAATATACTGATAAGTTGTAACCCACGAGATGAAACAAAACTCAACACAAGAACCGACAAAGTCGACATTGGACTAGAGAATAATCGCACATTGGACAAGAATATTACTTAAAAATAGAAAATAAACCTAATGAAAGACACAAAAAGCTAAATTAGAAATATTAAAGTTAATTAGGGACGGAAATGACGCTGTGACTAGTTGTCTTTCAATTATTTACAATAAGGGGAAACTTTAGTTGTTTTCAAAATGACTAGAATATACATTTAAGACGAGCTTTAGAATTAGACTAATTGAAAAGTAAGTCATTTAAGAAAGAAATTATTAAAATTTTATCAAGGACTAGAATAATAGAAACACTTCCTAGAATGCCTAAAAACAAAGACTAGAATCAGAAATTTGACTAAATTAACCTACAATTACTAAGATATATTCAAATAATAGTTTGAAAGAAAGACAAATACAATGCATACAATGACTAGAATTTCTTCAAAGGACTAGATTTATCGAAAGACTTGGAGTGCTTTCAATGACTACGATTCTCCCAATACATGACTAGAATTATTATTTAAAAAATACAGGAAAACTCATTAGATATGACTAGAATTTACACAAAACTTATTAGAATATTCATTAAAATATGACTGGAAAATTTATAAGAATTGACTAGAATTTCCACAAAAATGACTAGAATTTTCATTAAGATATGACCGGAAAATGTATACGAAAAGACAAAAATTTGCACAAAAATGACTAGAATTTTCATTAAATTATGACTGGAAATTTTATAGGAAATGATTAGAATTTCCACATAAATGACTAGGATTTTCATTAAAACATGACTAGAAGATTCATAGGAAATGACTAGAATTTCTAAAAAAATGACTAAGATTTTTAAAAAGAAATAGAATTTTCATGAAAAGGACAGGAAAATGTATGAAAAATGACTTAAATTTACACAGCGATGACTAGATTTTTCAAGAAAAATGACTAGAATTTTCATAAAAATGACTGAAAATTAATCAAAAATGACTAGATATTTCACAAAAAATATTGGATAAACTATGAACTACCTTCATTTTAAAAATTATGACTAGAATCTCAAACGGAATTCGTATACTTCCATGATTAGAGTGGTTCTCTAGGAATGACTAGAATATCAATAATCAAACCAAGTGATGACTAGACATAGCTCGGTAGATTGATATATTGGAAAAAGTATTTATTAGTTTATTAATCTTAAATGTGAAAGTTTTGGCAATTAAATATTAGTTTAAGAAAGTCACTTGTTAAAAAAGATAAATAGATTTTTTAAAGGAAAATCTAATAAAACTGACTAGAATACTCGCTGGCTGAAACCATAATTATTGGACGAAATCGATAAATTATTGACAAGAATTTGGACGAGTTAAAGGCGAATGAAAAATGAATAATTTCCAATGATGAGTAGATCTCAGCAAAGATTATTTTTATGAAATATAATAAAATACTATCTTAACCAGATTAGACTTGTTGGACAGAATGAATAAAATTTGACTAGAATCTTGACTAGAAGTAACTTCTGGGAATATATAGAGAATGCAAAAAATATTATTTAAATATATAAAAAAATTAAAGTATATTTTCCTCTGCTATGACTAGATGCGAATGACTAGGAAAGGCATAACAGTGTGAGAAATTCAAAGTTCATGTTGATAAACGGAGATTTCATGCGACTAACTTTGAATTCTATTAATATAAGTTACATCTTCGCACACTGAGATTGATTCTGTACGTATGCCATAATGACTTAACCAACGGTACAAAAACTCAGAACAAAGTAAACCAAAAGGAGTTTAAGGACTATCAATTATGAGATTAGAAAAAAATATTAATGGATATATGACTAGATTGAATGACTAGACTTAAGTAAACCAATTGCGTCTCTGCAGAACGTGCAATGGGACTAAAATTAATGACTAGAGATAATGACTAGTTACGTATCATTTGTAGTAGATAACAATGTTATTGATTTCCAGTTACAGTGGAGTTGCTGCATTATCGAAAAAAACTCAAAACTCATAATAGCAAAATAAAACAACCTAAAATATAATAAACCAACATAGACTAGATAGTTACTCTAGAGCGAACGAGTGCACTCGATAACATTGTGAAAGAGTGCAGGCAGTGACCAGGTTCTTCGGACGCCCAAATGACTAGACTCTCAGTGACTAGGTCCCTCCAAAGGGTTGACTAGAATAGGTTCCACTCATGCGGCACACATGACTTCCATCCACGGGCGCGGCAATCTTGAAGCGAAGCTTCTCCGAAAGACAATCGGGCAATATTCTCTGTCCAAAGGGGGTGAAAACCGTTTCAGGGTAACCCCCAGGGCCTCCACACGGGGGCAGTTTGGCCGTCAGAGGCCTCGCCGCCCCCACTCCCCTGCTAGAACCTCAGCAACACTGGCAACGGGCTCCTCATGTCGGGAGATCCGGCGCCGGGCGCCGATAGCTGGCGTCAGTCCCCCGCTGCAGACATCCCGAGGAAGAATCCGGGGGCGGAGGGTGGCTCAGATAGGGCTGGAAGCGGAGGAGAAGGCCCCATGCGGAAGGTTGGGGCCTCCACCCTCTCGATGGTAGACTTCTTCTCTTCACCTTTCCTATGAGTCGCCTCGTGCTTGCGAAGGTACGCCTGCCTTCGGAAAGACTTGGGACACATGGAACAAGGGAATGGGGCTTGCTTCCCATCCCCACCCACCCCACCACCACTCCCTTCCTCTCCCTCCTCCCTACTGCACTCCTCCGTGGGCGCGGGACCCTTGGGGGCCGCCGGTGGCCGCGGCCTGTGCCACCTCCGGTGCGATGCTAAGTTAGCGGGGCAGTTGAATACTTTGTCACACTCCGGGCAACGATACTCTACGTGCACTATTCTAGAGCACCTGTGTTGGGCTAGGGCGAAAGCGTCCACGAACAGCCTTCTGCATAGTCTGCACACGTAGGCACCGATGCGGTTTTCGATCTTGGCCAACTCCGCTCTGGCTTCCGGCGTCGCTTCGACCACGTTTAGGGAGGGATCGATGTCTCCGGTACGTACCACGAGGGCCTCTCCCGCTTTGAAGGGCCTTATGAGAGTCCCCGAAACAGGTGAGGTGATGTCAATGTCCTCGTCATCGTCCGGAAGCCAACCTTCGCCTTCCTCCTCCTCCACAACCTCTTCCTCAAACTCCAGCTGTCTGGAAGCCTTCTTTTTCGCCTCCGCGTCCTCCTCTTTGGACGCCTGCTTCGCCCTCCGCGGGGACGATGGGGAAGGCGTCGGGGGCGGTGTAATGGGGGCGGACGTCTTGATGGAAAGATCGAGAAGAAGGCCGTGCGACTCGGGCGAGTCCTGCTCTTCGTAGTGCGGCGGTGATCGTCCTCTGGGAGCGGTGAGCGCGAGTGGTAACGGCTGCTCCTCCTGCACCCGGGAAAACTGCGAATGGTGCCGGTGAAAAATGTGTGCGTACGGATCGTGGTGCCTCGCAGGCGGGGGCCAGTCGAAAGCGAAAGGGGCCACCCTAACTATCCCACTGTCTGCGTAAGGGTGCCCCGCTAACAGCCGCGCCTTCTTTGCGGCCATCCGGGCTGCCGCCAGGCCCATGGATTCCTCCTGCATGATGTGGTGATCGCCTCCCTCCGGGGAACAGTGCCTTTTGACGAGGAAGCCTCGGGGCATGACCACCTCCTGCCTCCACGACCTCCGAACATCGAGTGACGCTTTCAGGCGATCCCTACCCTGCGACCCTCCGAACCACTTCCCCTCCCCCCCCTTAAGGGACCCCTTCCCCTCCGGACGCGCCGACGGAGACGCCTTATGCGGGCCAATGGGAACTTGCCGCTGGACCCGCCCACCTCGGCGGCTGAGTGGCGGCATTCGGATGGGGTGGGGGAGCGGTGGTGCTATGCGATTGGACGGCGTGGGATTGGAAGAACGCGGGAGAGAGATGAGATGGTGCGCGCATGATGCTGTTGCTTCCAAAGGTGGAGAAGGGATGATGATAAAACGGAATGGAGGAAAAATGCGGGAAGAATTGTTGAGGAGGGAAATTTCAACGGTTGCGGTTCGAGTTGAAAACTTCCGGGTGACAATGCGCGGGGAAAACGGAAACAGTTCTCGAGAGTATTGCCCTTCGAAGCAAATCCCTCCATTAATAGCTTCAATTTTCCAAAGTAGCGACGGATGGAGTCGTGCGATAAAGGCGCAAATTACTTGTTAATAGAAAAAGATAAACGGAAAAAGAGAGTCATGCTTGAAATTCATATAGCTAAATAATCTCGCAAAAGAAAGGTTGTATCTAAAACAGATTCAGCGTTTTTTTCTGTACATCTTGGAGGCACTACTATTATGCGCGGTATGAAATTATATGTTTTGAATTGAAATTAATATTTTAGTGGTGACCGTGATATTGACGGAAGAGCACTGACAAGGAGAAAGATACATCAAAGATTAGACAATACTGACAAGTAATATAAATTTCTTAAAAAGATATTATCTTTTTTATTTATCTAGTCGCTATTTGATTGACTTCATATAGGGATTCATTTTCAATTGATAAAAACCATCTTTAATCGATAATAAAACATTTTTTGTATATTAGTATGAGCTACTTTACACTTAATTGTCAGCAAGCATTTTTTAGATAACAAAAAGGATATATCAATATCAGCTATTTTATCGACCTTTTCTAATATTTTATTCGTTAGTGACGCACTCTGCTCACTGAGACAGCTTAGTAATGAAAACCGTTAAAATTCGATCCACCTTTCGTAGACTTCAATGAAACGAAACTTTTTATGTATTTGGATCCAAAGGATTTCAGCTTTTGCAAAAAATTGCATGCGTTGCAGGGAAGAAACTCCTCGAAGTCCGTAAAAGCGGAACTAATGTTGAAAACATCGTAAAGGAATGGGTGCAAATGAAGGAGATGAAAGGGACGTCTTTCTGCGCGTGTAAATCTGAAAGCACGCGCGCGGTTCTTTGCGGGGATGAAAGCGTGCCATGGGAGGGAATGGGGGTTGTGAGGGATGAGGGGGTATGGGGAGAAAAGGATAGGGAAAAAGTCGCGTGGCAGCTGCCCCTCTCCCCAACCACGGATGCTGCAACCGAACAAGGTGCCCACTCCTTTGCACCCACCCTATACCTCTCTTTACGACCCCCTCTACCGACAATACCCAACCCTACAACTCTTTCTCCCTGTGCACGCTTCTCCCATTCCCGTCTCTCGACGTCCATATCCTCTCTCGGCTTTATTTTACAATACCTTTTGCACGCTTTTGCTAATCCGCAAAAAGTTGCTCCGCGCGCATTTTCGCACACAACACGAAGTCTTTTAGACTCTGGAGACTTCCGGAGCTTCGCAACAATGTGGAAAGCTTTCCCACGGGCAATGACCTACGTTGAACTTTTGGGAAAATATTACAACCTTTTCGCTAGAGCGTAGACGAGAGTTAACACATGTTGTGCCCGTTGTCTCACTTCGTTAGAGGCGCAACTTAAGATATTAGATTTGTCAAGAGCAGTTTAAACAGAAGGTCGTTTGGTTGAAATAGTTCATGACGGCTCAAAATTAAATATTGTCGCCTTAGTAACGCTATCGCAGAAAGTTATTCAGTTCAACTATCGTTTGGAATAAAAAAAGAAACGTTGCGGAAAAATATCTTGCAGAGTTCTTAATGATAGAACGAGATATTATGGTTAATAACAAGAGATACAGGGTATCTTGAAAACTCAAGTACTAAACCTTGCGATTGGGAGAGTTCATTGTCATTACTCGAAGAAAATGTACTGATTCATTGGTGATGTACTTAACAGATTACCTTTCGAATAAAAATTAAGAATCGGATTCGGAATTAAATAATGCAAAATAATTCCTTCGAACAAAGAATATGGAAACCTTCCTATAGATGCAAATTAATGAAAATGAAGGGGCTTAGAAACGATTTCACAGACAAGGTAACTTTTGGAAAGGATGCTGCGATGGTGGATACAGTTTTGTCTTAACGGTGTACCTGGAAACTGTGACAATCTAAAAAAATTACACGGTACAGAAGATTCATTCAATTCTCTTTTGTTTTGAAAGCTAACGCCCTCTTTGATTCATAGCGCTTGTTCCAAATTTCCTTTCCTTGAATGTAAAATTTTTGCTACGAATAAACAATGTACAGTTGTAACTGAAGGAAAATATATTTATCGACAGAAGTTTCTTTTTATGAATTGGAATACAGTTTTTACCACATAGAAATCTTTTTTGATAGAAATCTACCCGTAAACCGTAAGAAATAAAATCTTTTCTTTTTATACAAAAAGGACATAAACTTTTAACACAGGCAGCTGGCTTCGAGGATGCAACGTCATTACCGGGCAAACGAAACAAATGTGATACGTTCTATGGAAGTTGTCGATTTTTAATGAACAAAACATGGAGTAAGTTCCATAAAATATCGCTGGAGGTAATTATTTAAACGTTCCCCTTTCCCAAGTAAGACAAAATCCTTTCAAGTAAGAAAGGAGTTTGTTTTTAGACCTTCTCCGAGCTTAACATCGGTAGTAAGAGTTACAGCGGAGGCAGATGACATGATGCTAAGTCAGTGTTATTTCAAGGGCGCGACCGTTGGATATTATTTGGCGTGGGGCTTTGCCCGTGCCACGAACCAACGGGGGATGTGGTAGGGTGACAAAAGAGGGGATTGTTGGCGTAGGGGGTGGTATTATGTCCGAGGGAGTGGGAGTATGTAACAGGGGGTGGGAGCAACGCTCTTCCAGATTCAAACTTTAACCAATGGACGCTTGTTCCCATTGATTTTTTCACGATGCGGCCGTTGGGAAGTAAAGAGCAATTGGCGGAAGCGACCCGAGGGAAATGTCAGCGGACGACGCCTCCATCTCCCGCGAACTCCTAACCGCCGACGCATTCTCCGGAAGCCCCTCATCGACGCTCAATTGTTCCCTTAATTGCGGAAAAGATGAGGATTTTCTGTGTCTTTCTCCTCTAACAATGAAGATTTGCACTGTGTGAAGAACAATAAGCTAATTTTCCTGATGAGATTGCATTCTTTTTTTCCACCCCTAGCATTGCCTAACGCTATTAGGATCATAACGATGAAAGGGTAAGCTTTAAAAGCGTGACATAAATTGAGTAATTTAAAATTGAAAAATTTTACGATCCGAACTATTGACGATAAAATAAGAAAATTTAGGAATTCATGAAGATATCTTGTGCATTACTATTCCTGTGTCGGTATCATCATGCAATAGGAAAGGTTGGATTGGAAGTCTTATGAACCAAATAGGCGTCGTTAACTCGCTTGGCTGCCCCGAAAGGGAATAATGAATGTCATTTAGATATATACATATAAAACTGAGGAAATTATCATTCAGAGTTCTGTTATATTTCTTTAATAATAAGGCTGAGTTGAATAGCTCATTAAATATTTAAAATTATACAATAGTTCTTGACGAAATTTCTTGAAATTTCTTGTCTATAATTCATTAAAGAAGTTCCACACCAATGAAGATACGATCATCCTCGCGTTCCAGATAATACTGTGAAGCTTACAAATATCAAATAGTACTAATTCCCAAGGAGAAACGGACATGAAAAAAGTCTGACGGAACCGGGACTCGAACCCGGGTCTCCCAATTGCCGGTCGGTTGCTCTATCCATTGAGCTATTCCACCAGAACATTTCTTTTGGGAATTTTCCTAGATGCACGACTTATCGTGCCAAGTCATCTTACCCATTTCCTTAAATAGTACTAATATGGCGATAGGATAATGGAGAATAAGACGCCACATGGTGTACAATTTAGTTCATGATAGATGCATGAATGAAAGACGGTGACTAGTTATAATGTGCTATTTGCTAGAATAATTATTCCAGATTTTCATATCAAAAGTTTCATAACACAATTGGTTCATTACACGTCAGAGTATGATGCTATCAGAAACTTTCCAACACATCGTAAAATATTTTTTCAAACCTCGGAAACGTAGGTGATATGAACAAAAAAACAAACGCAAAAAATGAATTGGAGGGGAATATTGCATTGATAACTTAAAACAGGGTAACCGTTAAATATAAAACTAACCATGTGCGAGGAGTAGATTTATTTTACAAAACAAACTAGACGCTAGAAGAAAATATAACTAGTCTAGTGAATAGAGTGCACATTTTCTTATTGAAACTCCTAGATCGAAAAAGTGAGCACAAATTGAAATTCAACGGAGAGCAAATTGTGGAAACCGAATTGAACCGTTTGTTCGCCTAATCACAAAGGCCTCTTCCTCTTTAACTTCCTCTATTTCTCCCTCCCACACCCCTCCTACGATTTGTGAATTTCCCGGAGCAGCTGGAAATGTTTCCATGGTTACGCCCAGGTGCTTCAAAGTCCACGTCTAAGTTAAAACAGCGTTGCGAAGATTAAACTCGCCAAATAGGATATCTGAGCCAATACTCGACTCCGATTGCCTCGGCGCAGATTGTGAGGAACCGAAAAATCCACTCATGTCCCAGGTGTGCGAGCAATGGGTATATACACGCCGATAATGAAACGAGAGACACGCACCTTTTGCTAAAAGTAAAATAAATACTGAAAGCGATAAAGAGACCGAAAATATAACTCTCGCGGTTGAAGTATATTTGATCCTTTCGAATTATTCGATCCAGGATAAAATAATGCTACGGAGGCTTCTCGTGGCTAGCCCATTTCATAAAAAATTTCCAGAAAAATAATGTATTTCAGTTCATTATTTACAGCGGATGGGGTTCCTGCGGTTTAAATTTATAAAATACGAAAATATGGTCTACAGGAAAACGCAAGAGTTTTACTACCTTCAATAATGATTGTATAAAAGGATAATTAATTGTACATCTTAAGGATTTAAAATCGACTATAAATTTTTGCGTGTCTCAGAATAGTAAAATGAAGATATTTCAGAATCAACAATAGCTTCATAAACGTCTCAAAGTTTGGATTTCTTTAAAAAAAGAATCACCTAATTCGACTTGTTTTCCTTTAATGACATCCTCAAAGATGTATACATTTATAAATATTATTCGCCAAAAGAAACGCTTTAAATATATTGTTTCATAGAATCGAAATGTTTTCATTAGTACACAAACATCTTACATTCGTTCGAGTAAAATGTCTTCAGAATGCAATCCACTTAATGAAATTAGAATCTGAATATAAACGATAATTCCGTGCTAAATCTATTGAATTGCATCTTTTTGCTGATCCCACGTATTTTAACCTATACAATAGATCCACCCTTAATCTATTTTTGGATTTGAGGATTCATTCTCTTCTCTCTACTTCAAATGAATACCTCACAAAAATTCGACGTTATTTGCAATTTAAGTTTCAAATATCGTTTCAAGTGTTCTTAAAAGAATTTCTCTTTGTTTTTAGACAAAACAACATACACAACAAAATAACCCGCCAAATTTCGTAAACTTTGGCAAAGAGTCAACAGATTTTTCCCATCCCTGAGATGAAGCTAAACATTCCTTGAGAACAGCACTATAATTGAATCAATCAAACCGAACTATTTCAGATGCCTCAAAGTAGTAGCTGGCTAAACATTCAGGATAAAAGGAAGGAAAGAAATCGATTTGCGTTCGGCAATCTGTTTTTCTCGTATACTTCGAGGAAAAGGCGTCTGGAATTTTCTCATTTTGTGCGACTCGTGTTATCTGCTCCGTGCAGCCTACGCATTTAGTGAGGAATGCAAAGGGAAGGGAAGATAAGAAGATAAAGCAGAGGTGAATCAGGGGAAAGAGAAAGAGGAGGAGAAGGGATACTAAAACGAATTACGACCAGCGACATACCAATTTACTCTCCTACAAATCTGAGATTACGTAGAAATATCCACATCATCTGGTGACGTGTTTCTGGAAAATATATATCATGTTAAATACATAAAAGATATTTTTGACGTCGTCATGCGTCAAATTCAATCAATTTATCTTCTTTTATTGAGTCGTACGATTATTTATCGAGATAAAAAGTAAAATTAGATAAGAAATATGCCCTCCTTAAGGCTCAAACGAATATCGTATCATAAGTATTAAGCATAAGGAATAATTTAAACTTATGACCACGATATCATTATTAATCCACGATAGTAGTAAACACTGCACGAATCATACAACGTCAATTGTATGTGAAATTTAGGGACATTTGTTCAACTCAAACATTTCCTCTTTGCTCTCTCAAGTTACCATAATCATAATTTAATTTGACTATCCCTCTATTTACCATTATTATAACTCAATTTAATATATTTAATTTGGATTGAAAGATGTGAGAAAATTACTGATGGAATTCCAAATAGAGCTCATTTGACAGTCATTCAATACCTTAAACAGTGTACTTCCTTTCACCCAGATAAACATAATTTAAATAACAAATTGTTAAAAATTGTAAATGTTTAAACGAAGAAAAATACTCATTGTCAGATCGAAATAAATTGAAGCGAGTGAATTGTCGAGTTCTAATCTAACCTAATTCTAATTATCCAACGTACTGGTAAAGAAATCCCCTAATATACCTTATTTTACCAAGTTTAAAAGTTAATTTAAAATTGTTTAAACACTTAACTAACAAAGGAACGAAATGCTAATGCAATGAGAATAAAAGGCTTCTCTCGACTAGAGCTTCCTACCCGTTTTCTTCCGTAGCGCCTTATGATACTGCAATCCGCCGTCTAAGACGTTACGCGGGCTGCATAACATATCCTTAGTTTAGGCGTAGGTTTCTCGGAAGAAATTGAAAATGGCTGCGAAAGACAAAATGGCTTCCTGGATTTTGAATCCCGGAACGGAACTTTGGTTCCCGCACAAAGAATTTGCGTTAAAAAGTTTTTCACCCTGACGCAAATTGACTTAAGGATTACGTGCTAGCATAAAATACAATTACCAGAATAGTTAACATATTAAATTTTCTTAAAAGAATAACGAACCTGAAAAAAGAGAAAATGGATTTAAACAAACATGGGAACAGTGACACGGATATGAAATATATTAAGGCGATATATCAGAATCTTTAATCATGTAGGTTGAAGAGGATTTTGTAAGTATATCTTGATAGAGGTTACATTTATTATTTGTCTTTCGGTGAAGGACAGAGGAAAATGTATTTTTAATTTAGTTTTCTCGTCATTGATTTTAGCTGCGAAGATATGAAATCTGCTGAGTTATCAGTGATGCTGATAAACGGAATTCATTTAGATGCCTCCAGATTGAATGTTATAAAACATTATTAATAGAGGGTAATTGTGCTGTACACGTGTGAACTTTTCACGTTTATAGCATTCTGACTCAGGGAGGAATGCAAGGTCAAACTATCTGACTCTTCATCTTGCCTATTTTATTTCTTTTCCATACCAAAGATTTATAAGGCAATGGAGTAGGACATGGGCATTCAACCACCCTTCAGGATGTTGAATCTACAGAAAGATAGTTGAAGTAATTTATTATTTTTATTTAGATTATTTATTTGTTTTCTTTTCATTTAAATCATCTCACGATTAATTTTCTTAAAAGTCTGTAGTATTCATAGATCATTTACCATGTAAGTGAATCTGTCATACAATTATTTATGCACCCTACGCTTCTGTCATCCTGGTTGAACTTCTCCGTGTTAGAAGGCGAATTTACCTTAGTTCTGAGAATGGGGAGAGATATGGGAAAATGGTCTTTGAACGTAGGCGCGTGGGATTATTCGGACGGATGTGTCATCGGCATGTCCTCCCCATGAGATACGACAAAGAATCGCTTCCCTTTCCACCGGATATTGGGGGTCAAACCCACGATGCGTGTGGGTGTGTGCCGCGTGTGTCACCGACGGCGTGGACGGAAACTCGAGAGTTTAATGGCGAAGGCGAACTAACGTGTGTCCTAAGAACCCTCGTGCCGTCGGGAATGTTTTGTGGTTTAATTAGGAAAGTGAATACAAACAGCACCAAACCATCGTATTCAATCGAGAGGGGATTGGAAGTGGCAAATGGAATAAGTTAGTCTCACCACAGAAGCATATTATGCACTCAGTTATTTTTATCTTCTTGGCACCAGCTTTAGTAGTAATTAGGTATACAAATGTAGCTACTCCACCGCCACCAGCGGTCAAATATTTACGAAGTAATATGACAACGACATTCATCACTTTATTGAAGGTTAATTTTCATCAGTATTATTACATGTTGGCAATATAATAATAAGTTCTTAATCTGATTATAAGTTTTGTGAATTTATCGAGTAATTATCTTATATTCTCGTAAATTACTTATGGGTTATCGTTATAATCTAAGGATTAGCCAAAAGTAACACAATATCATGTCGTTCATGATCGACTGATAAATAGAAATGTAAGTTGAATTCAGTATCGATTCATTGATTTGCATGTATACAAATCGTTAAACTCCATGTAAGTGGAAAAGTACAAATAGGTGAGAAATTGATCGCCGCTATTACAAATTACTCAAATACAGGGACATAATTAATGGAATTAACTTAACTGTCTACGATATATGGCATTTTGTAATCTACTTCCAATTCGGTCGATGCATTTAAATTTTGAGATTTGGAACATTTTATGCATACCGTTAATAACATAAAATCCTTCGTTAACAAAATTTTTTACACAATAACCTATTACAGAATTTAGGCATATTGACTATGTATTTCATGTATTTTTCAGAACCATTATTTTATTT
The DNA here is from genome assembly GCA_000376725.2 of Ladona fulva. Classification (NCBI taxonomy): domain Eukaryota; kingdom Metazoa; phylum Arthropoda; class Insecta; order Odonata; family Libellulidae; genus Ladona; species Ladona fulva. Next base: position 2,663,070 of record KZ308152.1, on the reverse strand, counting down.
TAAACAAAGGAGGGTTTTGAATAAAGAAATGAATTGGAAGGGGAAGAACTAGGTGGTACAAATACCAAGGTGGGTTGATGATAAAGTACCTGAAGGAATGATGGGTAAAGACAGAGGAGAGGACTAAGACAAAAGGATTGATGTAAAGGAAAGGGTGGTGGAATTAAGGCACACGAAACTACAGAAAGGTGAAAGACCCATATTGTATAATAATATAAAAAATCATGCTGAACAGAACAATTATTTACTGCTGAAGAACATATAAATGTATTTATGCTTGTTTCACAGACAAAAAGTAGCTCACTCAAGCAATGAAAATTTAGTTCTTTTTCACTGTTTGCGGGCTACGTTAACGGCACGTGTCTGGCTATTTTTAAGTACTGAAAAAATAAAAAGCGCAATTCCGACGTTCGCTTTTCTTCGGCAGCCACGGCATTTCCCCCACATCCAGTTAACGTGAGCGTTGAATGTGAAAGGCAGAAGAAAGGGGCGGTGGGAAAAGCAGACTGTGATGGCCGTTAATGGCTGTTCAATTTCCTATACGGAAGTGCGACGCATTTACTCTTCGCTGTGATGTCTCCCGTGGGAGTGACGAGGGGATCTCCGTATGGCCCACATGGCGCGGAGGATGGCCCAGAGGCGTGGGAGAGAAAGGGTGGCTCTCATGATGTAGGTCAGATTGGAAGCGCTTCTTTTGAAATTACAATTCCTCGGGAACGCTTCGTTAAAACTGTGATGATGCTGTCGTAGGGATGACGAAGGATCCCCAAATAATTCATTGTCTCAATACCCTTACATCTATAATTCTACTTTATGATCATACTACTGTATGATTTCGTCACACTTCATTCCTAAGAAAAATCGAAAGGTCAATTAATGATTAATATCAACAAATCAGTATGATCCACTTATTTATTTACTAAGTTTGCTAAACATGCAAAACATCGATGATGACATCTATGCAATGAAATATTCGGTACTCTAAATTATTGGAATGAACCCCTCCAATCATTAAACTTATCAAATACTCACCGAATCGGAAGTTATTTTGTATTACGTGAATTCACTTCTTATGAATCGGAAATGTTATGATTGAAGGAATAGCCAACTACGACTCAAGAAGTCGCTGACGTTTTCTTACGTTATTCGTGGAATACTAAATGTATAACGAATGTAATTTTGTTAGTAAATTTATACTGACAATCATTTTTACATCTTATTCAGTCACTCTAAATACTTCCGAACTTTTTCATTCCTCCTCGTTTGTAAATTTTATTAGTGAGAGTCAAGTCGAGGCGCAGATTATTATTCAATAAAAAAATATGCGAAATTCTGAATTTATGAATATATTAATCGAAGAAAAATGAAACCCGAGATTATTTTTTAACTAATTCGAGATTTCCATTAAAATAATTTCAGAAAGTTTAATAATTGCAGTTCTATGGTTCCAGAAGTAATATTTTTGAACGAATCAGGGTCGTACGAATAATATAACGAATTTGCATTAACATATTTATAAAGCCTACTACATTCGTAGCAGATACAAACTAAAGAACAAGGATTCAGATAAAATAATAGCAAGAAGGATTAGGGAAAGGTGGATAACTTAGCATGGAAGAGCCGTGCGGCTGAAACCTAAGGATTGAAAGGTGCGAAGAATAGCGACACGATTGGGACTCGAACTCAGATCTCTCACTTTCCGTCTAACCACTCAACTACCATTCTGCGTCTCTTCCACACTGTTTGGGAACGCTAATAATAGCAATACATAAAAATAATGGAAAATGGACAAGAGAACTACTCCCATAAATATAGGTTTTATTAAATTGCAATAAGCATTTATTTACCTCTTAAGCTGTTATTCCTTCCTATCACATCGCTCCTAAAAACCCCTTACTTCAAGAGTGCATAATGGACGAAAATGAGACTGGGTGGTAATATGTGACGTAATGAAGAACAATAAATCTTTCACTGAGCAGCTATTCTGCCACCCTTCGGAGACGAGCCATTCGATGCAGAAAACCTTTATTCGATTTTTGTGGGACCTTCACTCAGATTGCCCTAATCGATCGGAAATATGGGTGACGGAGTCTGTCCATCTGTGCAGCATATCCTTCTCTCGGAGTTCTGGTAGCGTAAAATAATATTACGAGGTATGATCCATCCCTCTTCCCAATACCGCTTATCGTATTCCCTATGATAGCGGAGCTCAAATTTCAGGTTTAAATGAAGGCCACGGTAATTTTAAATATAAATGCAAGTATTTGATCTTCGTACTCTAAAATCGATTTAATGGTTATGTATAAAATTATACAACTAAATACACCGTTTAAGTAAAATATTCTGAAGCGATATTTGGCTGTATTTCATTCTACGGTCTTTTACCTTCCTGTAATGCTTCTTTGTTTCCCCTCCTGACTTAGTGACAATGTATTCTCGTTAAACTAGCCTTCAACTTTTTCTTATATTTTCTGATGGTATAGAAGTTTGTGTGCGAACTTTATTAAAAATGAACATCATGTTCTGAATGATTTCATTAACAACGATGGAAAAGAAAAGATTACGCTAAAAAATCAGATTACATTTACCTCACGAAAAGATATTCTCTGGTTTCTTGTAAAACCAACAAAATGTCATAAAGTGTCGATAGGATGTCTCTCGACTGCCTTTCATTAAAATACGGATAATACATAAAATGTATGTATTTAATACATAAATAACATTTATATCTCCTTACTATACCAACTTTGTATATTTTTGGAAAACGCCTTAATTAATTCGCATTTTAAGATTAAACTAGTTTTAAGTCCCTTACCACATAAGATTATATATCGTGTGATTGACAAGTTGCCACTTATTGAGTGTTGCTTAAACGTCCCCATTGAGTTGTGGAAAAAAATACGTAAGGCATCTTAAATACCGGTATCATTTCTTAATATAGATCTGACAATTAGCTCTCCTCTCCCTTTTATGATTCGATGATTTAATCGATAAACTAACTGGAAGGAGAAATAAATAAAGGGATGAAGATATAAGTACTATTATATCTATACATAGAAATACCGACAATGGTCCGAACTTTACCTTTTTATGTTCTATGGCTATTCTCTGCACAGTAGCGAATTGAATTAGACATTTAATGCGATTCTAGTCATCATCTAGTCGCATCTTCAAGTTCCAATTTCGCCCAATAAGGACTTTTGTATTGTGATATATGTGTAGGGAAAAAGAAGAGAGTAGGTAAAGACTGGGAGATGAATGAATTGGGGCTGAAAGGAAATGTGTTGGGCAGCAGGGAAGGAATATGTTACACTGGTTTAGACCCATAGAGAGGATGAAAGAATTTGAATGGGGAGGATAGCATGTAGCGAGAGAGAAAGTGGACCGAAAGGAAAAGAGAACGCGATAAAAAGCCGGCTGAATGTTGTGAATGAGATTCTGAAGAAAGGTTATGACCGGGGTCTAAGAAAAACAACCTCTAACCGAAAATATGTATGGATGCTTAAAGCGAAAAAAATGCGAATACAGAGGACAAAAAAGAGAAATGATGTGATGAAAATAAATGGCTAGTTAACTTATACCGAAAAGGAATATCGTGAACCATGGACATTATTTTTCTATTCTATTATTGTAATATTTTACTGTCTTCACGTAAAATTCAAAATTCAGGAAAGGTCGTGAGAGGGAAAAATCATCATGATTCAGGATTGAACCCAGATATTTTAATTTCCATCCAGATTATCTACTTCTGCTCCAATCACCTTCTTTGCGTAATAATTTTCCTTAAGAATGGAGTGAGGCTACTCCCGGAATCTGAAAGGTCAGGGTTCGTGACCTAGTCACGTAAGACTTCTTACTTTCGTTTGTTCCTCGGGTCTTTCGCTTCAGATGTATGCAGATAGATGTACAACGTAAGTCATTTCTACTCTCGATATGGTAAATGATGTCCTGAAGAAAATAGACATAGGTAATTTTTAAAAGAAAAGGAATGACTGAAATTATTTTGGATTTGTGTCCAGTAAAAATTGTATACAAGGATGACAATTTAAGTAAAATGAGTAAGGGACAATAATGCGCCGATTCAGGCACAGAAATACGTTACTTCAGCGTTCGTATAAAAATTCACATCGTGGAGGGATCGGCTTGTCCTCTTAGCTGTGCGAAAAAATTCGCCAACTATCCAACTTCCGCAGCGTAAAATGTGCGGAAAACTCAACAGTCACCTTGCAATCCCTCATTCACTTGCTCTCTGCAGGTTAGTTAACTTCGATAAAAAGAGCTACCCTTCTCCTTCCAGACTCAAGATGTCCCATCGATAAACGCCCAGTGTCGCGTGCTTCCCCATTATTCTTTCTCCCCGAGTGCCGGATCATTTGTGCCTGTATGGATATGAGATAAATGGAGAATTCTGAGAGAGAGAGATTCGTCTGAGATGGGCGGTGAATAGAACCAAGTGGTGGCACGAGCGCGCGGGGGGAAAGCACAGAATCGTAGAGAGAGAAAGACAGCTGTTCAGTGACGTCACTGTCCCACAGCGAGTGGCTTTGCCTGGGACAGATGGCGGGATGCAAGTGGTGGGGGGCTGCAGCTGCACGTTGAGTACCCTTCGACGCAGCGATGCGCGCCGAAGGCTATGACCTTTGTCGTGGATTGAGGAAGGGCGCATCGTCACACCGATTTTCGCCTGCGGAACGATTGTGTGCGGACCGGGATTGTTCTGACGGATTGCGACCCCCCTTAGGAATAGCGGGGCGATGTTGAATGATTGTATCGCCTCGCGAAGGATTGGCGGTACGGAGGCGCATCCTGGAAGCAACCATCAGAGGAATAGCACAAGTGAGTGCCGGGGGCGAAAATGGAAAGGGTGCCGAAAATGGGAGATAACAGAGCGCTCCAAAATAATCAGGGGCGCCAAAAGGGTTTAAGGGACACCAAAAGAGAAGCCAATCATTGCGATCAATCTCCGACCCCGGAGGATCTTGAAAAACACAAAGATTGCCATCTATTACAGATCGGAGATTAATGATGAACGACTTGGCCTTTTCAGTGAAAATCGAGCAACAAACAGTCATTATAAATATCGGAATTATATATTGTCTCCGTTTCTCGTTGTACTTAATCGAAGCGGTGAAGTTATCGTCATCTGATTCGTCGGCAGTTAATCGATACAAGACAGTCTAAAGTATGTACAGAGTCGATTATCAAAATCCTGATTAACCGATCCGCGGCGGATCAAGACACTTGTTGAAAGGATGGAAAGTAGTTTTTGATAATTTCCTTATATTCTTTTCTTAAAGAAACTATTATCTCAGAGCCGTAATTCTGTACTAATAACCCTTAAAAATCCTCCTCTTTTGAAAACGTCAACGTTTGAGTGATGGATAATTAAATTAAGACTGTGTCCAGCAAAGACATGCATATTTATAATTTATGCACATCATAATATATACACTAAGTCATTGAATTCGACATTTATAAACACAGGAGTCCATGAAGAAGATTTATCAATGGAATGGATTAACCTTTTTATAAGGGATATATTTACAAATAGTTTCCTACAGTCATAAAAGGGATTAGGTCACAATAAGATATGATTTTCTCCTTTAGAGGAGAAAAATCTTCAGATTGGGCCTTACTTCAACTGACAGCTATAGAGATAAAGTTCAATACATTAAATTTTCCGAATATGTCTTCTGTGTCATTGTGGTTTTTAAGTCTCCGAGATAGCCTCAGTCCGCAGCAAGAAAACACCCACTAAGAAGGGGATAGTGAAAAACCTGCACTAGCCTGCAGACACTAATTGCAAAAAGATGTCTAAACAGATACTCCTAGCATGGAAATAAAACATTGATATAAACAGAAAGTGCGACTAATAAAATAAGCTAAAAATAAAGAGTAAACAGACTATGAAATGTAAAATAAATGCAGGAAAAATGTTAAGTAAAATCGAATGATTAATGTGCCTGATGAGAATGATAATTAGTGATGGCACTTTGTGAATGAGCAAGTCAATGAGCTTTACTAAAACATCAAAACTAACAAAGTTGACATCGAATATCAAATAAAAATGAAAACTATACCATTTTACTAAGAAAAAAGGTATATATTTTTCGGAAGTTAAATACAGAAAATATAACATTGTAAGGAACGACAGAATAATATGAATAAAGTTCATTTAAACATGGGAAACGACTGGTAAAAATATAAAAAGTGATTTTTCACGAGAGCGTGAGGTTTTAGAAGAGCACGGACAATGGACAAATATGAAATCGTTTAATCAGTGTGACGATTTAAATGGTAGTGATATTGGGAGCATGGCGAAGACACTCAGGGAATGAGGGAAAACTACGTTAGACATAGAGAGTAAGTAATTTAATTTTGAAACAGGATTTTATGCTGTGTTAATAGTGAAAATATAATGAAATTTTCACTCGAAAAAAGTCGAGAACTGGTTCTGTACAGCATATGTAGAGGAGAGAGAAACATCGTAGATGTGACATCACGTATGAAAAGCGTATTCTCTCCAAAAAGAGACATCTCCGGTGGCATCGACATTGATTTGCTTCCGACGTCCTTTTAACCGAGAAGAAAACCATAATTCCTCCTCAGATGATAGGTAATATCCGATCCCAGATCAAAGAAGGGCAAAAGGCGGATGTCCTCTTGATTATCGATAGAAGAATCTCCCTTTTTCCTCATCTTAAAGGAACGCGCGATGAATATACATATATGGGAGGGCTATTGAATGGGTAAATGATGCATCAAAGAGAGATAGGCGACTAATCTTCTTTTTGTGGTAAGGAAAAGAGAGCGAAGGAGTGGCTTAGGGAAGAATTCTGAGGGGAAAAAATAGACGCAAAGGACACAAAGGTGACATTCATGGCAGCAAAAAGGTCTTAATACGGAGTGGTGCGCTTGAGGAATGTGAAAGCAAAAAAATGTAATCCGGAGGGATTGACGATCTGGGAGAGGTGAATGGGATTGGAGAAAAGAAAAGAAATTGGGATGAGTTGGTGATGTAGACACGGAAGGAAAAAGATCATCAGGTTGCTTAGGTGGGGTTGAGCCTGCGGCAATATAGCATGGAAATTGAGGAAGAAAAAAATCCTTTCGAAAATACACCACGGAAATCTATATTCAGGAAATATAATTTTCAAAAATCGATTACTTATGGGCGAAAGTATGGATAAGAAAGGAAGAAGGAATGGCGCGAAGGACATATATGATAGTTCTCTTTTTTTCAAAACGGAATAACATGGAAAATGTGTATTGTTTTGACAAGTCTACAACAAATAATAAATCAACCTTCAAATATTCAGTCTATCCTATATCTTCCAAAACACTTAAGATAAATCCAATTATCATTTAAAGCATTCCTTCTTCTTTGAAGGAATGTACGTACGTAAATGACGTACGTCTGTTCTCTTCAAGTTGATGTAGTGAATGAGATTCTGATTAGGGAAGACAAACATTTATGGTATAAAGAATGAAAGGCTCAATGTCGTGGATCGTTAATGAAAAGAACATATCATCGTGCTGAGATCTTAGTCCACAGAAAATATACTACCGTGACATCTAGTTATTGAAGACCACCTAAAGAGTATCGATTATTAGCGACTTCCTAAACTTTAATCAAAAAAGGACGATTTGACAGGAAACTGGGGTATGCGATTCATAAAAATTCTCTTAATCAAATTTCTATTTTCTTATGATATCTTTGAAGCGTAAACTTCAACAGTAATTTTTATGATATTCCCTGTTTCGAAGGTCGGCTTTATATAATGCAATAAAAAATCGATCGCACAAAAGTCTACATCTCAGAGTAGTATGATTTGTCTTTTTGGAATTAATGGAATGTTAAATTCTTCGTGATACTGAACGTAACAGAAATCCCATATCGTACTCATAAAGATTTGAATAACGGCAGTGTCATGCAATCACCACTAATACGATCATAATCCAGATGTATAGATTATTCCTGGCTCATAAACACCCGATGAGCCTTAACGTTTCAATTTGAGCCAAAATTTCCCTTTTCACACTTAATAATTGTTGAAACCACTTTGAAGGGAAATCTCTTATGAAAAGCATGAAAATTGTGTTTAATATAAGAAAAAATCAGCAAAGAATATATTTCGCATTAGCGAATAAACACAATGAAAATAGCAGGATAGAATCAACCCACTATTCTACTAGAACAACAGGTAGATTTTACATTACCTCAATTTTTACAAGTACGAGTATAGCATTCTGGTTTCCAACTCAGAATCGAACTTGGTACTACTGAGAAAAAGATCGATGGCAACCAATTCTGTTAACAACGGTCTCTAAAATATGTCATGTATTCTAAGATATATTATTCTCAACCTTTTCCACATAAACATAAACATTTGAGGAGTGCTGTTACCCTAGGGCTGGCCATTTACCAAAGAAGGGCCCTGGTACAAATGCCTACCTGGAGCCCTTATTACAGAAAAATCTTTATTATCTGCAGAATAAGAAGTTACACTTCTAAGGTGAAATGGGGCCCCCATGCCGGAGGCTTAGATTCTTTGTATCTACGGTAAATCCCTCTCCCACGTGGCCCTATTTGACTAGACGTAAAATTGGTTAATTCCTTTCTGGTAAAAGCCTTGAGAAGGAGGAAAATGAGCGCAAAGGGACTGGGTGGGGTGGATGGGGAATTGTGCGGATGAAAGAGGGTAGGAGATATAAAAGGGAAAACTGGCTCTCCCTCATTCCGCAAATCCCCTCTCAACATTGCGTAAAGACCCTAATATCAGTAATGTGCCACCTGATGATAACGATCATCCATCTAAACTGGTTTTAGTCGGTTTGTTTTGGAACCAAGCGATTACAGACTTTCAATTATGAATTGACCTAACCTCAATTCGAGAATTATCTTTCACTATTCTCAGAAAAAATAGGCAAGAGTTTATTATGTAACATAACGAAATGGCATCATAAGCATTATTGTACAATGTTGCACTGGCAAAGTTAAAGTATATCAAAGATCGATACCATTTGAAGATGTTTAAACCTTAGCAACTATTCTAAGTAACCTAATACTAACTAACTACTAACATAGGGATAAACAGAACAGAATAATTAACAAAAAATAATAAATGTGGAGTTTTAATACATTTTTCTTTGCATTATCATTTTCTTAAAAGTTTGTATTTCATTAGCAAGGGTTAACTAGCCCTTGGCTGCTTAATGCATTATAGTTTCAAAATAAGACACCTTTACGTCTATCAATTCTTTAATCAAAAGGTTACTTAACAATTAGAACTTTCTACTTGGTTCATTTGCAGTATTGTATCACGTGCAAACATTTGTTTGAAGAAAACGTCTCCATTTCAAAAGTTTTGGATTCACGAATAAATCTATTTCTTGTTCGATGAAAAGCTACTTAGAAATCTTATCCAATTTAACGTCAAGAAGTAACCCAATGGCATATTGCATCAAATTAACTATGGAAGCAGTATTAGAAAAAGAGCTTACAGAATGTTACATATAAATAATAATCGAATTTTTCTATTTAAAACGATGAATCTCAGAGATGTGGAATCAGTATTTTTGTTTCAACATAGACTTATATGATTTGATCCAATTGGATTATAGCCAAAGAATTTCGACAATTCTGCACGATTACCTATAAAACTTGTTGGAGAAGAATTTCCGAAACATTTAGGAAATATTTAAATTCATAAATTACTGAATCAATTAATTTTCTGAATACAGTTTTAAAAGATGTTTAAATATTATTTTAATTACCCTCATACGCATCAGCAGTAATTAGTCAATGCAATAATTTAAAAGTAATAGCAATAATTTTATTATTCAAACAATGAAATATATTTTTGCGATCTGAGATTAATTAAGCAAGAGAATCTAAGTAAGAGCTCCCATATATTAGAGTTCCATCACCACACGCATCACTTTTTGTTCGACAATCTAGATTTTCATTTCCCATGCTGTCTGTATGTAGCGGCGTTATTTAAGTCCTTATCGCACCCACTTATATGGAACGGTTATCTTCCATCCCTCGCGGGCTATAGACAAACGGTTTGAAATAGCCTCGTTGCTAAGGAAACTCCGCACTTGTTTATTTAGCGATATATTAAAGTTGTTGCTACGTAAATGGCCGCGATAGCAAAGATAACTAATTTCCGAGCTTATTTGAGAAAACGTATGTGAAGATAAGTCGTTACAGCATGTTTTCACACTCGTTTATTCCACGAGAGACGAAATGCCGCCTGGGAGAGAGGGAAATGGATTTTAGAGAATTATAAAACACGAAGAAACATAAAACGTCAGCAACGTAAGAAATATCTTGCGTGCATAAATATGGATGAAAAACTGATCCAGATCAAATCAATGGCATGTAAATCTCTCATTGATAGTTGGTTTTCCAAGAATATCTAACAAAATGTCGAAGTGAAATTAAATAAGGATAATAAAAATGAAAAAAGTCCATCTTAAAGTAAATTACTGCGCAAAAACAGAACAAAAACTTTCAATCAAGCAGCATTCAACTGACGAATGAAATCCGCCCACGGAGAATTTATTGTGACTGATCGTAATAACTTATACTATACATACATACCCCACAGGCTCATAAATTAGGTTTTATATATATCTTAGTGCTATTTATTATTTTAAGTAAGACGTTCCACCGTTATGATAATGTGTACCGGCCACAGTTGCAGAGTGGTTAGCGTGCTAGCACCCTAGCTCTCCAACACCTAGGTCTCGGATTTGAATCCTGGCTAGTAGGATTTTTCTTGTAAGAAAATGGTCGTGTATGTTCGTCCATTGTTATCATTTGAAGATCACTGCTGTAATTGTCCAATAAATGGATGTTTGTGGGGCATTGAGATATAAATACATTTTTTTTAATTAATAAATGTAACCGTTATTACGCAAATAAGGAAGTTTTTCAAACGGTTAAGTTTTCTGTAAGAAGTATGCTTCATATTTTGAGCTTACAACCAGAAAACGAATAGATGGATGGTAAATTATCGTAGAATTAGTTCAGGAAAAATATTTTTTTCGGAATCAGATCAGAATATGAAAGGTCTCAAATTCATGCCTTAAAAAATGAAGACTGTAGTTATTGAAATGGATACAGGAGTAATAAGTAAGCCTGCAAAATTTATATACCTAATCGCTTCTTCACATGTTACATTCCTAACAGAGTTGCTCCCGTTTCGTTTAATTAAACTTTCAATTCCCGAAGGGCACATTCATTCTGACACAATAGCTCAATTGGCTGGAGCTGTCACCCGGGAAGTGGAAGAACCGGGTTCGTGTCCCGGTCCGAGACTTTATTTCATGTCTGTTTCTCCTTGGGAATGGTCTTAGGCGCACATTTTAATGTTTAAAGTTATCTTTCACCATTTTCCTAGAGTAAAGCTTTATTTTATTTCCAATGCCGTGAGGAAACACGTCCAAAATTTCGAGAGTATACTACGGTCCACTCAACCTCGAATTAAAAGAAGATCCGAAAAATACACTAATTGCTTTCCTGTAGAATTACGCGACGGGATAATCGAGAAACCGGAAAAAGAGGTATTATAGCTCACTGTTCCCATCGTAAATTAAGAGGATGATCTCGATTGGCGATGATAGTTCCAAGAATAAACGCTTACGACCATAATCTTTTTCCGGGGAAATATTTCCTTTAGTGTGTCCTCACCCCCGACATCCCTTTCCACCAGCGAATCCCGTGTTTTTTGCCCATTCGCCGGTTGTGCAAGCGACGACACCTAATCCCAGCATAATACGCGGGCTTTCGCGTCGGTCTACACCCCGCGATTGTCTCCAGTGGTTACGGATACGGAGAGCAACAACTGTTGCGAGTCGGATTCCTCAAGCGGAAGCCAAAGCATGCGACGTGCCTCTCTTCGCATAAATATTTTCTCGGTTTTTGCTCCGAAATTTCTTCTATCCGTTCGTGCTGACTACGCGAACTACTGTTATCTCGGAAAATGTCCTCATGCTTTAAAATCCTTTACTTTGTAGCGGTTGCAGCATTTCAGATCAATAAAACTTAAATTTTGATATTCGTGTTAGCACGCGTGACTTTGTGGAGAGCTGAAATTGTAAATGTGGGATATAACGAATAGAGCTGAAGGATAAACATATAAAAATGTAATGAATTAAAAATATAAAAGAATAAAAGAATAAATTAAACTGTGTACATAATGAGGAATTATTAGTTATAAATAATAACATGGAAGAGTTATTCGCATGAATTCCGTGTGCCAAAATATTGTTTCTGGGTAGACAACCTGGTCAATTCTTTGGATAGAATCAACGCTTCGCTGTCCTAAGGATGGCCGCTAATCTGGTTACCGTAAGGTGAGAGACCTTTACAAAAATTGTCCCGGTTGTGAACGCGAGAATGTTTCTTATCACCTGTACACAGAGTAAGAACGAGATCTCTCCATAGACACTTAGTGTGTCTATCCAAAGTAATTAAGTTCGCTATCTGGAGAAACCTAAGAATAAAGCTGAAAATTTATTTCCCAAATAGTAGCATAAAAACCAAAGGTAGAATGAGATTAATCTGTTTGAATGACGATTGGTAACAATGGCAGAGAAAATACTAACTTGGATATTTTTATCATAATTTTTACCTTAATTCAATTAAAGACAATGTTCTATAAAACAGAAAATATTGGTTGGGAGCGATTTACTTTACTTTTTTCCCAATTTCACGCGTACCAATGCCTAATTGGCCTATTAAACAGAGTTTAGTTGATAGTTTTGTAAACATTGTCTCGTTCAAAATGACGAGTTTACTGTAAAACAGTCTACATTGCTGAATTAGATGATTACTTAAGAATGAAATTATGGAAAGAAAACTCAAGGAGAATAAATAATAAAAATAATAGTAATTTCGTGATGTATGCTTCACGGTGCATATTAAGAGAAATATGTCGAATTACATTCAATGAAATAGATAATAAATCACTTAAAGTATGAGTAAGGATCTGTTAACTTAGCGATTTTTTGCAGTAACGGAATTACTAGCAGCTTTTCCGAATGCTTCTATTAAACGTTTTTCATATTAGGTAAATAGATGGTGAGATTACAAGAATTGAAGACGTTTTAAAGGGTGATAAATCGATCCTGAGGTTAAAGCTAACAATCTTCCGAATTAATACACTGTAAATTTGGAATAATGATTAAATGATACGTAAAATCAGATCACGTGAAAGAAAATAAAGTATCCTTCATCCCTGATTGCTTGAATGAAGTTCGTAGTTATTAATTTTCTATTTTTCGCGAAACCAGGCTGAACTTGACTGGCGCTAACCAAAAGTAAACGCATCAAGGAGGAAGATGACTACACAGAGCACCATCTGCCAGCCGAATAGCCTCAGACAATAATCCATTACCTCCTCATGGCTCATTTCTGATCATTCGACTCTCTATATAAACGTTCCTCTTTCCATCCTTTTATTCCCATTACATTCCCATTTCTCTTTACAATTTCCTGCATTCTACACTTATTTGCAGCTGTCGATTCGTTACCCATCACTCGATATCTCACCGCGCTTTTCGTAATTCTTTTGTCTCCCCCTCTATCAGCACGCTGCCGTCATCGTGGCGGCTGTTTACTCTCCTAACAACACAGAATGCGCGTCCGTTCTAGAACAAGAGACAACATTTTTAAGTTGCCTCATCCTCCTTTTCCTGCCCCTCCTCTCTCTCTCTCTATTGATTTATTTATCGTGTCTCCATGGATAGCATCATCAATTCGCCGCAAATTTATGAGCGCCACAAGAGTGCCTTGGAACGTGTTGATGACTTGCTCCTAACATGAGGGAGAAATATTTCAGTAATTAACGCTATATTCAGGGATTCATTTCTCTGTATAACTATGCAGTTCCTGTTAACCAGTCAATTAATTAATGATTTGATCACCAAGTAGGCGTGATCTAAATTACGATACATCATGAAGAATCTTCATTGTGAAGAATTTGGTCGACACCAAAAAGACACTTGGAAAGTTTTCTCTCAGAATATTCATTGTGCTACGGTGCAACCCAACAGAAAATATAAGTTACAAATACAATATACCACGCTCAGAAGAGCAACTCTCGTTGAGTTACTCTAAAGCTTGTCAGTTTAAGCCCTTTCCTTTGTTTCTAGATAACCTTTATTTCATCAAAAAACTTTTTGCCTTCCCCTCCTCGTTTTCTCTTGTATCCTAGCCCCCATTACAATTTTTGGTATTTGATCCCCTCCGTATAGTACTTTATCCACACAATTCTTCTGACTTTGTTTAATGTCCTCAATCAGTACCCTTTTCCCTTCCATCCTCAGCTCTTCTCAGTTTGATTTTCAGTCTTTTAAAATCTTCCTTGTTTAGTTTCCATGTTTCACACCTATTTAGCGAGACATTTCGACTAAATATTGCACTAGGCTTTGTACTAATATCTTTTTCCTAGATCTTCGGCTAATACATCTAGCCTTTTTTTCCAAGTTTGTATAACTATGTTAATTCTAGAATACTTACGCAGAAAATATGTAGAAATATTCCAAACAGATCATACACATCAGCCAATAAAACAGACAATACATATATATTAGAATGAAATGAACCTATGTGATGGATAAACGACCGATTGTAATCTTTCTTGCTTAGAAAGAATGAATCTAAGTTTTTCATTTACATGCTGCAACCAAACCTAACAACAACAACCGCACTTTATTGCATTTTAAGAATATCTCGGAAGCCTAAAAAAGATCTAAACATTTTGGAACAAACAAACAGCATTCAGTGGCCGATAGAGATGTTTTTTTATAAAATAGGTAACATTATAATTAAATATGCTAATTAAATACAGATGCACGACTCTTAAAACTAAAAAAATATATTGCTTCTATTTCTTCAAGTAAAGGTAACACATTCACTATTAAATTCATGTTTGAATTTTTATTTTTATTATTTTTCCTGGTTAAAAATTAACAATAGTAATGAAAGGAATTTTCTCTTTACAACGAGCTGAGGACTTAGAAGTATTTTCCATAGCACTCAGAATCCTAAGAAATGACATGAGGCTTCCAAGCAGTAACTTAATTATGCACGTTATATCGCAATGTCGTCAAAATATGCTTCGGAAGAAATTCCGTCTTAATATTTGCAGGCATTTGTCCCAATTAAGTGTAATGGATGGAGGAATTACGAGGAAATATATCAAAACGCCTTCTAGGGTTAAACAATGACAGGGCGAAAAATTTGTTTCCCCTCCTAATTTCTTTTGGCCAGTTAATTATACTCCCCAGTAGCGTTTCAAATGGAAACCTGAAAGCGGTCGGAGAAAATGCATCGGGTCGAGGGGGAGATGAAAGGAGTGAACCCTAGGGCACAGAGAGTGCGAACCCAGTTGCAACAGGAGTAATGAAAGGGTGCTCCATACCACCGGAATTGTAAAAGACATTATATCTTCTTTAGTGGTCACCGTTGAGGATGGGGGTGAAAGTTATATGCAGGAATAGCTCGACTAACATACACTGGTTTCCGAAGATTTCTTCTAAGTTCACCCTATGCAAGGAGGTAATACACACAATGCATTCTGAAATATCGTTCCTGTGATTTTATCATTACATTCTTCTCCTTGTTTATTTATCCAACATAATGGCAGTCCAATTGTGTTTGGGCTAATCTAGACCTAGTAAAGCGGCTTCTGCCATAGATCAAGAGTTCCCAAAATTATAAACGGCACCAGATCTGATAAATTATCACCAACACTTTCCTAAAATTACACAAAGAATACTGGGAAAGCAGTGAAAGAGTTTTGATACAAGTATTATAAAATGAAAATATTCGTGTACAACACGTGCAAGAACAATTAAATAGGAATCGTAAATTTCTCATGGATATGTATCAGGTACAGGCAGCACAGTTCTGTCCAAGGGCCGTAATTGAAGACCTCCATAATAGACATATGGTGTGGAAGTCATCTTAAACAAAAGAAATTGCTAGATTTCTAATCCCGAAAGGTTCAATTTGAACAACATACAATTGTAGGATTACAAAAGAAAAATCGCTAACATTAATAAATTAAGGTAATTATTCGGCAAACTTTGCGTTGCTTACACGGAAATCTTTTCCTTATTGCAATTTTTGATAAGTTCGTTGAAAGCAAAGAACTTAACTTTCTGTTTAGGTTTTGGTTATCGCTTTGTGCTACTGGGTAAACTTGTGGGAAGATTAGAAATTCTTGATATTCAGATAACATCAAAAATTTCTGAATTCTAAATAGAGTTTCATTATATATGCTTAAAATTGCTAAGTATTCTCTCATTAAAATGTGAATACGTTGTAAGAGTGCCACAAGAATCAACTACACCTCAAGCATATTCTCTAATACTTTTATTTCGAAGGAATTACCAAACGTACGGTTTGCTGAGCTATTTACTCGGAAATGTAATCTTAGGAAAATATTATTCATAAATTTGGTGTTGGAAAATAAAGAATAAAAATCTCTATGATAATTGCTCTATGCTTAAGATTAAGAAATCTGCAATTCTCTATGAGAATGAGAATTGAGAATACTCATTCTCGATGCTCAATAAAATCTTCCTAATTCGTAATATGATTTACTTGTGAATCTCTATTAGTACCAGGCACATAATAAATACATCGATGTCATACGTTCGTTCAATTCATACCCGAAAGATTCGAAGTAGAATTTTAGTGCCTAGAATTTCGAGATATTTGTTTTACTGAGTTTGAATGACGTTCACAAAAGATTCGTACGATGTGCAATCGATCTGTCAAAATTTCGATAATCGATTATAACGAGACACGCATCCAGAAAACGATTACTTGAAAATTCACAAAATCGATACCCCTGCAATCGAAATCTTCAGAAATCGAGCTGAATGTCCTCGAGCAGGATTTTGGGAAAGCAGTGAGTGTGCAGATTATAGAGTGCCGCGAAGCCTGAGTGGAAGATAAGTGTACCGCGAAGGAGAGAAAGATTGAGAAGCACTGTCCTGAGTTAAAGATAAAAAGGAGCACTGTCCTCGCCATATGCGACAGAGATACGGCATCCAATCGATCCAGCATATGACATAATAATCAGGATTAGGAAGAAAGTGGAATGGGCCTGCATTGACACCATTCCCCTCTCCCGTTATCTTTCTCTCTCCCCATGTCTCGCCCCGCACCTGCCCCCCTCCCCGTCCTATTAAAGCCCTTTGCTGGGGACCCTTCGGAAGGGCAGATGGACACGAGTCGGTGTATGTGTGAGTGCGTGTCTGCATCTGAGGGTTCCCCAGCACCGAAGCAGGGATTCCAGCCAAACACGTCACCCCTTCTCATACCCCTCTACGTCACACAGCGTCACGCCAAGCGGTTCCACTGATAGATAAGGCATTCGTTGGTGTTTCCCTTTTTTCATCCCGCCCTACTGATTTCGGAAGACTGGAAATAACAAGTCCTGGAACGGATTCGTCCTCCGTTTGTTGATCCCCTTTCATTCTTGAGTCGGCGCTGGAAAGTTTATTGAAAGATATGGGGCGCGGAGTAATATTTTGGAATCCCCTCTTGGATCTGTAAGAAAATCCCGTTCGGTAAAGGAGTTCCCGAGCGTCAGACCGCCAGAACATTTCTGCCCATTAATAGTGTTTACGAATCCTGCGAATACATTTGATGTTATTTTTGAGATTAGCTCAACTACATCCAAATAATTATTTTCGAAGGTATTAAATATGTATTAATATAGATATTATCTCATGCACGAAAACGCCTTCATTTACTTTTTGGATAATTAGGCATGACGTACTACTTTTAATTCAAAACATCCGCTACGGTGCAACCCAACAGAAAATATAAGTTACAAATACAATATACCACGCTCAGAAGAGCAACTCTCGTTGAGTTACTCTAAAGCTTGTCAGTTTAAGCCCTTTCCTTTGTTTCTAGATAACCTTTATTTCATCAAAAAACTTTTTGCCTTCCCCTCCTCGTTTTCTCTTGTATCCTAGCCCCCATTACAATTTTTGGTATTTGATCCCCTCCGTATAGTACTTTATCCACACAATTCTTCTGACTTTGTTTAATGTCCTCAATCAGTACCCTTTTCCCTTCCATCCTCAGCTCTTCTCAGTTTGATTTTCAGTCTTTTAAAATCTTCCTTGTTTAGTTTCCATGTTTCACACCTATTTAGCGAGACATTTCGACTAAATATTGCACTAGGCTTTGTACTAATATCTTTTTCCTAGATCTTCGGCTAATACATCTAGCCTTTTTTCCAAGTTTGTATAACTATGTTAATTCTAGAATACTTACGCAGAAAATATGTAGAAATATTTCAAACAGATCATACACATCAGCCAATAAAACAGACAATACATATATATTAGAATGAAANTTATGACCCCGCGAAAGCCGAGACCTTGACTTCCGGAAAGAGAAGCAACCGTAACTCACGTAAATACTTTGATTACTGAAATAATTGGGCTCGACCTCTAACTAAAATTGCATTCGATAACGGTAATAAACTTCCTCCTTCGGCTCAAACACCCAAACTCATTCGTTCCAGGAACAAAATAGACAAACCGGTCCCTCACAAAGGCATTTAGATCCCACTTAATTAATTCCCGCTCTATCACTCACTTCCCCGGGGAAGGAAGCCCTTTTCTTCGGGGCTATGACACCCTCTATCTGTCCCATCCCCGAACGTTTGCATCCCGTCGAAGACGGAAAAAGATTCGCGCGGTCCAAATTCCCTCCAAAACTGCACAATGGGAGATAGCTTCGTATCGCTATCAGACCCCACCTGCGCCCTGCATCACATAGGACGAGTCCCCCCTCCGACCTTTTCCAGTCCTTCCAGAAAACCCCTCTATGCGAACCCTTTTTTCTCCTTTCTTCCGACAGCTGTAGGGTGGCCACGTGGCCCGAAAGATTGCCACCCAGCCTTTATCTCCCCCCATTGCCACCTCCCATTATTCTGCAGGAGCAGCCGCCTTCGACGCACGCCGTGCATCGGACGGGGGAATGGGGAATGCCGCCGAGGAAGCTATTTACATGAGGGCTGCCAACGTTAGAAAAATTGGGGGGAGAAATGGGGGGCCGACTGGAAGTACGCTGCGGGAGTTTGGGATTAGATGGAGTGTTATGGTGCTGAGAGGGTTGAAAGGAAGTGTCTCCGGAGGAATCGATGGATAAGCGTCAAACAAGTGGTGATGTGCTGAAGAAGGAGGATCTAAACTGAATGGGCTTGGTACTAGACCCCTTTCAGACAGCATAACGGGGCGTCCTCGGAGGAAGTTCAAAGTGGAAGTTAAAGTGGGGGCATCGAACCGTCATCTTCTGAGCGGCAATAAAATATACGCGACGCCTAGTAGCATTAAACCTCCAATACGCTTTTAAAAATATATAATATATTGCATACCGCTAACACACTTCCTCCTGTGTTCAGAACGATTGTATTTTCTAAGGCAGTGTATCTGATTCTCTTCAGCTGCTGGCACCGCTCGGACACACACAATGCTTCAATGCAGTCAGCGTAAACATCTTGTTTTTATCCTCCGTGGAGGTTAAAGCTTTGGCTCTGATCACTCCAAAAATTTAAATTTACAAGGAAAGGGTTTACATACAAAGATGGTATTGCCCGAAAAGTACGGCTAGGAATATTCCCAGGAGAAAGGGACATGAAAAAGGATTGATACTGAATGCTCGAAACCGTGTTTTCCGATATACCAATCGAATGCTCTGACCTTTGAGCTATCTTGCCAGAACATTTCCCTGTGCCGTTTGGGAGGCTTTTTAGGCAAGGGCGGTTCAGGTCCTCTCAGACTGTTTTCATGCCCGTTTCTCCTTGGAAATATAAAGGTAATATATTCAACGCTGTAATTATAGCAGAACTCAAGTACCTATATCTTACAATTAATTTAAAAGTCAAAAGTGCTTCGACAGCTGACGTCATATCGCGCTTAGCCACTAGGAATGAAAAGTTTAATGGTCATTAAAGCTATAAAGTGTTTTTAGAATGAAGAGTTTTTTTGAGCTTTTCCCAAACTTTACCAAATTTTAAAATAAAAACATACACTGAAAGGTCAAACGCAAAAAAAAACATTTCTCTTTTAAAGTAACAATGAATGGACGAAGACAACATTGATTAACAGTACAATGAAATAAGCGATCAATTCGTTTCTTTTTTGTTACAAAAAAGAAATTACTTAATTACTGTGTACAGGCGCGAGAATCTTCATTGCTTTCTTTAGCTGATACCTTATTCGCAAGTAAAGTACATAAAAAGCAAAAAACATTATTTGGATGAAAATTTTGTTAACATAATTCCTCTTAAGATAAGGCTTTGTGTTTCGGAAAGGATGCCAAGAATAATTTTACACAAGTAGTCACATTTTCGTATTAAATAAGCAATTATTCGTTCCACAAGGAGCATTTTAGAGTAACTGCCATATAATGATCAACTAATACTCCCCTCTAACAAAATGTTTCGGGAAGGAAGTTAAGATCCGCCCCCGGTAGATGTTAGGGTTAAGATTAAATCGATCGCTACGGTAGATGAGAAGGAGAGTTATGCCACAGGCAACACCGATGCCGAATGCTCTCTTGTCTGAAAGGAATACCAGCGAAAGTTACTGCCATCCCTCCTCAGCATATGGGCGGACGTAAAAATCGTAGTCCGGCACGCGACCGGAGCAGTGACTCACACACGCCGAGCCTACACCGGAACATCAGCGCCGACGTATCTCGTAAGATATGCGAAAGAATCTATTGAGAATCAAAAAGCGTGTCGTGGAATGGGCTCGCATTTCCATCGGCCATTTAATACATTTGATGCCGCTTATATATTGCACTCTGTAAACACTTACACTAATTTACACAAATAAATATTCTGGGTGAAAGCTCATTAGATACCATAAGATTTGCGTAAACTTTTCAATTAGTAGTCCTAATTTTATACTGAAAACGACTTTCAAACTAATGGTTAATTCCTCGCTTGACCCACTAAATAGGCAAATATACCTCATCATATAAACATCACACACGCCTAGCACTGATAATTCTACTTCAATTTACATTATGTTGTAAACAAAGTATCTTTACTAATTTATCATCTACTATTCGCAAGTAAGGCCTTCAGGAAACCTGATGCATTAGGTTCCCTGGAGTTTCTCCTGACATTCTAATGAGTCTTCCCTGATTATTCTCTGCTAAACAAGGCTTACCATACGCGACGTTTTTACATGGACTGTTCTGTTAGGTGGTATGGTTCAGGTAAAAATTTAATTTTATCCCATTTTGAATAAATAACTTTTATACATATAAAGTAAATTACAGACAATTCAGAGATGTAAAAGAAAAGTATTTCTGAGTCTAAAATTAATAGACTTTTCGACGCTTCTCATAATATAGTAGTGTCTCACAAAATTAAAATTGGCCAAAACAAAAGTTTAAAAACAAGGCACGGGCTTTGCACCGTTTAAAATTCCTTCTGTCCCGTTTTCTTGCCATTAGAATATAGTAGCATAGTATTATAGATATGCTTAAATAAATTTCCAACAGCTAATTTATTAATTTATTATCAATGACATTTTATACGCTTCTTATGCTAATTCCATTTTGAAAGAAAATTAACTATGAAATAATCATTATACCTATCATATCCTAAGGTTCTTGAAATAACAGCCATAAATTATCTTTACATAAAATGATATTGATATTGATTAATATTATCGAATGTGTGTATATATATTTTTTTCGTAAATTAACATATTTGTATCTAAATTAAACAATGAAAAAACGAAAAAATTAAAAGGATCATTACCTCAAGTGGAGCAAAGGTGTGAGGAAGACAAGAAAACATAGCGATGTGGTCCCGACGAAAAGAGGCAACGAAAAATCTTCGTTAGCCGAAGTATCAATTTACGTTAAACATATAAATACGTAAGGAATTAACCACTCCAATCACACTAGAATAAATCAAATACTTCCAAATTCCAAGAAAAAATTGTATAAAAAACCTATAGGACGATGAAAAATGGAATCTCAACGTAAAACAGTTTCATCTACTTCATACAGCAGTTATGGAGGGGACCGAATGAGGCCGTAGGCTGAATACGACAGAGAATGGCGTGAACACTATTTATCAGCGTGAAGAATGAGAATCTAAAAGCCTCTATCCGTAGCAGACCATTCAGCCAATAGCACCACTCAACCACGAAGATTGTACTCGACTCACCCTGAGATGAAAAAAATTCGAAGGAACTATGCCTCGAACCCATTTGGCAGAACCCAAACACGCCACGGAACCGGTGGGGCCGGCCTCCCCGACCTCCGCAAGGAGGAAGGGTCGGGGACCCCTTAATAGGGAACCGAGGCAGTAGTAGTCAGTTGTAAGACGGGCGTCTTTGGTGACGTCACTCCGGCTTGAATGGTTCTCTTTTCGATGAATGGCCAACTTGGAAGGAGAGGAACATGACGTAGAACTCCTTTCTTCTGCCACGGCCTTCAGACGTGTGCCCCAGACACGGAGCACTTGACGCAGCCTCCAAGGGTCGGTTCTTTGAGAACTGCCACGCACGACTGGGTTCCTTTTGTGAAGCCCTACAAGACACTTTACCACGTCCCGTGGTTCTTACGATACTATATTGTGGCTGTGGTCACAGCTCTGATGTTTACGTCTGCGGTCTCTTGGAAACAGATATACTAAAGATGTTCAGACATACTAAGATGATGAGATACTAAGAGAGAGAAAGAGGTTATGAAAGACGAGTTAGTTTCTTTATTCGGATTAATTAGTGGCGCGATACATTTGAAAACCATTTTATCTTAATTTATAGTATGTATCTTATTTTTCTACTTTAATTTGTTCCTTGCTAAATATTATGAAAACTTCTGAGTTACTGATTAACAGGATATTACATTAATTTAAATTTATCAATTTTAACGGTGATAGTGAGATGCTTTGAGACTGTTGACTTTTTCAGAACGTTCTTCAATGAACATGATCACGAAAAAAATAAAAGATACTTCTTCTGCAGCACATTTGTAGAGGTACAAAATTTGAATATTCGTGCGATATTTTACGGTACTTTTAATATTTAACCGAGTTATCACACTATTCATATTATTAAAAGTAACACAGATGAGATAAAATTAGTGATTATAAAACTGTTTGAGCGATGCGCATGAAGAATATCACCGGTTTTTTAAGATATACTATGAATTACATATGTCGAATTTGTGTTTGAGATAGTCATTCTGAATTTTCTATTTACCGCAACAGTTCCCTCGTACAGAATGGAAATATTAATTTTTAATTTTTTACTTTAGATGTAGATTTTTTTTGTAGCTGGGGAAGGGTTTTTCTCCCTATTGGCATACGTTTCTTATCGTATCTTATGCAAATACAAAACATTAATTTTGATTTGATCTTAGAAACGGAAATCACGTACTAAGTGAGATATGAAAAGGGAGACAAATTTTTTACGTGCATACATGAATTTGCAGGTTTGTTCAAAAGGTTGGAAAATTATAAGGTTCATAAAGGTAATCGTAATCTGATCGTTGTGGCTCTTTTTTTAATTTACGAAGAAAAATAATGAAGTAAAGCGGATATCAATTAAATCTGAATTTGAGGAATTACATGAAGAAGATCATACAAGACTTTGTTGAATCCAATGAAATCTACTGCAAAAATCTAGCCTATAAGATATGTAATCATAATTTACAAATAAAATAATCCACACATAAACAAATTTATATATATATATATATATATATGTATGTAAATGGGCACTTTTTTACGGAATAACGCCTTAAAAAGCTTTCTGTACGCATTTACACGCCTNCATATAAACATTATATATATATATATATATATATATTTCTTAGCTTCAGGGATTAACGAAGATGGAAGAATTTCCCTACATCGCGTTTAATATACAGAGGAAAAGACAGCAACCTAATGAAAAAATCAATATCTGATGATCGATTAATTCAACACTAGAGGTCTTCAGAACTATTTGATTTCATATTTGCCACTTTATGAATGAATCTGAATTAAACTTTATAAAGTGGCACTGAACGAGTTAAGAGGTGTATCCGACCGCATTCCGCTGTACATTCAGACGGTGTGAATGGAATCGAACATATTAAACTTGTCATTTCCATAACAATACCGGAGGAGAGAAATATTGTGGGCTGGAGGGAAGACTTATCAGCGGAAAATTCGAAGAGTGACGAGTACCGAGTAATGGGCAAACGGACGGTTTCGAATCACTTCCTTCGTTGTGGTTTCCATTCTGGAAGACTGTGCCTTTCGCTCAAAGTGACCACTCAGCCGTCGCATTTCTGTTTTCGAAATTCTGACCATCTCCGATGTTCGACCGAGAGCATTCTGCTAACGAGCACTCATTTGCTTCACTGAATAAACGGTGAGCGTACATCGTAAGGGTCTCTAACGTTGGGCGAATGGAAGGTCCAACGAAACGTCACTTCCTCAAACCTTTCATTTTTCTAAGCTTAGCTTACGTACATGTTCCAGAAACATACAGGCATCAAAATTAAACAAAAAATAAGCTGTTTTATAAGATAAAAAACGTCACTTGGATGTTCATAACGTGTGCGGTCTACTTAGAAATGAAAATGTAGAATAGACTGTAAAGGAAATTATTTTCTACTAAATAGAGAGTACTGCATTGTCACGAAATCCCTAGAATTAGGGAATTGAATCGTCACACTATTTATAGATATATGCGGGAGGCCTCAATTTTACTGTCCATAACATGAAAATTTCTTTAAATTCCTTTACTTTCATAAAGCGTATCACTCGATATTTCCGGTGAGCAATAGTTGTTGCAAATTTTGACGAGCAATCTTACGTTAAATGTCATTAGTTAAAATTTATGTTTCACATACATTTAACTGATAATGAACAGGGAGAATCTATCATTTGAGGTAAAATGAAAGTAAAGACGTGAAATGCGAATAAACAAGAAAGAAAGTTGAAATTAAGTTTCATAACATAGGCCCAACAGACAATGATGATCTAAATGTAATTCTTCGTAGTATGCGTTTTAAAATAAATATTTTCTCTTCATCCAAATATTTTTCTTATCTTTGAATCCGTTGACCCCATCAACCTCAAAAATCAATAGACTTTTGAGAATTCCTATATACATACGTGTTTACATATGTAACTTTATTTAAAGAAACAAAAATTTATCTCCCACATAATTAGTCACTTGCGTATGAATTCCGTAATATTGTTCGAGCTGATGAAAGGACACACCTCTTCACCAAATGCAAGGAAGCTGACTGTTACTCAGCTAAACATTTTCTGAGAGGTTTTACAACGCTATGATNCGGCATGCCATAAAAGGGAGGGGAAAGTGCCCTCGATGGCAAAGGTGGAAAGTGGAATTTTGATCGCGGAAAAAAAACTCGCTTTCGTAGCCGGTCTCTGCGAGGGGCTTGCGGAGGGTAGTCCCGAATTTGGCGCCAACGCAGACCACGTGGGGTGAGGTGTTTCACCCGCGGTGGCGTGACCTCGCGTCCCGTTCTGCCGGAACATTTAAAACGGGATTAAAAATAGAGATATTTGATATTTCTCCCATTGATTTGCTCCTGACGAAAAATAAAACTACGTAGATTAAGTAGGCAGCATTCTTCGATGAAAGAAAATATTTCAAGGAATAATAAAAAGTTTTACTTTCATTAAAAATGGAAAGAAGAAAGAAATTCAGGAGTGTATAAATTAACTCACTACTAACAAACATAACACTAATAGATACATAATAATGCTTAATGCACGAGGTAAAGGCAGAAATTGAGAATTGAAAGCTCTGAAGTAATATACGAAGACTTCTGTTCAAACATGGAATCGTAATCTTTAATGAATGTGAACATTACATATCACAGAATTCGCATTATCTCCCTCTTTCAAGTTAGCCGTGATGATAAAATAGACAGAAAATATCACTTGAGACGGATAGGATGGGTCACGACATGTAGCAACAACCAACAAGTAACAAATCGATTCAGATGATAATTAAAAGGTCCGTGGCCCTTTCGCAAGCAAGACTTCGTTTAGGGAAGCCCTCACTTTCACTGCAGTCGCCTCATAAATTATCTCCCCATGAACTTCACCTTGGCTAACATAAATCCACTGCTTTCGCTCTCTTCGAAACGAGACTAACCCGCCCCGTGAAAACATTTCCTTGAACGAACGACGTTATGCCCAATATTAAATTAAGTCCTAACATAATCATTATCGATGTACTTTGGCGTAGAAATTCGAACGTTATTGAACATCTGTTCAGTAACATTAAGAAAGACTTATGAGAGACAACTGGGAGAGAAATTCGCTATAAATACGCACTAAAGTGGGTTACGGAGAGGCCAAATCTATTAATTATTAAGTATGTAACATGGATAACTCCATGGTTTATTTGAGGTCTTGGAACCAATATTCGGCAGTTAATTGCCCACGATTTTACCAAATTTAAAGTTGTAATCTCCGTTGATTTAGCTAGACAACATTCGTTCAAAGAGGTCAACAGAAAATTATACATTTATATCATGAGATGAGCATTGAGGATGAATAAATAAAGTAACTGAAGTTTGGATGCAAGGGCAGGAGACAGGGGGGAGGGCAAAGGCAAAAGATGTTAGATAATATAAAGGGCGGGATAAGTCTCTGAGATACGAAATGTAGGAGATACACTTCACATGTACCTACCGAAAGGCAAAGCAGTTGAGAAAATCGTGATGCAGGGAATAAATATATTGTGGCTAATTTACAAGAGAGGATTGGAGCGAAAAGGGAAGCACATATTTATGAGTGAATCTACGTGGAAAGGTTATATTTTAATTATGTCTGTGTATGTATTAATGAAATAACAAATGTATCTATATTAATTTATTCGAACATTACCAACATTATCGCCACTCTTTTGCTGCTATTTTCGGTGTTCTTATCACAATCTGTATTAAGTATTGTTAATTTTGCAGTTTTCTCGTTGATTAATCTTCGAGGAATAAGGTTCCACCCTAAACAAGTCCCCCGTGGCATATCTGTGCTATCTGGAGTACGGGCATCGTGCAGGAACTCATTTTCATACAAGAGCACTTCAAGAGATGTAATTAGCGCAAGAGCTTTATCACTCTATGGGCCAAAGCGTGCTTCGGCCCGAGGTACATTACCCCTCGTCTGACTTTTACTGCCCAAAAAGGGAATGTAAATGTTACATGTAATACCTTTGTGAGGGTGAAGGCATAACTTGGAAGCTTTTACGATGAAGGATGACCTCTGCTACCTTTTGAAACTGAAAATTTTCGCTTGACCTTTCCTTCGGCTTAACTAAAATATCGCCAAAATCCTCATAAAAGTCTATCGAAATGAACCAACATTTTTATTCAAATATCTCCCTCGTGATTGATAACGAATCTGTTTTATATAGAAATGCTGCATTTTAAATTATTGTAATATAAAACTATTATTAAAACATAAAAAGACAGCTCTAATTCTGCGAGAAAAATCTGAAAAGTAGATGTAAAGACCATTCGCTTCAAGAATTCATTTTTTGAGAACGATCTGCGATAGTAACCTATTTGCAAATACATGTCATGCTGCATGCATCCTCCTACTATAGGGCGAAATGCGGCTCGCAGGGTACATACGTAGACGTAGAAAACTAGCGTTACTTGTAATGCATAAGATCAACCAGAAGGTGAGAAACAGTAATTTAAAAACAGTAAGCAGAACCAAAGGATCAAGTAGCAATTTTTGCAATCCATGTTTTATATCATACAGTCCATAAATCATATCCTCATATGTAACCTTCAAGCCGCCTTATGGCTTGTGCTAGGGGGTGCATAAACCTCCATTCTATTTCCCTGTTCGATTAATGTCCGTATCGTTCGTGAAAAATCGATTCTTGAAGCGACCAGTTTCTGCATCCATTTCCCCAATTTTTAAAATGTTTTCTCATTTTTATATACGATCAAAAGTAAAAGGATTTTAATCCAAATCATTCTAAAAACGTTGAAAATCAAGGGGATCATACGTTACTACTCTTATCGAAAATTAATCGAGATTTTTGGCCAGGGTTTTTTTCCGAATTACTAGATTCCTCGGTTTGTGTTTCATGGATTTTTAAACGAGGTCCGCGGACAACTGGAAGTCTCTGTGGAGACCACGTTGAGGATCCACTCGGTTAGATGGCTGATGTTTTCTATGTAACTATTTACGAGCAGATGCGACAAGGAAACTAATAATAACAAAATGGCGCACACTTCTAATTTGCAATATTATATAGATTTCAATTCCATGGCTGAATTGAAGATATGTAAGCAAATAGGGCTGCCATTTAGCAGGTGGAAAATTCATTGCAATACAAGCAAATACGGAAGATGGGGACAGCGTTAACTTAATACATAATTGAAGCCAAAAAGATCGAAAAACACTACAGCAGACCTTTCTACCACCGGTACAATTAGCCCTTACAGCACTCTTACAAACTTATTGTAACTTTCAATAGATCCAGAAATAACAATAGTTGTAGTACTTTTTGAGAAGGCTCTTCGACAGCTGAGGTTATATCACACATGTGGACCCCCACCGGGAATCGAACTCTGACCACTTTCACTAAAGGTGAGCACGTTTCTGACTTGACTATACGTGGGGCCACTTTCACTAAAGATGAGCACGTTTCTGACTTGGCTATACGCGGGGCTACATGACAATAACTATCGATTTCATTGTTCAAATGTTGAACGTAACCATCCTGAGTTTCCAGATCTCGAGACCCGAGATCCCGAGCCTGCACTCCGCAAGAGGGGGCAATAAAGGAGTGCCACGCAATGCGTGCGTCCGCAGCACTCATATCTCCTCTTCGGAATCAAGCCCCGTTTAAAGGGACGCATAATTCCGCCGATGTTAATGCACCCGAAGGCCCACGACGCCAAGCGGACCGTAAACAAGTTCTCGCAACCCCACAAGGGGTGACGTCACGCCGGCGGCGGCGGCAGCCAGGTGGTGCTCTCTCTCTGCAGGGGATCATCACAAAGGGGAGGGGATAGCACGCGACACGGCCCCCATCTGCACACCCGTTAGTTATAGAACCCCTCCGTCCAGGTAGGTACCCTCACCCACCTGCTCCCTCCCCCCCTTCCTCACCTCACCTGGCGCTCTAGCACGCCAAGCGGCATCTCCTCGAACCAGATTTACGGCAGCGAACAAACAACAATGAGAGTGATTCGGCATGCCATAAAAGGGAGGGGAAAGTGCCCTCGATGGCAAAGGTGGAAAGTGGAATTTTGATCGCGGAAAAAAAACTCGCTTTCGTAGCCGGTCTCTGCGAGGGGCTTGCGGAGGGTAGTCCCGAATTTGGCGCCAACGCAGACCACGTGGGGTGAGGTGTTTCACCCGCGGTGGCGTGACCTCGCGTCCCGTTCTGCCGGAACATTTACCGGAATCTGCTGGATTTGCCGGAATTTTCCCGGTTTTACCATAATCGATTCCGTTTCCTTAGGTAGCGAAGGGACATTTTCTTCTTCGGCATGCATAATTCGTGTCTATCGGGACCAACAAATTTGTTTTATAGAATTTAATTTTTTCACCAACCAAGAGTTCTTATATGTATTAATTTTGCTGGTCCTATTAAAGCAAACCTAAAAGCATATATCACTCTTTTTCTAGTGAGAAAGGAATATGTGCACTAACAGATATAAATCTTGAAGTATCGTATATAATCAGCAATTGGTATCCTGGACTCGATACGTCGAAGGTAATAACCCAAAATATTTGTCCATGATATGAGTTAGATACCAAGAATCTAATTTTTATCTTTCTTCCGTACATGTGTACTTCGCGAGGTTGCTCTAGTAAAAATGAGATCATAGGCAAAAAAAGGGCTAGGAGACTTGAAATAAATGAATTCATTCCATAATTAGGCTTATTGCCATGGAATACCACAACATATAGCAAGATGTTAAAAATGTATTTGTGATTCATTATTCTATTGTGTTCCAACGTGAATTTTCTATTCTCACGGCTGAAATTTGGTAATTAAGCTGTTATCTTGTCTAGAATCTTTAATTAGGTCTCTGAAAATGTTTCTATTCTTTTGGATTTCCTTCTTCCTTTACGGAAGTTAAACAAGGGTTCTAGGAACGAATTAAAAAAAAAGTATTTCGGCATCTGATGTTATTTTACATATTTGGAGACACACCGGGAATCGAACCCGGGATCTCTTCCACCAAAGACGAACGCACTACCCACTTAGCTATCCTGGAACCTGATCATGAGAAGATAGATATAAAATGACAGAAGGCACTAGATGTTTACATTGGCAAGTAAGAGGGAAAGAGTACTTTGGTTTATAAGCAAAACAAGATGAGGAAATGCTGCAGATGGTAGAAAAGGTTTTGACAAAGGAAATCAGACTGGGATGGAAGACTTAGTTTAGTAATAACTCATCTAATTCATCAACCATATAATCTGAGCTGCGGTAAGGGCCGGAAAGTTGATGCACAAGCTTAGGGCCCAGCATTGCTAGGGGACGCAGGTAGGTCCTTTTCTTTTGCAATGGGAAGATTTTGTACGGGTCTGCGAGAAAGTTTTTTGCACAACAATGAGGTACAGAAGGATTAGTACCATTCTATCCCATTTAATACATTTTGCAACAATTCTTTTTTCATCGAAACGCTCATTCGCAAAGGACAGACATAGCCGGGACGCTACGAACATAACGGCCAAAGACGTCAAAAGCTATGGATGAAATGTAAATTGCATTCATAGAATGGAACAAAACCTCCTTAAGTAATTGCTGTCGCAAGGGGACTATAGAAAGCACTACCTACTCAAATTATAAAATATATCAAAAACTCCGTTGTATACAACACTAGGGATACCAGATTTCCATTCCGAATATACGGAATAAGTAAAAGATATCTGGGTTTAAAATTAAATATGGAATCTCTGGCAACACTACTCAAAACCATAGGCGATATCGAATATATCCTTCCACGAGAAAATTTTGGAGGTAAGGTGCGCGTTAAGAAATGCCAATGGTAAGCGATCCAAGAGACCATATTAATGAGGATCGCTTAGTCCTGATAAAATTTACCTGTGACGTACCTTTTTCTCCTTGAAATTCGATAACATTTCGGGATATATTAGTAACACTCTGCATTCCTTTCCATAAAAAACCTCGAGAGAAGAAAATTGTGACCACGCAAGATACGTGGAACTATCAATATATACCCATTTGAACGGATGAATATGTGGAAAGAGTTAATGAAGACACATTGGACAGATGATGATGATATTATTCATGAATTGGAAATTTATACATATATATTTATATGACTTCATTATACGTTCCATGTTAAACTGCCAACTCACTTTCACCTCGTTCATTCACGATAATCGTCCACAATTCCATATCCTCATACATATTTCGCTTCTACGCACCTTCTATACATTCCTCTTTTCACTCCTATTCTGCTATTGCACCATTTTAGTCACCCTAATTTCGAGAAAGGAAATTTTTGGAATACAGATATGAAATACAGATACAGAAATCTAATACCGTTTAAAAACCGGAGCAGTTGTTCATTTCTGACTGTTGAGAAAAAAGTGTTTACCCTAACTAATACATAAAATGTGGTGCGATCAAAAGTTTGTTTTTGTTTCTTTAATTATGGAGTCATGCCAAAAAGTACAGCCTGAAGCTATTGATAATATTGCTATTTATGATTAACTTTAATTTGAAATTAAGATTTAAAATAACTTCCAAGTAGTTAATGAAAAGTCTAATGTCACAATGCTACAGATTAATCATCAATATATTTATTCGAAACTTCAAGCGATGAAAAATTAAAGAAACTATGAAGCAAAAATGAACAGAATGAGATTAATTTGAAATAAACGAATACATAGTAAAAGTGTTTGAGGATGTACTAAAGAAAAGGAATCACAATTTTATAGAAATCATATGAGAACCATCCTATCTTATTTTTTTGGTATACAGAGATTCAGTTAATATTCTTTATGGCACAGTATAGATGTCACTTTATGTATCTTCTATCTTCGTTCGTTCACTATGAGAAACTCATCCATTAATAGGATTCGAGTAACTTGTGCGTAATTTACCTTTCTGCGAATTTTCTGAATTCCCATATTTTCACTTCTCCAGATATTGACGACATTCTTGCTAAGGAAGTATCATAAAGCTTATAGTGGCTCTGATGCAGACTTTCTTCCATAATAGACGTTTCCGGATTGATTACAATGGAGCATATATTGCTGAACGGCCGATCTATTTATTAGGATTCCATTTCTGTAGAAACCATGTACCCGGAAAAAGTTTTCTTCTTCTTTCAGTTTCCACACAGACCAACATGTATGGCTTCTCCATTCTTCCGCACCAAAGCTGCCGAACATATCCCCTAACACTTATATCTCAACTGAATACCTAAGGACTGGATACTAACACTCATAAATAATGCGTGTCTTGCCATTAACATATTAAGGATTACAAGGCTTAGCAAGTTTCCTTTGAAATTGTAATCTCCTCATTGGATTAGGATAAAAATGCAAAGTTATGCAGAATTTTCTTCGCTAGAAATGTTATAGTATTGTGTAACGATGTATTCTACCTCTTCTAGTTAATGCAGCGAGTAAAGTTGATCTTAAACTATTGATCCATTTATAAAAATTAGCTATAGGTAATAAGTTTATTAAAATGGTAAACACTGATAACTAAAAAGAAAAATAATTTATATTCAAGTAAATACTATTGTCATTTGAAAGAATATAATACTGCTTACCTTATCACCTTTATAACTTTAAAGTTAAATAAAATTTCTCATGCTGTAAATGAATCACTATGTAAGAAACGTAATTGGTGTAACTTAAAATAACTTCCTTTTAATAAAAAGAAACACAATTGATAATAATTGATAATTCATTGATAATTCCTAAAGATAATTCCTTCCGAAATCATATTCCTAAGCCAAAACGCCATTACTCAAAGATTCCAAACACTAATTTTGGTAAGCAGTTTCAAAAAACAACCTTTTTCTTTCAGTACTAAGCGAGAATGGGCACTAAACGGTATTTGTTAACGCTATTTTTGATTTTTTATTCACGCGCTCATTCGCAAGCATCCTCCAAACATTCGTTACCCAAATCCATATTCTCAAGCTCACTCCGGATAAACGAAAAACATCTTCACTTGCAGAAAACTTCATTGGTAGATACATTCTTCAGTAGAGGCATCTTTGTAATTGTAGTTAAATACGCTGTCGTTAATATTTTCTGCGATAAAGTCGAGGTAAATATTTCTTACGCATTTCCACTGATTTTTCGAAAACGGAATGCTGTTAATACTGCTAAAATACTACAATAGGGGTAAGACAACTGATGACGAGATATGGGAAGAAAAGAAGAAATCCATTAAAGTAAATTAAAATATTGATTAGCCTTGTGTCTCAGTGTCACACATGAGAGACGGGTAAATTAATTTAGCACTTAATTGCGAGGAGAAAAATATCTTAAAAGTTAATTATTATTCAATGTTCAACTTCTATTTTAAAAGAAATTTTGAAAATTGTGTTTCTTACTTCATTTAGTGGTTGATACCCGCACCAAAGATACGACACCCGCAAATCGGCCGTATTCATATGATTCTCTCCCAACACCCGAAATATTTATGGGAAGTGGAGACAAACGAGGAGGAGAGGAGGGGAGGAAGACAGGAAGTAATCTATTTTTAATTTTTAAATGGCATATCTATGCAGATTCAAGACCTGCCCAGCATGTCAAATCCTTATGGTGTTTTCAGGTGATTCGACCACCGTATGTCGGCACTTCCGATGTGCAGGGTCAGAATCTCAATTCCCCCACTGACATCTGAATTAAGGACCGAACATATGTCACCATTAGCAAATATTCGAAACTTTTCTCGAATCCGAAACCGAGCTTCATAACTTCATCCTTTCCTCAAACTCAAAAAATCTCTCCTTTCGGAATGATTCAGCAATAATTCACTTCAGACGGGTGATTTAATGTCGTATGCATGAGGCAAAAGAAAATTTCTCCAATAAAATTCGGTTTACTTAACAGCTGTGCGGCAAATACTACTCGTATCATTTCATGAAACTGCTTCGATGGAAATAGACAAGCTGATACCAATAAAGTGAACCAGGGAAAGTAGCTATTTATGCCAAAATACAAAATTAAGTACGATTAGCAAACCAATCAAAGAGGATGCAATGATTACTTCATCAAGATAAATTTGATACATCCTGAAGGACATTATGAAGACAAAAGGAGAAGATGGAGAAATACAGGAAGATTCCGCAGAAAAGTTTAGTTTGCGGGAAGGAATTTCTCAACTGAGGACGATAACCTGAATAATCATAAAATATTAGCATGAAATATGTTAACATTTTCAGTAGATTTGTCAGAATAATAATTAGTTACATGACTGTTATAAGTACTATATTATAATGATTCAGAAAAGAATTAGTAAAAATATAACACCGTTGAAAAGCACAAAGTAATATATGCATAACAACTATCGTTTTATGTATGAGAAATTATATATATAAAAAGTAAATGTCTGTCCGTCCGCCCGTCTGTCCGTCTGTCGTTCCCCTATTTATCTCAGAAACGGCTTGACTTAGAGATCTGAAACAAACTGCATTGTGTTTCTACGATGCTAAAACCTACAGGAAAACTATTCTTATCTCTGTAAAGGCCCGGGTTTGAACACAGGAGGACAAAATACGTTTCCATAAGAGATGTACGTAAATTACGTTTTCATGACTTGCAGAGGTTGTTTCTTTTACAAAATTAAATTAGAAAAAATAGTCCTACGAAATTGAGACAAGTGTCACAAGAAAGGAAAATAATAATAGAATCTTATTTTAGTCGTGAATCATTCATATAAATACGAAATTGCCAGAACTTTGATCAAACACAAGGACATTTCGTAAAATATTTGGGAAATAAACAACCCATCCCTTTGACGACTAAGGTCATTGTTGAATATTGATTTCATGAATAATTGCACGGGGATAAACAGTTCTTTTAATTTTTATAAGAAATGTACGTAAAGTAGGCTTTCATGACTTGAAAACAGTAGAATAAATATTATGAATAATTTATATGATAAGAAATATATTGAGTTATTATGATCTTACGGCAGAATTTTTTTGTGCTTAGGAGGACCCGATATATACGATAACTGATATATTTTTCAACTAGAATAAGTCCCGTTATGCTTGACAGGGGCATTTACTAGTAATTGATAAAAACCGTTCTCTTTTTATTTCTGAATCTTTGATGCACACAAAAATAGAGCCCTCTAATTTGTCATTTACTACTCCAAACCCAGAAAGAAGCGGAAAAAGTCTCCAACAAACTCTTTCATGAACAGAGTCACTATTTAGTCGATGTTTCTCAGGATAAACATGAAATATAAAAAGTAGAAGTTAGTGATCAAATAGTATTATTGATTTACAAAAGGAGAGAAAATTCATTTTCCATTTCTGAGCAGACGAAATTTCAGTTGGTGCCAAGATTCGACTCGAATACCAGAAAATAAAAACCATGTAAGTCTAATTTTCGTTGCGAAGGAAGCGAGTTATCACGGATGAGATTCGTTCGAGGAAGGCGTCGAGAGTGTGGGCAACATCTAGAGGTCTTCCGAAGTAATCGCACTCCTTCAATGGACATTCGATACGATTCCCTTGGAAGTGAACCGCGTCGTCCCAGAGAGCACCGGAAGCAGGGGCCATCACTTCCGGGGCGAATCGAGGGGGAAAGTTGGCTGTCACCCTATTTCGACTGCGCCGCCACCTGCCTCTACTCCCACACGTATGCACTATGGCCTCTGATACAACCCTTTTACTGTGCCATCGCTCCGTTCATGCGATTCAAAGGTCTGAAACAACTCGTGGATGACATTTCCACGTTCGAAAGGATGGTTAGAGTTGTGATACGCGCCCAAAATCTCACATGGAGATCTTTCCAAGCGTGCAGTGCTCAACTGCTCGTATCGTGTAAACATAGCCCCTTTAAAGTCCCTAAACAAATGGGCACATCTACAATGAAGCTGAAATCAACGATGGAAAGAAGCATAAGAGGAGGGAAGAATGCGAAACCTAGGATAAAACGTATCGTTACAGCTGTCACACAGTAGTCGCCTCGGCAAATGAGAGTTGTTTTCAAGCCAACAAAGGCTGCGGAAAATGGAGCGCATGCATACGAATACAAAATATTTCAAATTGATCGGTAGGGCTCCCGATATCCAAATTGACAACGCGTTCGACTTCAGTGAAAGCGGTCACGGGCTCGATTCCCGGTGGAGGCCTACGTGCGAAATTTCTTCAGCTGTCGAAGCACTTTTAAAAATACTAATACTAAAGGAAAGGTTTGAATACTTTGCAGGATAGAATCCTGCGGATGATCCCAAAGGAATAACAAGTGTGAAAAAAAGCGACATGACTGGGACTCGAACCCAGATCTCCCACTTTCCGCACAGGTATTCTAATCTATATCTTGGGTTAGAATACCTGCCCGAAAAGTGGGAGACCTGGGTTCGAGTCCCAGTTATGTCGCTATTTTTCACACTAATACTAAAAATGTTCGGAACAATTTAACTCGTCTCAATTCTAGCTTTTTAGATAAAATAAAGTCGTTATCTTAGCAGTACTTATGGTTATTTTGAGAGCTAATATCAGATTGAAAATAACGAAGTTAAGGAAGGTTTCGGGTTACGAATGTGATTCCTAAACTATCTTTGTTGGTCAAATATCACAGTAAGTTAGGCTCTATAATCTAGGTTCTGACTAAATGGGTTTCTGTATTATTCGAGGTACAGATCCGAAACAGTACCATGCTAGTTCAGCTTTTCTCTGCCTTTACATCCATAGTCATATGTTGCAAGCCGTCAATCGGTGCGTGACAAGGGAAGGATATGTGAAGCAATCTTTAATTATCATTATAGCGTAAATTTCGTCGGAAAAGCTAATTTTGTCCTCGGGTCTCCTTCTCTCTTGACATTATTTGACGGACTTTCCGCTGTAGCAGGGAGATATATTACGTCTCCGGAAAACGTACTTTCTCAGATATAATTAACAATGAAATTACAGCTTCTAATTTCCTTTCTTCTAGAAATTCCCAATCTGCATTAGCAGATTCAGTAAGTTTCTGTTTAATGGCTGTTAATGTTAACAAAACGCGTCGTCTTGCGATGCTTCTCGAAAAGGTTTAATCAGTGGAATCCCAAATAATTACTACCTATTCAAGATGAGACCTCATAAGAGCAAAGTAGCATGGCTCTCTTACTTTCTTCTCGCTCCTACCGATAATACCCCTGATATTCGACAGCTGAAACTACTTTTACGAATCCTAAAGCACTTAAATATAGGTAATTCTGAAGCAACTGAGTTATCTGTGTAACTTCTGTTGTAACTTATTTATCTAGTGTTAATACACCCCCTACCATACGCCACTGGCGGCTTTCGGAGTAAAACTCTAAGTCTATCTTGAGGTAGCTGAGATATACATTAGATCTGTGAAGTCCCCAAAACTGAATCTTGAGGAAAAGAAAAACTTGTTGTAATTTTTAATTATTATTTAAATATTATATAATCGATGGGTTCCGCCGTTATTATGTGGAACTCCATAAAGGTGGAGATAGAAACAACTTTGTCCGAGTTCCTCTTCGTAAAAGTTGCTTCTATCTTTTACCTTTAAATATTATCACAAGGATACAGACGTTAAAAAATTAGGTACTCTAATCACAAATATACCATGATTACGTCTCTACCTCACTGAAAAATTGGGGATGATTTTGCGTTAGAAAACCTGCCCGGAAAGTGGGAGATATAGATTCGAGTCCCAGTCATGACAGTAATTTTCTCATCTGTTTATCACTGGAGATTAAGGCGCACACCTCTATGTGATAAGTTAAACAAATTTTCCTTTCCCTTGTTTAAATAATATATTTTTTGAGGCCTTATAAGATCAATAAAAAATAGCTTTCATCCTCTACAGTTATAAAAGGAACTCAAAAGTATTGGGTCATCAGCTTCAAATCATTTATCAGTACGGTAATCTGCTGAGTGAGTATGTATGAGCTACTCAATGTTCAAATTGTCCATTCAGTCAGCTAGCGTTCATCAAACATATAATTGTCTTAAACCTAATAGTTGTATATTAGAAACTTTTTAATTAGTAATATTGTTAAAAGTGCTTCGACAGCTTAGGCCATTTCACACGTACACCCCAGCACGTAAGGTAGTAACAATTGTAACTTTTACGAATCTCATAAAGCCTCTATAAATTTCATGTAGATATTTTTATAAAGGAATTTATTTTCCTGGATTATGTATAGTAATTTTTGGTGGGCTCTGTTGTTTAGATAGGATATTTATTATATAAATTTTGGAAAGACTAAGTAAAATTCATAATATTTCTCACCTAAATACGTCACGTAATACGTCATATAGCACTTAGTAAAGTGCTACATGACGTACAGATATTATGCTATGAGTGATACTAATGTATTACTGTAGACAGATAGCAACACAGAGTTACGTGAGCCTTCGTGCGCCTCGTGATTGAGATAACCTTTAAAAAAACTCATAAAAATGAAAATCAGAATGTTTTGTTTCAATTTTCATATACACGGCGGATGATTTGTATTATCTATTTTACGTACTATACTGGTTAACTTTTCACAAGGATATAACTAATCATTATAAACACAGAATTCCTTTTGAAATTTAGTCGGCATAATTTATTTCATGTTTTCCTTCCTCATCATTTCGATGGGAGTATCACCAACTTTCAGCTTGTGGGAGATATCTTGGCTGGTATCTAGAGCGTTTCTGCATAATAAATGAAAGTTGTCTGGAATAGAATTAAAGTATTTTATCGATTAATCTCGGAAATGAATGGTAATATCTTATCAATCCTAACATTATTAATAGTTCGGTGCTTAATTGCCGAGACACAATGTTATAACTTGCTTCGACCGTGAATGATAAAAATGAATAACGATTTGTAATCGATCTGCTCTGGCCGTACTTCGTGAAAATCCAAGACAAGCTGCGTATGAAAAAAAAACTTCGTTTAATTCGTATATTATTTATTGATGATTGGTTTCGGTCTACGAAACGGACATCATTAGTTAGACTGAAAATATTTTGTATTGCGATTTCTTCCGGAATATCTTTTAATGGTAGCATTAGTGGGCGTAAACCTTTATCAATTTGAACGACGTGTAAAACAACAAAATACTTGATTTATTTTTAATGGCAGCATATAATGAATTTCAATAAGTTCTAGTACGACCCATGTTCTATTGGAAATTAGCAAATGCGGAATTGTTTTTCTTATGAAGAATTAATTATTATTTTCCTTCAAAATTAGAACCTGAATAATTCTTAAGCATTTCTTTTTTGCGTAAAGCCATGTTTTTTTTTCAGTAAAAGTAGTTAGAATAAAAGATCTCGTCTGCGTGTGAATTTCAAGAATTTTATATTAAGAGCCAAAAAAACCAGCCAACTACATTTCCTTACAGTTAAACATGAAAAAGGGACGTTTTTTGAGTAAACTCTTGCGGGTATTTCGTGTATATGAAAGATAAATTATTCACTCGCACACAAGATATTGCAGCAGGCGTTGCCCTTTCTACCAAAATTTCCATAAGACCTTTGCTCGGCGGCCGTAAGTAACGTCTGTGCACCTTTCGTGGTTACATAATTGAACTTTTTCGCCATAATTTTAAGGCGATGGCCTTTCTAGGGAATTTGACCGGATCCGCTGGAACGCGAATGTGATAACGTATGAAGGTCTTACTACGTCATTTTCTGTGGAGTCATCAGCCGAAAGGGGAAACTGGTGGAAGTAGATGTCGTTGCTAATTGTCTTTCCCTGTTAACACAATAGAGGGCAGGTGCTAAAGATTTTGGGCGATAGAGGGGAACGTAGCTGTTTATTAACGCTGCGTCACTGGTTTGAATTAGAGGGAAGAAATTCAAGAGTTATAATCGGAAAAGAGATGGACTGTATAAGAGTTCAAATTGCTACCACTAACCGACGCATTTTAGGTACGATTAGCTTGAATTAGTATTTTCACATAAAAGTTCGAAGAGAAATCGAGAATATTGCTACAAAACCTTATATTAATCGTTATAATCCAAACAAGAGCATATCGTTCGTATAGAATGCATCTGGTGGCAATGCTACTTGAATTCAGTGGCTCCCATGTTAAATTACGTTCATTTCAAGAAAAACCATCGTTTATGTTTCTTTGTAGCAAGTAACCAGTAACGTAAGATATTTCAAATAAATTAAGATTTAAAATATAAATAAGAAACTTAAAAAGAATTGTGCTTGATTTGATAAATTGATTGAAAATGTCCAATAATGTCATATTTTTAAAAGTAGGGATTGTGCTTGAAATTTCCATCGCTTGAAAACAGTCATCTGAAATTTATATTTAAGCTAAAAACGTTTAATATGCTAGGCCAACAAATTCTTTCGTTCTAAAATGGTTGTTTCTTAAAGAAATATAACTGTTACTGTAGGAGAACATGGAGGTAATCATTACGGGGCATTTTTGGCCCATTGGTCAAAACAAACACCCTTTAACAATTACTACACGACGTGGACATATCTGGTGATGTGAAGGGTATATTTCGTAAAAGTGTCTGACGGAATCAAGCGGTCCCAAATGCAATATTTATGACGATATTATTTTTAAGATTACGCTTGCGAATTTAAATCAGGCGTGAGGAGCGATGGGGCCGCAAATGATCTTTGGAGATCGAAGTGGGGTCTCCCTAACATCACTTTGTGGATTGCCTGCTTACATGAGGACCGTGACGGTGGAGAGTGACGCTACGAACGTGCTTTTTGGAGGAAAAACTATTAGATTGTAACTCCTACGTATTAATAATGACTTACAAACTCCGAAGGATATCCTGGGATATGACATTGTAATCGGGTAAAGTTAGTGGTACTCGTGAAAGCTACGCACTTCTTTATATTCAAACTTATTTCCTTTTCATAATCAACTCTCGGTCCTAACTTTCTAGTAGTTCTCCATGATGAGAGAGGGCAAAATTTTACACTTCGGATGAAGCCCATTTGGGTTTTCCACATGGTCAGATGAATCGTTGCTGACGTTTCAATGGCAGAGTCAGCCATCAAAACGTCGACAACGATTCGCCTGACCTGATGGAAAACCCGGCAGGACTTTATGCACTGGCAAAGCACGAAATCCTTGAAATTTTACACTTTACCTTCTGTAGTAGCATTATTCCCTGATATTTCCTATCAAAGTGTAGCGATACAATTTTCAAATTTGTTCATTCGATGATATCTTTCAACAAAATGGGTACTTTGATTTTAATATTTCGAAAACATTTAATATGGCCTCCGATGTGATCTTAAAACCTAGGGAAAGAAAAACTATAAATCCTCCTCTCTTACAAATAAAGGCTGGATATATCTGTTATACACCATTTATTTCAAATTTGGCATTCAATGTCACTCTATTCCAGAAAATCTCTTTTGACCCACATCGGGAAAAGTCCGGAATCGACCTCATAGTCCAAAGTCACGAAAAAATCCCCTCGGCCTCCCAGGTTTAAAGGAGCCACACGTTCTATTTTTGAGCCGTAGTACTCACATTAAGAGATCACCAGTGAGTCACCAAAACGGATGGCGCCACAGGTGAAATCGATTTCACTCTTTTGGCGCCAACGTTTTTAAGAAGCGTGTTAGACATTTGGCGCCGTCTTACGGGGAATCCGAGTGCGAAAGGCGTCTGCCGATGAAAGTGGCCTCACGCGAGGCTACTCGTCATCCGTGGAGACATTATCGGACACATTGCACCATTACGTCAGACGGGCTCCCCCGCTACGGAAAAATTCGCGGAGAAATTCATTAATGCCAGAAACGCCCACGAAAAAGAAACGCGTACGCCCGAAGGGGTATTTGTCAAACCATCGTTTTACGCTTACTATCCGAAACATACTCCGCTCGCATAAATTACCCTCTTTGATAAATAAGCGTCAGAAGTAAATGGCGCCATTAAATTTGCCCAAAAAACGTACTCGAATTTCCAGTTGGGAACCTAAGCCGTCGGATTTAAATTCCGGAATATATCGAGGAGAAATGAATGTGATTCATTATTCTTTTGCGAGTATTATTCTTTTCCCACTAGAAATTTGGTGGCGAATTGCATTCACGAAAACAATAGGGATTCCTTAAATAGATTTTTACCTGTAATCATCCCTTGCGTAAGCAATTTTCTTTAGACTCTGTGCCAAAGGCTGTATTGTAAATATGTCTAGTAAAGACATATATCATTTATGATTATATTTTCTGCAGCTGGAAACAGATACCTTTACTGAAGCTGGCACATACAATTTGGATTTACATCTATAACCCGCGACCCACAAGTGACGTAAGGAAAGGGGTTTACTAAAACCTTAAATAACCTACTCTATTAACTGCTCTAAAGCTCTCTGAAAAGACGACCAGAAGTAACAACCTGCTTTAGCGATTATTTCCACGTAATGCTTTGTCGATGCCTCTCTGAGATTGCACTCATTCACTGGAACAATTACTTCTACTTCGTCTCAATATTCTGAGCTGATCGATTTTTTGAAAAGCTACCGTCAGTAATCGGATCTTCTCACCTAATACAATTTCCCCCCGAGGGCCTTTATCACACCCGTAACGCTACTGTTTAACCTGAAATCTCCACTGACGAAACGGGCTGCTCTACGGTGGACCATCTCTAAATCTGAGACTAACTCTACGAGTTAGTCTCAGATTTAGTCTAGTACTTCATGTGGATCGCAAATTTACAGCAGTTTTCAATGCTAGGTCGAATTAGGAAAAAGTAAGCAATTTCTTTTACTCTAGATGGGCATCTTCTCAGGGTTCTTCCTGTTAATCTTTGAATTTTATCCACCTTTTCTACTACATCTCGAATATGTTCTTTGAACAAAAAATTACTACTGAGTGTAAATGGCAATTATTTATTATGACGCACAGATTCTATTGGATATCCTAATTAGAGCCGCGCCCTGCCTATCTGCCGCCCGGGTGCGAGCATAATTGCCGCCCCTTAAAATTAAATACCAAATCCATACATATCCTGATTTGCAGTTTAAAATGTTTTCTAATCATTTGAAAAACTATTGTTTTATGAATTAATTTACCAGCTTCGGTTATAAAAAAACCAATCAGTAACACTTAATTATGCATATTATATAT
This sequence comes from Ladona fulva, assembly GCA_000376725.2. NCBI lineage: Eukaryota > Metazoa > Arthropoda > Insecta > Odonata > Libellulidae > Ladona > Ladona fulva. Next base: position 2,619,748 of record KZ308152.1, on the reverse strand, counting down.
GTTGACATAGTGATTGGTCAATATAAATTAATAGTTGACATTACTTTTGAATATGTTAGCGGCAACAGTCTCCGGAAGTGTCAATAAAATACCCAAAGCTATTTGCAAATTAAGAAAGACTTCCATCAAATCTCTAGCATCTCTAACTTATTCCAAAACCTGGAAAGGCTGGAGGGGTTCATTCTTGGTACCAGAAAAACTCTTATTGATTTCAATTCTTGATTAAATCTTTTGCACAGAGATTCCTTCCTCGTCTTAAGTGAACCATAATACTTTCCTCTAATGTTGTTGTGATAATAATAATGGTTGGCTACGCTTCTGTTGCCGTTCTTAAGATGCCGCCGCCCGGGTGCAATGCTCCCCTTGCACCCATAGGCGCGGCTCTGATCTTAATATTTGCTGCTGTACACTTACTGTAACGTTGCCATCTTCATGTGGCATCTGAGATGACTGTAAGTATGAAACAAGTCTTACAATATGTTGTGGAAAATACGAAGTGCTGACCTCATTTATTTTCACGAAGTAAAGTCGGATCGAATTGATTACATTAACATTATTTACTAAAAAAATCGAGTTTAAAAATTCCACAACACATTTACCAACGACGATTCTCTTAAGTAAACTTCTTAAGTATAGTTCTTCCCTCAATAATTTCCAAGCTTATCTGACGGAATCAAATATTAGTTGATTCAACGGGAGAAATAATTTATACAGGCGAGTTTTCATGTGACTAATCGCCTTTGACTTCTTTCTCGCACTCAGCTAAGTTTAGGAGAAGAAACTCTTGTGCCTCAGATGGGGCGTCGGATTTGGACACATTAGGAATTCCAATCTATTTTTGCCGAAAGTGAGAGGGTCGACCCTCACACAAGAAAAAAACCGATCGAATGTTTCCGAAGGTAAGAGATCGTCGATGACTAAGAGCAGAGGCGTGGGTCGGAAGCGGAAGGTTGCTGTCAGCGGAACAGCTCACCTGACTGACTCACCGCAGGGAGAAAGCCGAGGGTTCTCTGACGAGATTGAAAGAATCTTGCTATATCCAACCGAACAGGGGAATCTTGTCCAAGGGAAAGATCACTACAAAATGATGCTTGTAAGTTATTAGCTCCAATTTTGGGGAAATATCATTAGCAAAACACGGATTAAAACCTTGGTCAGGAGAGTCTTATTTCGAAAGGTGTGAAATATGGTGTCCTGAAGTTTCACCCAAAGCGTTTCACCTAGGAGACGATTCGCCCGAGACATTTAATCCAGTGAGTTTTCATTCAAGAGTCAGTTCGAAAGAGATATTTTACCCAAGATATTTTACCTAAGAGGCAAGAGGAACATGTAGTTGATGTTATCCATTAACCCCGTTACTGCCGGTCATATACTGCAGGAAAAAATAGAGAAATAGACGCTTGAACATGCTGCTTCAAAGATTCTCTTTTTCAGCAAGCGATACGCGATAGTCACCATTTAGAAGCAGATACTCACAGTGCATGCACACCCTGCCTCATGCCGAAAGGTGACTCGTAGGCTTTGCGTAGATGTAAATCTATTTTAAATCGTCTCGGATACCCTATAACCTACGAGTAATAATTCTAAGGATAATTAGTTTTCACCTACTATTTCGCATGGTCTCGTAGTTTCCTCATTATTGTTATTTTATCTAATGTAAAGGGTATGTGCAGTTTTTGGACTTTTTTAAATAAGTAAATTTGCTAATACTCGAGGCAGTTCTAGGCCTCTACAACTTTTCAGCGGCATTCTATTGATTTTTACGACAGCAAACGCGCTATGGAAAAGAAGCATTTGCAAGTTCAGAAAAGACGTTTATCTATAGGCGCAGAATACCTGAGACCTTACATTAATCGCGGCAAAGAAAAGTCGTAGGTAGTTTATTCCATAGAACGCGATTCCCCAACTATTTCATCGCAATCTGCCGTTTGATCGCTAGGTGTCTCCTAATTGATCTTTTCTCTCCCTTCGGTAATTCACGCGCTAAAAAAGATCGGGCAGCCGTACCGTTGAAGAACAAATTTTCGTCCACCGAAAACAGGAGAGAAGGTGAATTCGGAGATGACGGTGGAAATATTGGGAGGGAAAGAGCGAACGAATGAGACAGTGAGAAATGGGTAGAAAGGCAAGCGATGGGGGTTGAAAGAGACATGTGGGGGTGGGGGGAGGGCTGGTAAGGCGACTGTCTGCCGCCAGACCAACGCACACACACCCTTTCTCTCCTTTCCCTCCCCATTCAAACGGCAATTTCGCTCATTCGTTTGCATTTTTATAATTTGCCTCCGCATAAAAGACTTCCGTTGAATATACTCCTGGGAAGTCTCGCTTGCCATTCGTGGCCATTCTAAAATTTAAATTTTCACGATCTATTTGTGATAGTATATGGCTAACATATTAACCATTTTATCTATTAAGCCCCAAAATTACTTCGTGGGATTAAGCGGGATGAGTCTAATTTTATAGATAAACTATATAATTAAATTTTCCAATTATTAATCTTCTCTAATTCCTCCTTAATTATAATATCCATCCACCGCTAGTGATCCTACCGGCAAGACCATTTCTTAATGTTTGAATGTTCGCGCCTCCAAGGCTGCATATCTGCGATAGGATGGTCTCTCGCAATTTTGCGATACAAACACCGCCGTAGATTTTCTAGGTATACATGTTAAAATAAATCAGTTTATTTTTCCAATAGATTTTGGGAGGAGGTATCCCTGACCCTGTATTGTAAGCAATTCAGTGTCCACTAAATGGCCCTTTACCCCTCAAGGACAAATCCTGACTACGAACCAGCATTTTACTATTTTCTAACCATCTCCTCAAGCACTTCAAATGCTTTCTTCTGGTTGGTATGTTTATTCGTATCATCTACTCCAAGTGACAGAAGAGTAACTTATGTTCGTGGTACTCCATGATGGTAGGAAAATAAAAACAGGAACCACTTTTCTCCAGGAAACTAGATTCTATTTTAATACCTATAAGGAAAAACTTTGCAAAAATACATTTTCCAATTTTTTCTTGATGTTAAAATAGGATCTAGTTTATACCTGAACCATAAATCCTAACCATTACATGCAATTCAGCTACCTAGTCAAAATTTTCGCCGAAACGCTGAGAAATAGACACTTGCTTTACGTAATTTGCAAAATTATCGTGGGAGGTAATTTCTTGAACAATTTGAGGTAGGTACGGTTAAAAATATGCAATGATATAATAACCCGTACAGAGTATTAAGCAATACATTCAACTTCACAAGTAATGTTACTCAATCAAATTCTAATTTTATACAATATAGTCCCTGTCCTGTCAGATATTTTCGTGTCCTTTTCTCCTCAGAAAATATTCAAAGTCCCACGGCATTTCGTGCAATTTCTTATTTATACCTTTCCTTGTGTTTTATACGAATTTCATTTCCTTTCATGGCTGTTTTCTTTTACAATGACGAGGAACGTGCGTTTTGATTCTACTTCGTTCAAGAACGAGTTTCGTCTATCGGCGAAATCTTTGTACATACAATCACTCTGAATTATTTGTTACTTTCCTTCACACATTATATTGATTCATTGTGCTGATATTGCTTCTTAGTAAAGGTATTTGTTAATGTATCTCTGTGTTTTTGTGTGTATTTTTTTCTCACCTTCGTATGATAGTGTTTCTTCTCTAAAAGCCTCTAGCTTAGTTTTTCCAACTCCTGTTTCTTTTTCCTTTAAGTTGCATTTAATGAAAAGTTTGGGTTTTCTACATCTCCGAATAAAGAATATAATAATGCCAAACTTAATCAGTTAGAGCTCAACTTTAAAAGTGTGTGCTAACGCTTTCGCCATTCATCAGTTGTCCATGCGATAGCCTACGCGTACTTAACTTTTTCCCTGTCCGTTCCAGTTTCTCCCTCTTTGGAATGACCGGAAGTGAAAAGAAGCCTCGTTCGTGTCTTCTGGAATGGCCGGTGTCGTGAATAGAGCACTTCATGCGTAGACTGTCGCCCTTTCACGTGAAAACTACTAGTGTCACGCGTAAAGACCTAGAAATGGCGTTGACTTTTCATGTCCTCCTGAGACAGATACTTTTACGTCTCCACTTCCTTCCTTTACGCTGCCCAAGCGCATCGGGCTCAGCTTAGACATCTTTGCAGCCTAAATATGTTCCAGACTAAGGATAACGCTCTTTTAATGATAAAATTAAGCAATAGAAATTCCACAAAGATAACGAATATATTCAATATATACGCTCCACTTATTTTATCCTAAGTCGTTATGTTTTTAACTGAAAACGTAAGCTTAGAGATCCCTGATCATAACTATCTCATAATCAAGCTATATCATGATCATACACAGCAATAATCGAATGCTTAACTGATACTCTCAATTAAATATTCTTAGGAACAAGGAGGGATTAATTAGCCCACAAGGACCACATATAAACATATCATTGGAGTACGAGTAAAGTACGAGTACGTATAAAGGAAAATAATCGTATGACCGAGTGGAGATATTTCGGCTTTACCCCAAATTCGAACCTAGGACCACTGGAAGCTACCAATCGCTTCATTTGCAATTCCTTAATTCAAACGAAGCAATACAATTTTCATCGTAAATTTAATTAAATATTACATTTTTCAAGTTAAAATTTAAACTAAACTAAATTAAAGCCTCCGATAAAACGTTAAAGCGTAATAGATTACTTTTGCAGATAACCTCTATTTTTTTGCATCATACTGTTTCTTTGTACTTTGTCACAAAGAAACAGTATGATGCAAAAAAGGCGATATCCTCTTTGCCATGCAAAGAGGATATCGCCTGAAATTAAAGTAAGAATAAAATAAAACTAAAAAGCATATATCAATAATGTTCAACGTAGAAAACGATTGATATACAACGACTTTTTCAGTATTTCCTAATCTCCCATGACGGTTAGGACATTTTTAGTATAATACTCCGTAAGAAGTTTCAAAGTTCAAAGAAAGAAACTTTTCAGAATTGATTTCATTATGGGTATAAAAAATTTGACTCTAAAAATCGCATGTTCCGGAAAGAAAAGTACAAACTTCACAAAAAATAATAAAGAAGCCGAAATATTTCCTCTCGGATGAAGAGCGATATTTGAAATCATACGAATTCCAAAGAAAATGGGGCGCATTTAATTTAAGGAAAGCATGAAGAGAGAGGCACGGAAAGAGAAGCGAACCAAGAAACTTTATTAAGATTTATTACACGAAATTCCAACGTCGAAACGCCAAACCTACCGATTGGATTTCATTCTCGCGAAGAAATAGCCACTGATTCGGATTCAAATCAATGGCGATGGAGAATTTCCGAAATCACAAAGCCATCGGAATATTCAACATCCGCTCCCCTTAATCAATGCGGATTTTATAGAATGCAACCATGAGGTCGGAATAAATTCCTTTCCAAGTCATTTAATACACAACACTTTTTTCCGATTGGAATTTAATATTCGAAACTCAAGGCTCTCTTTTTTATGCTCTAACGGTACATTTATTTAATTGTATCGTTCCGATCCTGTTTAGGATAATTTGATTTTCAGCCTTGCACTGAATGGATGCCAAACATGCTACCTTATCACTTGCAGCGATATGAAGTCAAAGTGACTTTCTTATAAAGGAAATAGTATCTTATCATGTAAAAAAATAGATTTTCTATGTAAATTTTAACTTTTTTCTACAATATCTATAACCTCCAATTTCTACATTATCCCATGACAGAATATACTCTTCTATTTATTGTTGATTGATTCAGATTGATTCTGAAATGAAAATAATCGAATCGTGCGGAAATATAGAGAGTTAGCTTAGTAACTAACTTGGTAAGCTTTTCGGTTTTCAAATTCTCTAAGCACTCAATCTTAAATAATACAAAAAAGGCCCAAAATGGTTGTTTCTTATTATATAATAATTTTCACAGTCATAAACAGAAATCTTTCCCCGGAAGCATAATTTGACAAAATTTGTAGACCTCAAATGCAATCCCTGAAGCTTCGGACTCAGAATATTCAGTTTAGACGAGCTGCTTGTTCGAGAGGACAACCAAACAGGAATTCCATTAGAGGATTAAAAGAAACCAAAACTCTTAAAAGAACGTGAAACTTGTTAATTACCATAAATATACCTCTGAATCAAAAAGAAAACTCGTTGGAAACGTTTATAGGAATCCTTCCCCTGAGAATGCAAAATATTTCTGCGGTAAATAATGTACGGTATTATTTGCCACCCTGAGATCAAATTAAAAATTTTTTTCGTCTGTTTGGTGGAAATATAATTGCTATGGGCAGTTAGATTACGGAACTGTTCCATGATTGCTAAGGAAGAATACAAGCGATATATTTGCTATACTCAATTTTTAAACGGCAAATTGAGCTATTTAATCCCACTGGAGTATTCACAATGGGAAGTCTTATAGAGAATTAACGAAAACTAGACATATAGGCTTCCTAATTTCACATCAAATACTGGGCGCTCTAGAAATGCATCGGAGGGCAGTCGAGAAAGCATTGGACCGGCGCTCAGGCTCCCAGTTTAAAGGAAAACCGGATTCAGAATCTTATAAAGTTATTACATTATCATGAAATAAGTGAAATTACGATTGTAGAACATTATGAATTAAATTTACTTTGAAAACAAACAAGTGAAGATACGTACACTTTAATTTATACTATACCACAAGTCGTGCAAGATGTTTCTCATGTGGTATAGTATAAATTAAAGTGAGTGTATCATCACTTGTTTGTTTTCTTTGATAATGGAATACCACCAAGTTAAGGCCGAAACCATCGAATCAAATCTACTTTATTAATCTCTGATGAAAATAGACCGTCACAACTAAAGCACTGCTTCTTCCATAGAATAAGTGGTGCGTATGAATGTTTTCAAGCAGCAATCGTGCCATCAAGTTGACCTCGTAACGCCTGTCGAAGGTCACGATCTTGTCTCATCGGAATATCTCGATGTTAGAATGGAACTCGATTTTATCTCCCGATATCACTCCGCCCACGCGAATGGATTGAGGATGCGATGAAGAGGCAGATTGGTGCTCCTGAGTTGCGTGTGGATGGTGATTCTTCTCTCCCTTGCGCCTCACCCCAGAACACCTTTGCATCCTCCCACCGGCAGCAGGTAATTAAATTGCTTTCGTGGTCATGGAGACGGGAAGGGGAGGATGTTTGGAGAAGGAGAGTGGCGTGTTCTCATTCTCCCATGCATCACACAACTCAGGGTAACCAATTAAAAGGTCCCTTGTGCTTTACAGAAGCTATTTCATTAAAAGCCGTACTTGTGATAATTTAAAAATATACTAATAACCATCTTATTTGTTAAATATTCTTACTCAACATATATTTTGGCTCTGTTTGAGTGCTCGCTCAAATAACTTTGGCAGACGAGTTAACTAACATAGTAATTTCTTTAACGTAAAGCATTCATTATAAATTAATAATTGGATGACCCGAGTGGCGGAATAGTTAGTGTTCTTTAGTTAGTTAGCTTTCCAACACAGGTCCCAGGTTCGTGTCCCGTCTAGCCGGGTTTCAATGGGATAGGGTATCTACATTAGCGGTCGTCGTTCGTGTCTGTAATAGCGCAAAATATTAAAACGGATATAACGGGGGACTCCTCTTTCCGTTTTAGAAGTAATACAATTAATTTAAGTTAACATAATGCGTATGAGCCTTACTGTGATGTTATTCCAAAACAGAATACAAGCGAATCAACTAATAATAATTTTTTTATATAACATCAACCAACACTATTAAAATATAACTCAGTAAAACCCGAGTTTCGCTGTCGAGCATCATCAGAGAAAACGAAAATGAGAGAGGAAAATTTTGGGTATTAAATGATTAGAAGGAAGGGTAAAGCTATCGGTGCCTGACCTATACACAGCTGCTGCCTTTTCTTTATTTCTACGATCAAAATTCTTTCTCATTCGACATACTCAACATCTATCGTGCATACTTGTGCATCATTAGGGCAATATAAGAAATTTCAACGTAAATTAATGAGGAGACCCATGTATACACGAGAAAAATGTTCAGTTTTAAAAGTATGTACTCGGGCAGCCAAGGTCGTTTCGTAATAGAGCCTCCACCGTGAATCAAACCCAGAGCCTTTTTCACCAAAGTTGAACGCCTTACCAACATGGCTATCCAAAAATTCCCAGTAAAGTGTTTATGGTGACTTAGTAAAGGATGATATATTAGGTGAGAGTAGACTTCAAACAAAATCTCGCTACAGATCATAACGGTCAATCTGTTATAATCTATATAAATATCGATTATATACAACTTGATAACTAACATAATTTGTGATAAGACAGAAAAGAAACGAAATAACAAATTTGAAATTTTTTGGTAACATTTGGAGATACACGAGAACTCCCTGCCACACACCGAAAGGCGACTAATTGGGTATTAATTTAAACGTGTATTAGTAAATGTAGTTCTTATTTCGTTATAGCAATGAAATATTGATGGAAAACTTCAATAATTTTCCTACAAACTTTTATGTTACCTTTTAGAATAATTTTACTACCAAAAACTGAGCTGCAACTCTGAAAATCTTGGAACAACACCTTGTTGAAATTTTGAAAGGTCTAACCAAATCATTTAATTGTTTATGAGCATTTCCTCGAACGTATGATTCAATTACAAAAGTGTTTAAAGCTTAAAATTGTATCGTAAACCGCAAATAATGTAATTTGTGTGTATAAATATATTCATTATAATCGTTAGATAGCATTACAAGAAACCTAAAGAGATGAAACAAAACGAGAACTAAAAAAGAGAGAAAAAAAGAGAACTAAAGAGATGAAACAAAAATCTCCTAGAATGCTATAATATGCAGATTACTTTCATATCCTACTAAAAGTTTTCAAGATTGTATGGTTATCTATATTGGCAGTTGATGCCTCTGTGTAGTTCCTTATGTAATAATTTAGTAGTGAAGAGAACACCGTGATCGTATTGCATGCATGTTTACTTTCTAGTTAATCGTTTCCTATACGATGAACAGCATACTTTAAACTAATCTCTCCTGTCGGGACTAGGGCAGCGTTTTAAAAGGTCCTTTTCATCCAATATTAACTTTTAGTCTTCAGCAACGCATGCACTTTTGGGTTAATTCTCTTCCTTCTATGCCACCCCCTTTGTGACTCACTCCCCCCTTGTCCAGCGATGGCTTGTTATTGAAAAGACCTCCCTTCCCAATCCACCTTCGGTGCCTAGCACGCCTCGTACCATCAAACAACCCGTCGCCCACCCCCGCCCCGATTTCCCCTCCATTACACTCATCCCAGAGTGGGCACAGTGGGGTAGGTCTCCCCTTCACCCCGGCACGAGACCGCCTTACATTGTTGCCCTTGATTACGCGGTGAATGGCGGACTGAGATGCGATCCCCAGAGGAAATGGGGAAGAGATCCCGTTTAAGCTCCTTAAGCTTTGAGAGAAGCCCTCGGAAAAATGGAGCAAAGGAAAGTAATGAATTAGGGCGCGTGATTGCCCGGCTGGCCAATTACAAAGATGATGGGATGTGAAAGAATTTTCCCTTCAAAACGGATTGCGTGCGTTGAGATCTCTGAAGAAGTCAAAGATTCGAATACATGTTATTTAAAGTCAGGAATCGGTACACATGCGTGATAGTTTCGATATAACACTGTTTCGTTTTGAGGCGAGCAAGCCAACAGCATCTTGGGTCCGTAGTTCTTCTTACTTTGATTCTAAGACTCTTTGCGTTTTTCCTTTTATTTCTTTTTCTCTTTCATTCTAAGTTTGCGTCTTGTTTTCAGAATCTCATAATTAAATTAAGCCACCTTCCTCACGGTCGCCCCTTCTATTTCGAATCAGTCACATACAGTCATCATGAGCCGCCTTTGATGATGCTTTCATACATTCTCTCGATTCAACCTAAACGACTGTCGACATCTGTATCAAACTATTTTAATAGTACGATAGAAGATACGAGACATAAGACTATTAAAGTACTAATAGAATTAACACACTATGGTCGATGAGCCTGATGTTCGCACTATTGAATAAAAATCATACGATTCACTCACAAAAGAAGTAAATATAGGGTAATTAAAGTAAAATCTATCATAATTAACAACTGAACGAGGAGATTTTGAAGCAAATTCTATAAGGTGTATACATCAGTCGCCCTGGCGTCGCCAGGGGGGGGGTCAATGGGATCTGGACCCCCCCTCCTTATGTCCTGATCAATGTCTGATTTCGAAATACTTCTACTTTCTCGTAAGTTGGTCCCTGAGATTTCTTTATAGCAAATATACTCCTGTAATTGGCTGGCATGATTAAAACGAAGACCTAAAAAGAGGATACTATTGAAAAAAAGTCATTTATTTTTTATGAATAACTTTTTTCGTATACCAACTACCAGGAGCGTTGCTAGAGGATTATTCTGGGGGGGTCCGGAGCCCCCCCCCCCCTTAGGTACTAAATAATGGCTAATCCTAATTAATGATTTCTAATGAATTATTAGAAACACTTCTATTTTCTTGTTAGTTAGCCCCTCCGATTTGTTTGTCGGAATAGGAAATTCAGAAATTATAGAGATTTCCTTCATCTTCAATCGACTGTCTTCATCCTTCTACTGATTCTAAATGTATTTTTACAGGAAATACTCGGATACTGAACTCAGATTCAAAAATCGCGTTTGTCGTACCCCTTGTAAAACCACACAAGTCTTTCATATTCCGTGCATTAATCACGTTTCTCCAAATTTCAAATCAAAACTATGCTTCACGGCAAAAATAAATCTGATTAACTTTCTTTGCTACTTGGTTCGATTTTGTTGGGACATTATTATTGATTAAATGTTTTTAAAGAAGATATGAAAAAAAAACTCGTATGCAAGCGATGGAAAAATAATACTGTTGTGGAAGAGCATTTTCTAGTCATATGCATTAGCACCCAGGATACTTCTGTTATAGAAACGACGAGTTTCGGTAAGCAACAATCTCATGAAACCTTTAATTTCATACAGATGGCTTATCAGGTAGTGAAGTATTTGATATTTTGAATTTGTTTCTCAATACATGTGTTTTAGGAGTTACCAATATCGAATGTAATGACAGAAATACCCGTGCTCCCGCTTCATGGATGGTTCTCTTCCGGTCCCTGTGCCTATCACACGAACCACGTGGTAAAAATACAGCTTAAGACGCTCTGCCATCCGTTTATAAGGTCGATGTTTCCAGTCGTTAGATTCACTGCCCCCCAACCCTCCAGCCACCTCATTTGATGGATCAAGAACTTCGTACATTTTCTGTATAGCCGTCCTTGGCTCCCCTCGTCTGCCGCTACTCGTCTACAAGGGGGTCAAGTGTCACATTTTCTGGGCAAAAATTAGTATTTGATTTTCATATGAGGATTTTACATTTTGTTCATGTATTTGCAAGTTTTCCACCTAAGTCTATTAGTATTATTACCATAATGCTTTTCTTTAAATGAACATTTTATAGTTTTCTAAAGGGATTTTTTTAAAAAGATTTTTTCCGTTTCAGAAAATTGTATTGCTTCATTATCAGTTCAGTCGGAGGAGAGGTTCAATAAAATCGTGTTTCCTAAGAAGTATTCTGTTTTTCTCGTCATTTTACCCGCTACGTTTCGTCATCTTACCCACCCTGTGTGGTAACACGACGATAATGTTCATTTAGTTTTAGTAATTATGAAACGATTTATAGTAATAAAAAAAGAGTAAAGATTTATAGTAAAAAAAGTAATTTATGAAACTATTTTCCAAGCAATTACATAATCGTTACGTTATTCAGCATGTTTGACTTTAGTGCTAATGTTAGGATACGTATTTTACATTTAAATAGCGACCTTGGAAAACGTCAAGGAAAGCATAGGAAAACATGAAAGCGAGGCGTAAGAAGGAAATTGCAGAAGAATCGCGCCAAAGGATGAGAACTGGAAGTGAACCATACATTCTACCAAATAAAACAATATCTAACGCAGACTCTTCCTTACGATTGAAAGAAAATGAAGGTATCACGAAGAAAATCTTCATCCCACGGTAGGAGGCGATTCTAGCACTAATTAGAGTGGGACATTCCCCATCAGTCTCTTCACAGGGAGGAACCTTAGTCAGAAAGTCGCTTGACGGTGTCCTTTCGTAGCAAACTCAAATTATAAACATATTTCAACCATTAACTAAAATTTCAATGGAGTGTTTTGTGTGCTCTTAAGCGTAATCTTGTATGAACCGTGGACTTCGATGAACTCGGACTTTTCTTTGCTAAACGATTCGTTATTCATCCGTAATGGTGTATCTGAAAAAAGTTTAATTCTATAGTGAAAATTAGCAATAAAAGGAATAAAAGTAGCAATAAATGGAGGCGATTTTTTTGCTCAAAACGTAGATCGTGTTGAAGTATGTCTTCAACGCTAATAAACCAATCAGTCATTCAACAAACTAACCAATAATCAAACGAATCTATTACAGCTTCCCCTCTGGGTATCCCATCTGTCGCTAAATAAAGCAAAATAAAGAAGGTGCATTTTCGTTTTATGGCTATAAGCCCCGTTTTTTTAATTAAACTGTTGAAAAATGTTCACTGCTCTTCTTCAACGTGCAAGAAATAAAAAGTTTTTATATCCCGCTTAAAACCCTTCCAGTTATATCGTGATTTTTCTCTCCGCCCCATGAAAAGCGTATTTAGCGGGTTTTACTGTTCACGATGTTGATTATTACAGTATATTAATTAACTAACGACTTTGTATTATGTCATAATTTATAAACATTCATCTATCAGGACGCGGGATGGGAATCTCTAGAAGATAGAAGGCTTAAACAAAGGATAAATCTACTTCATGAATTTAGAGAAAGCACGTTCACAGATGATGTAGCTGACATAATGCCTCCTCCATGTTATATAAGCCGTTCTGATACTGTGAGGAAAATCAGAGAAATAGATGGTAGAACAAGTCGATTTTTAAAAAATGTCCACGAACGATACGCGATAGCAATCTATTAGTGAATTAGAGTCATGGTGCTTGCACCCCCTGTCACACGTCGAAAGACGGCTTCAAGGTACTTACGTAGATGTAGATAAACATTTTGTCAATAAAAATTTAAAAAACGCTAGTTTCCTTCGCAGTAAATAATTACTGACTTGACTATAAATTATAACTAACTTAATTATTAAGTAACTTTGCGTTCCTTCCACTTATTCATTTGTCTGCATTAATTACAAAATTGGGAGTGGTAGTGCTACGCTTAAAAACAGTGACCTCGGAAGAAGTCATTTCTTTTCCTACGCCTCAAAAATAATTAGAGCGTCCAGTCTCCTGAAACTATTCAATTAAATCATCGCGAATCATATAAATATTTTCTTTAACGGGGTTAAAGGATGGGTTGGGTGCAACACCCCGCTTATTCATGCCTTTTCAGGGCTTGTGTTGTCAATCAAGGGGAAGTTATTACTCTACCGAACCCTAGAAAATAAGTAATTTTCAGATTATGCATGCATCTGTGTTAGAATGCGCGTTAACACATGTGTTAGCGTGCAAAAAATTTCATCTACTAAGAAATTATATTCAAAATAGTACTGCTAGAAACTAAGATATGGTTAAATAACACAGAAAATAAGTATGCCGTACATATGATACGTATAGTCACTATATATACAAGGCGCAAAGAATTTAGGAAAAATTTCCCTGTACATAGCGACCAATGAAGACAAATGCACACCCCTCTTCATATCATATGCATAAGGAGGATATCATCAGACCTTCAGAAGAGTGCCACTGGGACTAAATAAGCGGTTGATGAGAACATTTTTCGGAGCAAAATATCGAAATTTAAAAAGATGGTGGGGCACTAGTTGAAGGTACCAAGAAGGGGCGAAATAACCAGCCGACGGGTCTAAGCATCTCTGGAGAATTACGCAGAAAATACATTATATATTCCTTGAAGGATATTAATTTGGCCTCATCCTTCGAGAAACTTGAAAAGTTAATTTTTTCTTAATTTGCTGCCTCCTTTCTCCCTCTCGAATGCCCCCGTAATGAGAAGTTCGTGATGGCCAAATTGACTCGCTTCTCTCAAGAAACGCTGCAGCATTGCTCACATTCCCCCTTCGCTCCTAATTATTCTTTTATTAACGTCTCGAGCGAAATAGCTGTTTGGAAGCCGTAGATTGATATTAAGCGGAAAACGAGTAATAATCTGCCATATTTAAGCGAGAGATTGTCCAATGATGAGGGATGGGATGGTCCAAACCAGTTTTCTAATTAGGGAAAGAATGTTCCTAAAGAAGCTCTTCCTTAAGACACGTGAATGTTTTCTGAATATATGTAATAAAAGGCGCATAAATAACAATAATGATTTCCCATTACGCACGCTTAACATCCCTTTATTACAATTCTCCTACAGTATGTACAGAAATACTTCTTTCCAAAATCTAACGAAAATATAAACTAATTTATTTTATCATGTATTGATTGATTAACATTGGTCGGCACGACATGAATGATGTTGAGAAATAGTATTCATTTGGGTACTTCTCGTTGAATACTAAAAGTTGAATATTGCGATGCACTTGTGCGTACACACTCAACTCATAGGATTCTGGCTCAGTGAGGAAAGCAAAGTCAAATTACCTCACTCCGCAACTTGCCTAATGAGCCTCATTCCTCTCCAGAGCTTTTGGTTGCTAATGTTGGAGTTTGAGATCCATACCAATCTCTGTAAAAACGAGAGACTTCTTTCGCTTATAATAAATACTTAGGTTATTTCAAATTGAAGGTTACTTTAGTGTCTCATTCACCATAAAGAGTTATTTTCTTTTCTCGGTTTTCTTCCTCTTCCGGAGGAACCACTCATAATTGCTTCATATGTCAATTTGGCCAACTTTCTTTCTTAAATCTTCTTGGTGCATCCTAACCAATGAAAAGTTTTCTTTTCGTGTTGGTCACGCAGAATGGTTTAAATTGCAATATCTCATATGATTCACCGAAAAATTTGGTTTCGTCATCTTTCAAGAAGGCGTGCGCTAGAGCACTTAGATGACGTGATTTGTGATGTAAATCTAACAAGTAACAACTATAAAGATTTTTCAGAAATATTTACCAAAATATTTTGATGTATCATAGCCTGTATAAGATGTGAGGAAGTATGAAGAGATGGGTTGAATAACATCGGAATCTCTCCAGAAAAAAAGAGAGATTTTAAAGTAAGTGTCAGTAATTAACTTCTTCGAAAGGAAAAATAATGCTAGTGATCATTTGCACAGTCTCCGAGGTAAAAGGTTATTAACGGTAAAATCGGTGAAATATCTTTGAGTAACGCTCGCAAATAACTTAACATGGGATACCAACATCCGTAATCTATATGTGGACGAGCACTCAAGAAACTTTGAATCTTGAAGAGAATAATCAATAGAAGCAAAGAAAAACTCACTGAATGATGTTACTTTGTGTTGATCAGTCCTTAACTTGAGTATGCGTGTAGTGTATGAAATCCTGCAGAAAAGTGTTGTATTCGGGAAAAAGTATAGCGAAATGCGATACGTTTCGTAAAAGCTGTTACGAAAAATCAATAAGTGTTACTCAAATCCTTTAAGATTTAAACAAAGACTTAATTTACTTAATAGGTTCAGAGAAGGCACATTCTTGGAAGATGTAGCTGATATTATTTGTCCTCTCTGTTACATAGGCCGTTCTAATCCTGAGAGAAATAGATGCTAGAACAAGTCGTCTCGAAAATTAATTTTTCCGCGAACGATACACGAAAGTAATCCACTAAGGAAGTAGAATCATGGTGCATGTACCCACTGCCACACGCCGAAAGGTGGCTTGATTGGTATATAAGTAGATGTAGATTAAAGAAAATATGTAAGATGGACGAGGCCTCCTGAGGAAAAGAAGGGAGCCTGAAAACTGAAGCCAGACAGTCTTTATTGCCGATGTTGGCAATGAAACAACTCATTCGTATCCATCGAATGTCGCATCTGTCATCCGATATGATTTGGGTACATGGGCGATAGCGTTGACCTCTGCTCAAACTCGCAAGGGCAAGGACGACCTCTCCTAAATTCTCAACTCTCCGAATCGTCAGAAAGGACCCACATGTCCCCCGCCGTGGTGCGGGCGCTGGCATTCAAGGGCGCGGCGATTAGGCGTCCTCAGACTTTCTTCGGCACCTTCCAATTCCGACGCTTCAAAGTCCACCCCCCAAGACCCACCTCCTGCCCCCCACCGCCCACGCGACAAGCAGCTATGCGGGTGCGGTAGCGCCCTTTCCGTTTCCTGCTCTTGACAGATGTCCCCGAAGGTGTGTTAAGGCTTCGCGCCAATTTACATTCACGTAACAGAGACCGGAAACACTGGATTAAAATGCCCATTTTTCCGTCGCTTTATTATGCTGTTATGCGCCCGATTACGGAGGAATTCAGGCGGCTCGCCGAATGCGTGAACTTGACGCGCTTCGCCGATTTCCATAGAGCGATCTTATCAGCGGGTTTCCATTATGTACGACTCGTGGTCAGTTCTAATGTCTGCGATGACGTGTGCGGTTTCCAATGAACCATCTTTCCGGAGAAATTTTCGTAATAGATTTTCTATCTTCACGCATATTATCACATGAACTCTAACGCATTACTGAACATGGGTTCCTAAACCATGGGACCCGAACATAGAAGAAGGGGGGCTTGAGGTACTACGGGTCATCAGATAATGACAAAAAATCACTCTGTGAAATTTTGGTGTGTACGATCACTAAAGATGAAGCTATTCGCATATTCGTATTACGTAAAAGCATCAAATATGTATTAAAAATTTTTATTTCAGCGCATTTTTTACATTGCTTTGAGGCAGCATATAAGGGGAACTAACGATCGGTTCCTGAAAATTCAATTCTGAACGGGGAATAAGAGTTCTAAATCCCTGGTAAAGAAAATCTATATCGGACTGCTTATCTCGTATCACTTACCCTGCTTACTAAATCAGAACAATAGCATTAACAAGCACAAGATAATTAATATTGAAAATGTCCATGAATTCAAACTTAACAGTGTAAGAATCAAAACGATACTGATACTTTTACGTTTCTGTATTTGGGATCAATTTATGATGATGAGTAATGACCCATTTTACCAGAGTTCCATTTTTTAAGCACACTTTCATGACCGGACGCACTTTCTATCGCTAACTCTTGTTTAAAGATAAACCACAAATTCAAATCCTAGCTGGGATTTCAACCCCTGGATTTAGATTGAAGATGAGAATTCTAAAAATCCCCCCATCGTAGCTTTCTGTAAGATTGATAGCCGTATATAGGATATATTAAGCACAAAAATGTAGATTTGATAAAATTGTGAATATTATTTTATTCCTCACTTAATATATTAACCTAAAGCTGCTACTAGATTATCTTTCCACTATTTAAGAGAAGGTAAATTTACTCCTATGATAAATCCGTATTCTCCTCATAAAGCTTATTCCAACTCTCACGAATATGAAAAAAAACGACCAACTTATCAGTATTCCAGAAGTAAGGTAGCCCCTACGAGATGCATTTGGAGCCATTAAATCGATTGTAATGGTATATATTACTTTTCCTGGAAGTTAAGCGCAATACCCAAAGAAATTCCTCTGGTTTTGGGGAAATGATAGGTGAGCTAGATGCAAGCCTATGGAAATATTCACAGATCTTTCCCGATATCAGTTGTTTGTGCACTTACTACACAAATACCGATGCTTGGTCAACTAACTTTAAAATCATCTGCATCCTTATTTGCTAACAATTTTCCAAAATGAGAAATTAATTTGCGAAATATTACTTGACGTTGCATGTCGTTCCCGAAAATTAAATTCGAAACTGAAAAGATTGATAGACTGGGCAGGCATAACTTTTTAGCGTCCAATATAATGATATTTTGATTATTTTGCGAAAGTTAATCCTACGGTTGCCTATTAATTTTCAGACACATACTTGAATTCATTGATCGGAGAAGTTTTACTGTAATATAAACTACAGAAATGTCTTGTTTAACATGAAAAACCAAGAATTATGTGCAAGGGGGAATACTTTAAATGCCAATAGCTTATAAATAGATACTCCTCCCATCAACGTTTAATTATTCTTTTAATGTGACAAATTTGTAGTGCTCAATGCTAAGATTACCTTAGTGCGAAGTAATTCCCGTAATATTCATGAATATCATTACATTGGATAATAGTAATGTCACAAAAGGCTGGAAAAACGGTAAATTAGCTTGAATCGCTTTTTAAACTTTTTGAAGGAAAATATCTATTTGAAAAGCTTTTTCTAAACCATAGATTTAGTGGAAAATTCCGTTAAGTTTCCCAATGGCATCGTGCGCCACTGAGCCCATTTTAACAGCCAAATTTTTATATTTATCTTTTACTTAGATCTGTCTTTTATACTGCACATGTATCTCTTCGCCACCAATGAATTCTTCCATTCACTTCAAAGCAAAGCTAATTCTGTAGATGACCACATCTGTTTCCATTCTTACTTTCCGGCACTTTAACTTCCCGATTCTTTTGTTGGCATATCTTAAGGCCCACACTCAACGAGCGCAGGAAGAAACTCACTCTCACCTCCAGCAGCGAAGTGTATTCTTTGAGACCCGCATTTCTGCCCCTCTGCTGTGGAGGGGGCGGCATTCGGCATCGCCGTCCCTCTTTCAATGACTCTACACTCACCAGATTCCTTGCAAATAACGCCACTCTCAGGCACTTCACGGAGCGTATTCATGTGGGCATATAACTATATGAAGGTTATGAGTGTGGTTATTTACTTCCCAATAACTTTATTGGCTTAACATTGGAAACTATTGAGGGTACTTTTGGATACAATTCAGTGACCTTCTATGCATAGATTAAATATTATGTTAGATTCCCTGTTAGATATTATCGCATTTCTAGATGAAGAGTAAAGTACCTTTGGAAATGTTCCTCTGCTTCTATCGTTTATACAACTGACATGAGAGCGCATTTGAACGAGATTCTGGTGCGATGCTACTTTACTACAGCGTAAGTTTTATACTGAAAAACCTTTAATAATGAAGATATATTGTCGGCTTGATATACTGTCGATAAGATGAAGATAAACCGTTATAATGCAATACCATCTATCTCTATCGGTAAAGTTTAAAACAGTTAGTTACAACCACGATTTAAAATATTGTTTTATGGATAAATTTTCCACCCTCCTCTAGTTCTTTCATATACGTAGCGAAAGTATACAAATGTATTAAGATAACTAAAAACATCATACGGTTCATAAAAATATATGAAGACGATTTCATCCCTGAGTTTTAAAGAAATACTCATTCCCAATTGTAGAGCTTATTTGTGGAAAACAGGCGAAAGAACGACGATGTTGACGGGCACCTTGTTTTAGATATTTTCTTTTCCATCAAATACAGAGTAGATCAACTGAACTATTTGCCGAAGTCATTACAATATTTGAGGACTATGAAATGTATATAATTCACAATAATTTTTAGGGAATTTCCTCAAAAATTTTCTTGGACTAATAATGTGCGCTATGATAATGACACTAAGAAAATAATAATAATTTGAAGTATTTCTGCAGAAATCTATCGAACTTCAAAAATTAATGGGAGTACTGAAAACATAGATTAGCTGAAATAACGTATGATTTTAGGAAGTATTTAACTGCTTTT
Source organism: Ladona fulva (assembly GCA_000376725.2). NCBI lineage: Eukaryota > Metazoa > Arthropoda > Insecta > Odonata > Libellulidae > Ladona > Ladona fulva. The sequence continues at coordinate 2,600,059 of KZ308152.1, read as the reverse complement.
GCTGATGATATAAACAAACTTATTATTCCTCTGAGACTGAGTTCATTTACAAATCATGTTTCAAATGAAAAAAATGAGGAAACAGACAGAAGTGAGCGCTATATCTACTCATAAAAAACAATGAAAATCGGGGATATAACCTCGCTTGGCGAGTTAATAAACAGCAGAAGGTAGATTGCGCGCTTTCCTACGCAATAATGCGGGTTCTTTTACTTCCCTCATGGAATCCTCAGCACAAATACTCTGAGAGTGAGGGAAGCAAAGGTGGGAATAGCTCTTACTAATCCACGGGAGGTGAGATACGTAGGAATCATGTGGGTACACTCTCTTTCCCCTCTATACCTTCCCCTCTTAATGGCTCCCTCATTCTTTCACGTCTTGGATGCGGGCTTACGCCTTCCACGTCCCTCAGCGACGGATTAATTCCTTTTCAATGACGAAAGAGCGAAGAACGCAAATTCACTCTATCTCAATGCCAGGGCCGGCGATGATATCGGCCCGGTGGTCCTTCCTGCGACCCAATTACCGGAAAGTTATCTTGGAGCTACGTTTAAGGACGTTTTTAGCTTATCATCCATGTATATGAAGGTTATCTTACTTCAGAATAATTCAGCAGTAGCATTGTTAAAAATGCTTCGATAGCTAAGGTCATTTTGCGGATTTGGGCCCCCACCGGGAGTCGAACCAGGAACGCATTCACCAAAGACGAACGCGTCACCCTTGGCTATCCGAGAACCCTACATATTCATATATATAAAGCAAATGTCTGTCCGTCTGTCGTTCCCCTATTTATTTCAGAAACGGCTTGACTTAGAGATCTGAAACAAACTGCATTGCGTTTCTAAGATGCTAAAACCTCCAGGAAAACTATTCCCATCTCTGTAAAGGCCCGGGTTTGAACCCAAGAGCCCAAAATACGTTTCCATAAGAGATGTACGTAAATTACATTTTCATGACTTGCAGAGGTTGTTTCTTTTACAAAATTAAATTAGAAGCAATGGTTCTACGAAATTGAGACAAGTATCAAAAGAAAGGAAAATAATCATAGAATCTTATTTTAGTCGTGAAGCATACAAATAAATTCAAAATTGCGAAAACTTTGATAAAATAGACGGAAAATTCGTAAAATTTTTCGGAAATAAACAACCCTTGACGATCAAGGCAATTATTGAACATTGATTTCATGGTGTATTAATTCTTCACGGGTTGTTGGTTAAATTGGTGATTACTACCGACGCGTCGCGACGTTTCGGCCGCGAACTCGGCAGCCATCTTCAGACTGCCGAGGATGGTCCTACGAAATCGACAGAAGTGTCAAAAGAAAGCAAAATGATCATAGATTCTTATTTTTGACGTGAAATATTGTTATAGATCCGAGCTATGGAGGATTTTGATATAACACAAGGAAATTTCGTAAAATTTTTAGGGAATAAACAACTCATCTCTTAGAAGTCTAAGGTTCTATTCGTTGAATGTTGACTTCATGAATTATCTCATATGAGTGCACGGGAATAATCAGTTCGTATAATTTTTATTAGAAATTTACGTAAAGTAGGCTTTCATGACTTGAAAACATTATAATAAATATTATAAATAATGGTAAGAAATATATTGAATTATTACGATCTTAGACGGAATTTTTTGTGCTTAGGAGGACCAGATATATACGATATTAGTAAACGGGGATTACCAGTTCTTATTTTTTTCTATAAGAAAAGTACGAAAAGTAGGCTTTCATGACTTGAAAACATTATAATAAATATTATAAATCGATTTTATTCCAGTCTAGAAATTGTCTTAAGACTGCTAAAAAAGTTCTAGGCGTCGTCATTCGTTCCCTTCAGTAAGTAAATATTCGTATAAATATAATTTAAAACTAAATGGCCATTTAAAGCCGTGGGACAAATGCAATTTAAAAAGAACAGAAATCCGGAGTAATACGGATAGAGAAACGCGGCAGTAGAGTTATCTCTCCGTAGTAGTGGAAAATTAAAACAGCCCATTATATAAATTTCTCAGGCGTCTTGTCTATTGATTCAAATTTCCACGAATGTGGTACGATTGTGGTATTGCTTACTAGCGCCCTAAATGAAAGGAGATATGTCAAAGAAGATACCTTTGACATTCCATAATTTCATAAATGTTGATGTCATCAGTATCAAATCTCACAGAAGGGTTGCGGAAACATATTCATTAAATTTTTGCAAGTTGAAATAGTAATAAAAGTCACACATTTCTTAAAAGGTAACGTAAACAGTTTTCGTAGAACTCGAATAAAAACAAAGGGAGTTATTTATGAATTTGGGTCTCAGACGTTTATCAGAAAAAGCCAAGAAACTGGATCAGTAGATCCTGACTTTATCTTCTTTGATACAATTTTTTGCTCATAATTTTGAAATGAAATTTGTTGAAAAAGAGATTAAAATAAGATCATCTTCTTTCATTCTTAACTCAAGGAAGTGTCTAATCATCATGTAAGAGAGCACTATACCCTTTTCTTGAGGGACAATACTAATAGTCATAAAAATGCTATATTCCTTAATTTCTCCGATAAAACTTGCAATTAATAACTAGAACTAAAATGTAATTAAATATTAAATCGCCATTACTATAAAAAATCCGAGATAAAATACTAGACACCGAAATAAATTGTTAGAGCTTTTCCATGATATATTTCCATTTTGATTTACTGTAATTTTACTCTCCAATATTAATTACGAACTCCTGTCTCAATAGTACGAATTCCTAATCACGCAATTTTCATCATTGCTGATATTGCTTCGTTTCGCTCCAGCCAATTCCCCGAAAATTGCAGAAATTCAATATGGAGCATTTAACCCAGATATCGAATTTTGTAAACTATTTTATAAAATTCTAGCCAAAATTGGAAAGCGTGACGAAATAGATGTAATAAATTCTTCTTGCTAGAACTCCCAATTTTTAGATTTTTAAATATTAACTGTTAACGGCTGGCGACCTGAAACAAATGTCTCCTTGGTATTAATATATGATGTTGTATGTTAAGTAATGATAATGGTGTATGTTAAATATCATTCTATCACAAAAACGCCTCGGGATTCCGAAAATTCTTCTATTAAATCATTCAACACAAAGACAATAATAACAATTATTGAATCAAATCACCTCCTGTTTTTAATTATGAAATATATACATGATTTTAAAGAAGTGATTATTAATATTGTTATTTAGCTAATAAGTTTCGTAAAATAAAAAAATCTCTTTCCAGAAGTGAATTGTTCAAACATCGTGACCAAACGGTCCCCTGATAAATTTAAGTACATTGAGACCGGCTGACCCCTGGAATGAGATGATCTTCTTAAGAAGGACTTTTTCGTATTTTTACCACACCTTGAGATTTTTGGGCCAGTTCACAACATTTTCAATTATTTTTGTTTCAAAACAACCATTTTATAGAGCTCCGCTCTTCAAAATTTGACCCATCGGCGGGTCGTAAAAATAAGTGCAGTCGAAGAAAACGGAAATAATCAATCGGAAATAGGCAAACGAAACTTTAACAAAATGACTTTTTCTAATTAACCGATTGTGAGAATAAACGTAATAGAGGAAAAGCTTATATAGTTTATCTATTTATATCTCAGTACAGTAGTGGGCTTAAAACAATAAAAATGGACGAACACACATGACCATTCCCTAACAGGAAAAATCCGACTAGCTGGGATTCGAACCCCTTGGGGTTGGAGTGCTAGCGTGCTAGCACGCTAACCACCCCACCAACGCGGCCTGTCTTTAAAGAAATATTAAGGCCCCTAGCCCCGTGTATTTATCATTAGTTTATGAATATGAAATGTTTCATTAATTCTATAAACATTTAGCTGATGCAAAACATCTCTTGTGGTTGGGGTGATAATCGAAGCTTGAATAACGTTGTTTTGTAGAAACAAATTCGTTGAGAAGATCGACGAAGCCTTTAGTTTGGGGGATTCTACGACACAAGAAAAAAAAAAACACTTCGTAAGAGATTTCAATTTTTCGCATTGGAAATTTTTTTACATAGTTTTATTCTCTCCTACAAATTCTTAAATTTAATTGAACTTAAAAAAATTAAATATTGAAAAAACCTTAATATTAAGAATAATACGTGGAAGAATATCTAAAGGGATTTTGATGTGAAAATTACAAGAAAAACGACATGGATTCCGTTTCAGTATTCGTCTTTGAATTCTTAGGGAAATGCTGAATTCCTTCGAGCATTCTTACATAGGATTTCATGAGTCAGCAAAATAGCAGCCGATCATCGTTACAAAATTCCAAAGAACTGCCTCGCTGTTGCGTGCGATAAGTAAGAGAGCTGGATATGAGACGGAAACGGATTATACGTCTTAAAAGTGTAAGGGTCGGTTTTCATGCTTTCTTCCATTAACATCTGCAGATTATCGCAAGTGCTGTAATCTGCAGTGAAGAAAAAACGAGTTCCTTGCTATTTTCCGCCGGAGAAACCCTTTTCCTCTGCGATTCTTAACAGACCTAAGTATGATTTAAATACTAGTATTTTGGTTGACAAATTTGATGCTGTATTTGATACTCGACCCAAAATTAACTAAAGGTATGCTAATATGCTTACGCGTTTACTAAGGATATTTTTCTCTGTGTTCGCCATTGTTGTGAAAGAAGGGCTACCGAACGTCTCGTCGTACGGATAGCATATTTTATGAAATTATAATTTTATTTCCAAATAATACCAAACCACAGCATGAGATAGTGGTCTTGTATAGGTTACTACGCCAATGTTGGGCTTCAGATGTGAATATTGATAAAAATAATTCAGCTAACGGAATTCTCCTATATAAATATTGGCGTTTAATTACTTAAGTGACGAATATTTAAGAAAGAGCATCGAAAAAGGATGCCAATGGATTCTATAGTAAGCTTTTTCGGGCAGGTATGCTACAGATGCAACATCCCTAGGTTAGAGATCCTCTTGGAAAGCGAACGAATCAAATAAGTTCGGCTGAAGTGAATGCAATTAGTTTGAATTCTTAACTTGCCACATTCGTAATATGATCCACAAAGCGAAAAATTTATGAAAACACATGTTCATGGCTGATGTCAATAGAACTCAGTATTTGAAAAAAAACACCGATGAATTAAAGTTGGAGATTTGTGAGCCATTCCTCTGAAATTTCACGGAATGAGCAATGAAAAGTTAGACTTTTTTGCCAAATTAAAAAATTACCTTATTCCTTCTGAAATGGTATGACTGACATTCGTGATCATCATCATTTGAAAGGAAGAATGAGGTTTTCCTCAATAGAGAGCTATTTACGTCCTCATTTTCGTAGCAGCGTTAAGGTCAACGTATGGTACACCTTTAAGAAAACCTTACCACCTTTAAGTAACGTAACACGAAAAAAGAAACCGTATTTATCCACCCGTTCTTTTTCTGTTCCCTTGCGATAAACGTTTCTGTAACTACCTGGGAACAGATTTGCATTAAATGAGAAACTCATTTGAGTTTAGAAAGTCAGTTCAAAGTTATGGTTGGAGGTGGTTTTCCAACCTTTATGATCCGCTTTCCCACAATTCAACTTTTAAACCCTTATACCTCATTAACCATAGTAAGAAGTGCATTCTGAGGTTACCCTGTACATTTACAGACAAGTGTGGATACTCATACGTGTGCCAAACAAGTAGTAACCGCATGGAATAGCCTGAACATGTCGCTAAATACTACTACAGAAATATTTGAAAAGCCCCAAGGAAAAACGGATATAAAAATGCCTGAAAGAACTAGGACTCAAATCTGGAATCCTACGCTTTCCGGATATTATGATATCATAATAGTATTCCATGTCAATTATATCTCGATCCATATTGGGGTAACAAAGAGAGATAATTAATATTTTACACGAAAGAGGAAGTTAGACTATAGTAAATCGTCCTCTTTCAATAAGGAAAGGGCTAAAGTGGCTTTGTACTTTTGCCATCTTAAGTTAAGATCAAATTTGTCAATAGAAAAACTCAATTTTTTACTTAGGAATTAAATACTTTATCCTTTCACAATATTGGGGATGTACTCGATAAATAGGGTCAAATTGTAAAGTGTACAACGTGAATCCAGAGTGTTTCTCATTGGGTTTTTCGAGTCAAACGTAGTTTTCGAGTCAGACTAAGCATTCAAATGGATGAGATGGAGTTAAATCAAAACCAAGGCCATTTCCATTCATACATAGTGCTTGCTATGCAAGCAATAATTAAAATTTTATACCATTAAATATATTTTTACGCGCTTCATAATACATATTAATTCGGTAATCTTTCACTCCACCTATCGCTCTCCGGAGTGTCGTTTTATGTTGATAGAAAAAGGGAGTATTTACCATTAGCCGCAAAAAATAATAAGAAGCTGAGTGATTTTATAGTTTTCTCGGCCGAAAGGAAATGAAAATCTTGCATCAAGATTTTTTGATACAGTTGTTTAATTCAGAAAAATCTCCGTAAGAACTTCACATTGTGTTTAAATTTTTGGCATCGTTTGAATACTCGTTTTTAGAACATCCATCTGAAATTCTGTCAATCGAAGCCGTAAAAGTTTACCATTCTGAGCTCCTTCTTAAAGGACTTTTACTTTTGTTCCTTACCGATTAGTTTTTGTGCATTACTTACTTCGTTTGCCACAAATAAATAACTTCCATTTCGCATTATCTCTATGTTTCCGTTAGAAGACGGGAAGATGTATTTACACATATACGATGAGCTTTCTCAAATCCCTATTAGTATTTAACTTTCATTTTCTGTTATTTAAAAGAAGCAAGTATGGCTTTCAGAAACAACATCCGGGACAAATCACAGAAAACCGGGACGTCTGGAAACCCTAGATGCGCGTCACCAACGAATAGTGCACTACTTTTCAAATCGGGTCGCGATATCCGTGCCCTGTTAAATATCTGCAGACAACCCTCCTGCGACTCAAATCGCGTTGTTCTAGCCAAGGGCCATTCCCAAACTTCCCAACGCCTCCTTCCGAGTCAGAACAAAAGATTCAGAAAATATCGCATCCGTTGTCGCAACATCTTGCGTTATGCGTTTCAGGAGTAATGGAGGCTCTCGAAACTGTTTCTTTGAAGTGATTGTGCGGGACGAGGGACAGATCTCAAGAATGACCAACACAATTATCTCGCTTATCCATCGAGTCCACTTTAGCTCTGAAGAAAGGAAAGAGCGGCCCGATCTCCGGTATAAGATGAGTGATATGAAAATATTTGAAGATGGATTCCCTCTCTCAAACTGCCCCTATCGCACACTGCTGAGGGCACGCATTCAGGGTCCGAAGTGGACGTCCTGCGGCCCTCGGAAGAGTGGTAAAAGCGACCCTTTAGCTAGACGAGTGCTGGACCCACAGCTTCTTCCGCGGAACGCTCACAAGTGTCCGTCAAAAAAGAGTACGAATACCACTCGTTGAGAGTCCCGCACCACTCAGAAACGGAGGGGCAAACAATGAGGGAATCTTTCGTGGAATGGTATATGGCTATTGATGACATTGGAGTCCTTCACGGGAGATCGCTCAACACGTGGGTTTCGGTGAAAGAAGAGTCGAGGCCGGAGCTAGAGAAAAAAATAAAATCAGTTTCGGGTTTGTTTTACTGCGATCGAAAAGTCCGTTTCGTTCTTCGATGTTGCATGCATTTCCATGTGAAAAAATGTTCATCTTTCCACAGTTGTTACGCTCTGGTAAATTTAGTAAAACATATGAATTTAATGTAATTATTGGGCACAGTGAAAATACGCGTGAAAATAAGCAAATGAATGCCAGAGAACTCAGATAAAGCGAATGTTACCGTGTTCTTGGTAGCGAGCCATCCATAAACTCAACGCTGTATCTCACTCATTTCTCATAAACTGAAAGAATTTAATTAAAATTTTCTTCGTCATCGGAAGAGCAGAGGCTTTTATACATTTATAGATTTTAGCCTTTTTTAATTAAAGATAATGTTATTGTTTGAATGTATCAATATGCTCCATTTGTAATATTTAATGGATACATATTTATTTCCGAACGCATCTCCATTAAATGTACATCTTCTATACATATGAACGCACACTTTATAAAAGCTCGCTTTACAAGAAAATCACTTTTTATGAAAAGGAAAAATAATTGGAAAAATATATCAGATTTATGTGTACTTCTGGTTTAAAAAATGGACTGTAGATCTAATCAAGAACGACAGGTGGAAAGAACATATGCTATCTCCCTTGTTTTCGCCCAAATTGAATTGAAATAATTCCTTGAAAAAAATATATTTCATCTTTATTGAGGAAAATTAAGGAAAAGCCGTAGTATATGCTTGAGACAATGCGATAAGAAAGAAATTTCAGTAAATACTTTCATTTACGCAATAGAATTTTGTTATGGACTAATAAAAGCGCAAAAGATTCGATGGAACGTAACATTTGCCCAAAGATTTCCATTTCCTTAATAACTCCGATGACAATCAAGGTCGTTTTACTCACTTCTGAAAACTAATATGTATCCATTTTTATTCGAAAAACAAATATGGACTCTCTCCTTAGAACATGTACGACTTAGCAGATCACGATTTCCTTAAGCAAATTTGAATGTGGAAAGGCTGGGTACGTTAAAAATAGTCATAAACCGGACCTCAAAAGATTAAACTAGAATATCTAATAACAAATTCTACTTGTACCTTCGCAAAGAATTTCCAGTTGTTTACACCTCCCCAATTGTTTCTCCTACCCTCCCATTCCATGAACCACCAGGCTGCCCTTTCACCCCAATCAGATCAGTCGAGACATTATCCGGATTCTTCGGAAAAATTCGTTTTTTCTTTAATATTTACTGCCTCCCATCGGAGGATATGGGAAACCTACTAAGGCCTTCATCATCGCTATCAATCCATCTTTCAATATTACATCCACTCTCCCTCTCACTCCTGTCATTCTTAACCGCCCATCTCCTGCTTCATTCTTCCCTTCAACCTACACGTTTCTTCCCATCTCATATTTTTGATAATCCCACTGTGCAGGACTTCTCTAAACCCTTACAGAGTAGCGCTTTTATTCTCCGTAGAAGAGAGATATGATAGGCGTACTTCCTTTCTAATCGTTCGAACTAGGGTTTCATCGTGAAACCTTAAGTAAAATTATTAAGATGCAGAAGTTTAGCCTTTAAATAAGGTAGTGTACTTTTAATCTTGAAGGTAAGAATGCCATAAATCTTTGATGACAAAAAAAGTTTTGATCGTGATTATCATTACTATTTTAGTCTTACGGCGAGGTTATTCCTCGGTGGGCCAAGGGCTCCTTTCTGGGGAAAGGCGGCTTCGGGGTATTTATGTAAATGGAGATGTAGAAGCCAAAATTGGCTCTCTTCCACCAAGATATTATATGATACTTTGCCAAAAGTAGATGCTAAAATTTGGTACTGGTATTTGGACTTACTGAATGAATGGACAGTTTATCAAGACTTCCGGCAATTCACACCAAACCAACAACTATAACTAGACAAACAATTAATAAACAAAAGAGCTTAACTAAGCTTGGCAATTTTTGGTAATTTCGAGTTAAACTTTCTTCTTTCACTCAGTAACCAAATACTGTCGATATCTGGGACTTTGTGTCAAGTTCCCCCATCTATAGTCGGGTGATATTGGATTGAACTTATAGTATTTAAACAGAGTAATACACCGTGTATGATTCCTCGGCCAACAATCATAATGCGATCAAGAACTATTCGGAGCTTGAAACATTCGTAAGCCTTCTTTGGAAACGCTATTACTTGCAATATCCTAAAATACATCTAAACGCCTATATTCAGAACAGTTTTACTACCTTTACTATATTGTTTTTCACACGCCTAATAATCGATATCACCAGGTAAAACTTCAGTAAGTATGTATTACACGTATATAATGCCATAAAAGTTTCATTTTCTTTGGAGTAAAAATGGACATCTTAGTATACGCATACAAGTGCGATCATCCACCAAAATCTTAGTTGACTGAAATAAATTGTAGGTAAGGTTTATCTTTAAGAGAAGTATAGCTATATTAGTTTTTCTTTATTTTGAAATAGTATTAAGCTATAATTTACATTCTCTCAAGGACAATGAACACATTTCTTTCGGAATGTATAATATGTAACGATATTAGAGTGAAATTCATTTGGTAGAATCCAAGGGCGGCTATCAACCTGAAGGTTATTTGATTAAAGCTATCGCCGACGTTAAGCACGAAACAATGCGGGTCGCATGCACAGTTTTCAGTGCGCTTATTCTAATACCTGCTCATTTTAAAGGAATTTCCGTGCAGAAGAAACGAAGAATGCTTAGTCGTGTAAACAGTACTATATTGGTATTATAGAGGTTTAACAATCTGAAAAAACACTGTTACTTCCATAATATACTTTTAGTGAAAAATTCCGTCAACTAGTTAACATCTTCAGGTGAAATTCTACATGGGAGTAAGACTTAAATATGAGAAGGGGGGAAATGAAGAGGGTAAGTTTAAGGAAAATGCACACGGATTTCAGAAAGACTCCAAATTTGAGGCAAAGCAAATCTTCAAACAGGCAGCTCCGATTTAAATTATTTCCAGTATAATTCTGCTTTCATGGGTGCACTCGATCCTAAAATAAAATTAATATGATACAGCGTGACTCATCTTAAAGGCAAGAACACTCCGTAACTTCCACAGCAGATTTTCATACACTAGTTTCTGACTTTTGTTACTGCCTAAGTTTATTTGTTATAAAAACTACTGGAATTAACTCCCGACCTTAAGTTCTTTGCATTGCCAAATAAATTGACTTTGAATTTGTGAGATAACGAAATGAAGATCCATGCGCAGTGATGCTTCGCCTAAAGAACATTCATTTGTTGATTCAATTGTTCATTCTAGAATCAACATTTCTCCAAGGACTATGATTGCACTTCTCAGCGATTCATTTACGTCACAGAAGAATATAAACGTATGAAAAAATTTTGATTCGCTTATACTTTGCAGTGGAAACACCGTTTCGGAATTAGCGTTGATCATGCATCAGGCTGTGCAATTATTCAATCTAAGGAATGGAAATATCGAATTTCACAAGTAACTAGCATTATATTTCAAACTCATATTCGAGAGTTTCTGAGAATTTTCCGCGAGATGTACTTGTTTCTATCTCGTGAAGACATCTCTCATACGAATTCTTATAATTCTCTCGTGACAAATCGCGGTCACGCGAGACATCGCTACATTAATGTCAACATTTTGTATTAGTAATTTAATTAAGGGTTAAATATCCCACTGTTTAGTCCACCAAAGAAAAATACCCCTAAATCAACGGAGTGTACAGGGGGGAAATTTTTCATTTTGATAAGTGGTCTGATTGATAGAGCATCATAACTCCGCGTTGAAATTCATAACGAATCAAGAAAACAGATCTCCAATGATTTTCATGCAATGCTTTTGCTAATAAAGCCTAAAATTTCGAAGCTTGTACGAAGGTCGTGCTATGACTTTCATGTGAATTAATCTTCTCAGTTGACTTGAAGTAATTTGAGTTCGTCACATCTTAGTACCAAAAATATACTACGGGTGATTTTGCAGCGATGATTTCAAGCTGCAATTTATCAAAGAAGGGATGACAATTGCTGCCATTAATGGAGATGTAACTAATCGGGAAGCGAAAGAGAGGGCAAGTAAAACAACATGTATACCTTAAATAAATTCGACGGAGCGGCGATTTACTTTGTAGCATTCCATGACAGGTTGTTGAAAAAATCACCACTTTTCAAGGGAAACTGGTAAATTTAATCTCAAATAACTTTGCACAATACTACATAACTACAACAGACACACGACATGTTTCAACGCATAAGCGTCATTTTCAAGTGTGGATAGGAAGAGCCAGAGTACGGAGGAGAAAGGGAGAACAAAGGGTTCAGGGGAAGGTGAAAGGGTAATTCTAGGAAGAAAACAAAAAGGGGAAAAACCAGAACTAGGAGTTAGAAGGACGAGGCAGTGTAGCAGTAAGTAGAGGGGAGGCGTGGGGAAAAAGTATTTCATTTGCAAGTTTGAATTTCTCGTCATTATTTTTTTCAATTATTTCTATTAACTCCTAGTTCTGGTTTTTCCCCCTTTTTGTTTTCTTCCTAGAATTACCCTTTCACCTTCCCCTGAACCCTTTGTTCTCCCTTTCTCCTCCGTACTCTGGCTCTTCCTATCCACACTTGAAAATGACGCTTATGCGTTGAAACATGTCGTGTGTCTGATGTAATTATGTAGTATAGTGCAAAGTTATTTGAGATTAAATTTACCAGTTTCCCTTGAAAAGTGGTGATTTTTTCAACAACCCAACATGTATACCGTTTTGAGATAAATGGAGCAATGTAATGAGACACACAGGAGAGAACGAATATATTCGAGGGTTAACTCGGATGCTGAAGGATTTTAAAGGGCTTTAAATTGAAGAGTATAAAGAAATTGTTTTTAAGATAGACTGGAATATACTTAAAAATAGAAACGTCTACATCATGATAGGAAAAATATCCTAAATGCTCCAAAAGGTTACACACTGAATTGAACCGTCTGCTGTTAATTAAGGATGGATCATAAATGGAAAAATTGTGCCAAGTAATATTAGTTTCTCCACATACCTAATAATTCTACCAGGAGATAGTTGGCGAGATGTTCGGAAATTCTTGTGCGTTTGGAGGAAAAGCAAAACGTATTATCAATACACACCGACATTGAGAACTCCAGAATTTAAATTTACATGTAACAGTGTCTATTTTATTCCGGTATATAATAAAATCTAATATTTGAATAGTATAATAGTTTGTTATATTTCTTGTTTTTGATTGCTGCAAGGTAGACCTACACCTCCGCGGATTTCGCAGATTACCTGAGAGAAACTATTAACTTGTAAATTTAAACGATTCGAATTCATCTTCCATGTACAGATAAACTATTAAGCTGATAATCCAGAACTAATATTCATCCTTGTAAAATTTAGAAACGGAAGTTTGATGATAAATGTGACGTTAAGTGGGAATTATTCATCCAATAACGCAGGACAAGGTTTTCCACCGTTCAAATAAAAACAAAAAAATTGCATGGGCACTCCATATTTTAAGGTTTAAGCACAAATGTAACAATATTTAGCCTTAGAATTCAATAATTACTAGGCTGGACGAATACAACTCTAAGAGGGAAAAGTCCACATGAAACTTACGGTACAGGTTTTTCCTTTCATCTTGAAAGGGGATCACAGGAAGTGCAGTGAATGCAGAAGAGGTTAATTTACCTTTACGTTTTGTCTAAGTGAAAATTCTGATTGACGAAGCTAGGAAAAAAATTTCATCCGCCGCAGGAAGATAGTAAGGAAGAATATGCTACCACTTTCAATAACCAGTATCATTCCTGAAGGTTAAACCTCAGACAAATTCTAGCTAAAGTTCACTGTTATGTTAAACAACATAACAGTGAACCTCAGCTATCAAATTCATTGATAGTAAGAATATTGTCACAGTAATGGAGTCAGTGGAGGAGTACTGAATTCTCTGATTTCATCATTTCCTGAAGATCGCAACCACAAAGTACCTACAGCTAACCTTTGCAAGGTGGAAAAATCCTTTATAAGACACCGCAGATACGGAAGTGATTCCTTCCGCCGTCGCACCTTCCGATCGACCTTATTATCCCGCCTATTCCTCGGGCGGCAAAACCTCGACTCCAAACACATTTGTTGACTCATAAGCATGCAGATGCAGGGCGGATGCGGGGACACCCCATCCTCGCATTCCAGACCTTCCGTCGCCACTCTTTTTTCCTTCCTCCCCTCCCCCCGGTGACCACGCGTGCCCTTGCTCACCCCAGGTGCCCTCTGCCAGGTGCTCCTCGCCGTCTGCCTCAATCCCACTTAGCTGGCTTCCCTCGCCCTGATTGGAAGTAAGGATGCTGGACTCCCCACCCCACCTCTTACCATTCTCGATTGCATTTTTGCCGCCACTTTTCGCTCTCAACAATGACGCGTTTTTGGCGGCAAAACTCTCGAGTAGAAGAATTTTGGCGGGATACTTTATAGCCTCGGATGCCCTCCGTTGGGGGTCGCAGTGTGGCGGTGGAAAATTTGACAAAGAGACCCTACTGCGGTTCTCTTAAGGTTGAATAGCGAAAGGAAATTGCCCTACGTGAACGCGATCATAACTGGGTCCTTCTATTATAAGATTCTATGAGCATTAGGCCCGGGTTTGTTGCTCTCTGTGCATTTTCCAGCTTTGACAAATTACTTTGTTTTCCATATCACTATCGTTTTCGACAAATTTTTCAATCGCCCAAAAACAATGTTAGAAGTAAATCCTCTATATTTCCTGATCAAATACTGTAATAGAAAAATGTGATAATAATACAAATAAAGAAAAGAAAGCTACAATGTAGGTAAGAAAAATTGAAGTGACTTTATGTATTTTTAAGAGAATGTAGTTATAATTCTCTAGGTAGAAGATTTCTTAATCTATGAGCTAT
>KZ308152.1:2540247-2585405 GCA_000376725.2 Ladona fulva | reverse complement strand
TATAATTATTATATTTAATTTGATAGTTAATTGGTATTTATATTATTAATTAAAAGAATGAATTTTCTACTTTTAAATTTCTTTCAGAGTAAAATTCAACAGAATAAATTTACCGAAAATGGTATTACTGGTGTAAGAATAGATCTCCGTGAAAAGTAAGGGAACGCCTGAGGCGATGAGGAGGGTAAGGATGAGGGAATGGACACATGCCGTTATGTTTGCCGAGAACTCAGAAAACACTTGGGTTACCATAACATTTTCAACACCGCTGTATGCAATTCTGGGATTTCTCACAATATTTCACCGACGAAGTTATCATTGAAAATGATTTTGGTAAAGGCAAGAAAAACACGCAACGGTGACTACTATTTGCAAAATTTGTTTTGAAGTAACGGTAGGACCTGCGTTGTCCAATACGGTCTGAGTGTAAGAATGCAGACTGTCGAAGGTTTCCAACTGCTCCGCTAATCTTCCAAAAGTTTTATGAATGAATTTCTATCTCAGACCTCTATAAGTAGGTGGTATTTGATATGGAACTTTACGTATTAATGTTATTATTGTGTCAAAAAATAGTTTATTTCACGCAAAAATTGAATGTATTGCTATTCTGTTTGCAAGAAAATTTTAGTGATATTTTAAAATTTTCGTATGCGTACATGTGCACGTTAGAGTAAAAAGTCCACATAAAAAGTTTTAGAATGGTTGTTTACAAATAAGTGTTATCTAATTTATAAAGTAATTTCGAGCCCAGGTAATTCATTCAGCTTAGGACCTCCAGCCGAAAAGAATGGACAAGCCTAATCTAGACGCAGGATTTACTTTAAAGTTACATGCTAGTGTTGAAAGGTTTCTAGAACAAAATTCCCTAAAGACAAGAAATAAAAAAATCAAAAAAATCTTCCCACAAAGCAAGTGTGGAAGGCAAAGATAATTGGAGAAAATTTAGAAATAGCAGACTTTTCCTTCGCATTTTACTTGTATCCCCGAGAATGGAGTAAAATTCTCTTACCTCCTTTGGCATTCTTGCGTATAGTTTGGCCTAACGAGACATATATAAATTTCAATCTTTATTTGAATCGTAAAAACCGTAAATACAAGCGCCAGGTAAGCTATTTACTGTTTTTCATTACGAGTTGAATTTAAGGGGAAAATTGTCCCGCCAAAGGTAACACAAGGATGATACCGAATTTGAAAAATATGTCTTTCTCGGGTATTACAAGAGACCTTAAGAGCTTACTGACGACACAATAGCTGAAAATCAATGCTCTTAAATCCACGAGAAATATGTATTTGAGTCAAACTGTAAACAACTCATTGCTTATAATTGAGAGATGACGGAAATGAAGTTATAGCATAAATATGTGTATCTCTCGGTTTGGGATCGCGATACCCAAATTGTGAGTTTTTGGTAAAAAAACCCCACCCAACACAGCGTATCCGATGGCATGAAACTCGTCTTAATTCTTCTTAATGACCCTCGTAGAACATTCAGACAAATTCAGACCAATGAGCACGCAACGCATTCTCCGGAACCGCACCGCCCCCTAAATGCAATTGCACAAAACTCGAAACATTTAAATCGTTTTGAAGGTCTCATTTCAACTCGCGTCCACCCTCGCGTTGTCGTGAATGCGAAATTCGCAAAGCAAACGAGGCCACGGAAATTCACGACGGTGAAATACTGCTCCGCAAATTTTTTCCGGACCTTTATTACCAAACAGAAGGGCCTTCGCGTCAACTTTCTCTTCCGAAATAAAAAAAAACGACTTTCAACTGTCTTGCTCTTTTAACGACTTTGCTATCAACTGCTGCAAGATCTCGAGCGAGGCGCAGCGTTTGCATGCGTGTGGACTGAAGGAGAGTGGAGGGGGTGAAGGAGATTACGGACTGCGGAAGAGTGTGTACGGTAGTATGTACAAGTTAGAGCGGGAGGGAGTGAGGTAAAGGGGCAATTATTTGCATTCGAAGTTGCAAAGAGGGGTGGATGGTGAGGAAATTAAGAAGTGAAAGGGCTGATAGAACTAGTAGGCCTAGCATTATTGCATTTTATAGAACACAGCCTGTAAGATATACAAAGAAAAAAATAACCGGGATCTCAACTCCTCATTCATTAATTCATAAGGCTTGGATGGATTACGTAAAAAATCTATAAGAATGATTGCAACTACTGAAGGGGATGAGGTTTACCTCAAAAGAATTCCATTAGAATGAATGTAACTACTTTATAAGATGAGGCTTACTTTAAAAGAATTCTATTAATATGAATGGAAATTATAGGGAAACTTCTTCAAAACGCCTACTCTGAAAATATCTCACAATTATTTCAGATTTAACACCACACATTCTGCCAGTGGCGTATGTAAGGGGGGGTTTTAACACATTACCTACTGTACCCTATTTGTGTATCTGATGATCTGAGGAACGAACGAGCAGAAATAACGATAATCTGTTTTAGAAATTGATTCCTTGTAATGCTTTGTCGACGCCTTTCGTAGATTGCGCTCACTGTTTACTGGAACTACTGTGTATTCAATTTATCCAAAAATTCTGAACCAGTGATTTTTTTTAAAAAGCTTCCGTCTCTCCTTTGAACTAAAGTATAGAATTCTTTACTGAATACACAAAAACATTTGCTACTATACTACTATAAATCTCGCCACTATATATTATAAATCTCGCTAAACCTGGATTTTTCCATTCTAAATTACACTAACGAACCCTAGAACACAGCTAAGTAAACTAACTTATCTATCACTCATTTTGCTTCATATTAAAGAAATGTGATATTTCATTTAAATTAGTTAAAGTATCCCTCATATTCACCGCGTTGCATTTTCATTCTAAATGCTCGTTACGAGGCATGCGAATTTCTTTTTTCCTCGCTCAACGTCTTTATGATGTTTCTGACCTTTATGCACCTCGCAAAATTCATGCACTTCTACTTTTCGATTTTTAAAATCTGAATTGCGGTTCGATATGAAGCTAAGAGCAAAAAAAAAGACACAAACATGAGAGATTTAACTAAACTGTAGAAATTTGCTATGAGTGGTACTAAGAAAAGCAAGGGATTATGACATTGAGAAGGAGGGATAGTAATTACCATAAGAGGAAAATGAGGAAATTAATGAAAATTTTCCTAGCCATAGATTAACAAAAAAGAGCTATTCTTTGATTCTTAGCGGCAAAATTAAAAATCCCAGTCGACGAGGAAAGGCTTGAGTAGTAACAATGTAGATTCAGAAAAGACAAGTTATTGAGTTCTTCAACCAGTGTAAATACTTTTCGGTTATGTCTATTCCCACAAAATTACTTGGAAATTCCTTCATCCTTCAAAGAACGATCACCGTATTTATTTAATGATGGATTATTATTTAGTACTTACAAGATAGGCAGAAAAGTAAAATATTGAGTATGTAAATATTACTCTTTTAAAGGTTGATGAAATTCGATAGAACCTTATAAGATTTAGAAACTGACCGACGATAGGAAATTAGGAATATCAACTTTCAAACTAAAGAATCTTCACTATAAATGGATTTATTTATATATTATTGATGAAGGTGGTGCAAGCAAGAACTGAAGATATAAGCCACCGAAGCTGTAACAAAAGATATTGCCATCATAACACACATAATTATATACAAGTAAACACTCAGCTGTTGCATGAATATGAGTCTAGATGGTCCGGCGACTATTTTACGGGGTTATATCGTACCAATAACATGTGAGAATTCGTTTCCCAAATCATTGAGGCATTGAAGATTTCCTATCTGAATTCCTCTGACACGCAAGTTATTTATCTGACTCTCATTTCCAGATAGGACGAGGTAAAAGGGAGATGGCACATTACTTATCATATCTTTCGACCTTTCGAATGCGCACTTAAAGTTCATAAGACATCCGTAACCTAGCTTCTCTCGTTGTCTTTCTTCTAAGGATACAAAACCTATGTCAGGGTGTAGTTTTATTGCAAAAATTTTCTACGAAAAATATCGCCTTACGTTGCATCTTCTAACACTCTTCGCAGCTTGTTTTACGCACAGGATTCCATGTAGTTGCCGTATGTGCGAGATGAGGTCTTAATAAAGTCAGTTAGCATCGCCATCGCTCTTAACGACGATATACATAATAAAAAACGAAGATTTTCATTAGCTTTGTTTATATATACGTACTTCTAGTCATGAGCTGATCTAGAAACGTTCCAGGAAGGGAGGAGATTTAAAACATCTTTCTCGTGTACTAATCTCCAATAAACGTTTTAAATGCCAATTATCATGAAATATGTCGAAGATACACAATGATCGTGGAAAAACTTCACAGTCTAATTTTAATTAAACCTCCTCGTCAGATCCTAGAAATTTTGCTATATCGCAGTCACCAAAGAAGGGAGGAGGGTCGATCGCTTTTTCACAACCTCTTTGGATCAACCAATGCTTATAATATAGATATTCTTGAATACGACCCCAGGAAATTCCATTGAATCGATTTCTTTTATGTTTATTTCTACAAATTTATAACTACATCATTATTTTTTTTGCATTTATGTTGTTTATATGTATTTATATGTCGGTGATTATATCATAATATATTGATAATGTCTTTTAATTAAAAAGAGATAAACAGAAGTAAAAGAAAGCGGAATACTTAGAATCTCGTTGCAATACACCTATGTAGAGACGTATGTATTAAGGAAATACATTTTAATGCCAGTGTTTCGTTTCAGGCGCATCGATTTTAATCGGGTTGCCTTACCCTTTCGAGCTCTGACAGGGAGTCGAAACCGGAACTGCTAACGAAGCTGTAGCCGCTTGAACGCCCGGAAATCCTATCTTAAAAGACAGACAGTGCCCAGTGACGTCATAGCTTTTACGTAACTGTACCTTATAAAGTCCAAAGTATCACTGTTATTAATTTGCAAGATTGTCTTAATTCGAAATAAGAAAAAGAGTGAATCATTAAGTATGATATAATTTCTGAAGAGGCCGAATCGAATCAAAAAGTAAATACAATCCAGAAAAAGAAACAACATACCAGAACAGTCAAACTAAAAGTGTAATGATACATTGGCTAAAGAGTTCCCAACCAACGAATGTTTAGTTTAACGAAGATTTTTCTGCAGTTTTTCGCAAGCAAATGCGATTTTGGCAAATGAACTATTTAGAGAATATTCGCTCATGAAGTCATTCACAAATATACAGGGAAAGATCAAAGCTAAATACTTCATACATATTCTTGTGTTACTTGAAAGACAAATATTCTTGGCAGCAGCATACATGTTTTAAGTTTGGGAAACTTGCGGGAAATCGCCTCTGGTTAACGAGATACGATTCGACTAACGACTATACACTGCTCGTTAGACACCATATCGAGAGAAACGTTGGCATGAATCTAACGAAAGACATCTTTCATCCAACTTTGGCAAATTTAACCACACCCCTAATATTAGCCAAAAATTATTCCCTGTACCCAAACTCTCCTTAGAACCACCCCGGTACTTTCGAAAGGGGAGAGAATGATCATTTCATAAGGTTGCCTTTCCAGAAGGAAACCACACTAAAAGTGCAGAGGCCAGGAAAAGAATGGGAAGGGGAGTTGGGTGTCCAGGCAACGCCTCCCGTGCACTCGCCATTATTCTGCTCGTTTGGCACACATACTCACGATAAGGGAGAAGTGGAGGAAGTGCGTCAGATGGCGGTGTGGGGCTGATTAGGGATCTGCAGCGAGGTTTGTTGCATTCTCGAGATCGGATTGCGATCTTTTCCCTCTGAGAAGTAGTAAGCCGCACGCACCGCTCGCCTATCACCCAAAGCTCCGATCGAAAAAACCCTCTGTTATTAGTCCACTCTTAAAAAGTTTCCACCCTTGTTCTCCCCCTTATTCCTGTCCCTAATTTTCCCTCTGCCTACTTCTACCCCTCACTCTTGTGTTAACCATTTTTCTTCCTCTTTGATTCACTCCCTTCGCTGACCCCTTCATGCCCCGACGAGTCTCTCTCCATTCCTACAATCATTTACCACGTGCGCTATAGGAATTCATTAATTTCACCAGCATGAACTGGTGGTTTAGATACTTAAAGAGGATACTAGGAGTGTTGTTAAGTTACCAAAACACTGAGCTACAAGGAAATACATGGAATGGAAATATTCGGGAATTTTACTATTTGGTTGTAATTAACAATTTTGCTTCGTATGTAATTAACTATAAAGCAGGCTTGTCAAACCCAAGGCCCCAAAACTTATTCCGCGCGGCACAGTAGATATGTCTTTCCTAAAGGTTTTATGCATTTATAAAATATACAGGATGGAATCTACTCCTAAAAATTAATCATTATCCTAATTATACCTATACTCCATCTACTATCTCACTGTACTCATAACTCATTTTACAAAGCATTGAAAAAAAAATATCGCTAAAGACTGGATGATTTATTATTAATTTTAAACCCCAAAAGAACAATCGGTGGCTTGCGAAGTCTTCACAGGAGCTAATGTGGCCCGCTGAGGTAAAAGCTAGGGCAACCTTGTTGTGAATGCAGAGTTGAACAAGTAACGTACATAATCGGATCTGTTTCCCGAATAAAACAAAACGTCAGTTAATGGAAGTTTCGATTATAGATACTTGAATACGTAGGTTGACAAAGAAGAAGTTTTTCCTATCCATAAACTGAAACCTTCCTTAACAGAAATGTTATTTTCCGGAGGTAGCTTAATCCTAAGATACACGTAAACACAGAAAAATCAAGGTCATTTTATAAATATAGAAGAAATAATAAAAACTGCTTAAAGCTAGAATACCTGCAAAAGTTAACTCTCATTGTGGATCATGATTCCCCTGCCATATGCCGACAGGCGGATTGTAGTATATCAATGTAGATTAAGTAATATGTAAGTAATTCCCTAAATGGGTCACTGATATCTTTTTTATTCCCATTTAATACTTGGGATACCTTTCATATTTCATAAATATTACAATTATCCACATCTTGTGTTCTTCTGACACTATTCGATTTTTATCTTATAACATCATTTTAATTTATCATAAAATATCGAAAATTTAGGGGAGGGAGTATTTAATATTAGTAGTAACATGCAATAATTTTACGTTTCTACCATTCCACTCGTTGGTTCCTCTTCTCAATGAATAATATTCCTCACAAAGACCAGGAAAAATAAGGTTTTTTATGCCACAAAATTATGGGTTTATACTATGTTCTGATGAAGTAAGGATACTGAAAGGCGCAGTTCAAAATCGTTGATCAGAAATAAAATGTTACTCCTATTCAGAATCTTGTTTAATTAAGATTCCAAGTAAATATGCGTTTTGTTAGGCTGAATGAAATCATTGAAGGAACGAGAACAGGTAAGGGGAAGACATGCACACATGAAGAAAATTCTTATAGGTTGCACTACTTAAGTTACCTTTGACTCAAAAAGAAAGAAAGTTTAAGTAGACTCCGGATACTCGCAACATGCCAACATAAGGGTTTAATGAAAATATAAAGACATTAGATCACCTGGCCCAAAGTGAGATTCTACCGGAATAAAAATGTATAACTATATTGTAATCAAGAATGATAGCAAATAACATTACAATGTACATAAGAGAGTAAAGAAAAGAGTTTCTAATACATATGCCTTTTACTTACGGACATAAATAAAGGGCATTTTCATAATATAATGATACTGAAAACTCAATGATTGAGGATTGAATGCTTAACGATTGCATATGATAGATGAAAACTTCTACTAGCAAAATCTTCGCTTCTTCCTCCAGTTCCCATAACTTTACCTCCCCTCAAGTCGTCGTAGGGACTCTAGAGGGAATCGCGGATTTCTCAGCATGCGTTCACCTTTCAGATTGCGGTGGTAATGTTTTACTTTTAATTGCTCATTTTTCCGATACGTGCAGCGAAAGATATGTACTCATGTACCGAAGCAGATAACAAGAACGTTAACCCATAATTGCGATTCAATTGTTAATTCTGAGCTATTTTCTCAAATAAGATAGAATTATCTCGACGTAAATGATAAAATATTCCTATTTTAAAAATGATTGTTTTTGTTTCCCGCGTAGATTATTCTTAAGACAAAAAACATACATTTCTGCGGCCGTAAAAATGACGCCTTCTGTTTCGTATCTACCTGCCGCGAGGCACTCTTTTCTTCCTTTTTTGCGATATGATATATTTTCATTCGAAAAGCATGGAAATCTAATCTATGCTGGGGTAAAAATCGAGCTAACAGGAAATTCTCATAGCAATTTAGTCTGATAAGATCTTTGGCTATGTATTTAAAACTTTTAAAACAAAATGAGGTTATTGATGCGGTACACCAAGAGCATTTTGTTTACTCCATTAGATTTATTAACGCACCATAAGGTATGCCACGCAACATCCCGCATTGCGACAGAAATTAATGCATAAAGCTTATCCTACCATTTTAAAATCGCGGTATTTGTACTTTGTTTCTTATTAGTAGTAGAAAAACATAAATTTATGTGTATATAACAATTTTTGCGGTTAAAGTAGTTCGGGAAAATATATATTCCGTAATTCTAGGCTGCAAGATTACATCAGAGATTGATGTAGTATTTTTATCTTAAGGTTTGATAACTGAGGCGAAAAAAGCAAAATTTTGTTTGAAATCTACATTAAGATACAAAAAACTATGCTAATTTTGAAAACCACTGAGAAAATATAAGAAATTATTCATAAACTACTGATGCATGGCTGCCTAACGAAGTAATTATCTCTGGCGCGCGAATCTTCTATATCCATACTTTATTGTGGAAGAGACACGGCATGGTAGTTAAGTGGTTAACGGCATGGTAGTTTAGTGTCAGTGTCTATTCTAATTACTAAACTACTATACCGCAACTGTTCCAAGCATGGTAGATAGCGGTTAAAATACCTGGGAGACCTGGATTCTCAGTTGTGTCGCTATATTTCACTTTCGTTTATCCTTAGGTTTTAAGGCGCATACTTTTATGTGATAAGTTTAACACCTTTTTCTCATCCTATTGCGTTAAAATTGACTCCTTTAAGCAATCAGAATTGACATCTCAGCCAAATTATTGGGAATTAGGGATGGCAAATCGAAAACTACATGAAGAAATATGACTACTTCAATGAGGGAGGTTAAGGACATTAGAGTATGTTTCAGACAGCGTGCTTTTCTGTTGAAAGATCGCCGGTCGTCATTTGAGTTGCGAGCGTGTGACGCGATCACAGAGAGGCGACAAAAAACGGGACATAGTGCGCACAACTGAAAGACGAGGGTGAGGTCGCGTGATTTTTATCACGAGAGAGAAGGACGCGCGCCTCTTGCGTTTCCAGGCAGCTCACACCACCAAACAAAACACACGGCAATCAAATTGCGAAGAAATCTTAATTCACTGAAGTATTACGGAACCAAAATTAAAGAATTACCATTCCCAATGTTATCTGGAATTGTTTAAGTCTGTCCTATAATTTAGCTGAAAACTTCATTTCGCACTCTTAAGAAAAGGGACGCCGATTATTTTTCGAAGGAAACGATGACAGTCAAATTCTTTTAATATCACCGGAAAACCGATGTAGGATAAAGTTGTTATTATAAATTTCATAGCATTTCAGAGAGTCAATCCTTCTATTTTCGCATTACTGTAGAATTCTCCTCATACCAGACACGATATGAAATTACAGTTATTTAGATGAAAAGGTTATAAGTCCGTATTACTCCAAAATGAAATTAATCCCGAAGTTTAGCCACTTGCTATTATACCTTGATAAATGTGATATAATTCGTTTATCTTTTGCATTAGAGGAAAATATATATTTCATTTACTTTTACTTCAGTCTTATCACTAGCTGTGATAATATGAAAACTTCTCGAGAGTGAGCGATGCTGAGAAATGACATTCATTCTTGGTCACCCCTAATCGAATAGAAAAAAAGTTGTTCATGACGTAGTTTTGCTGCTCTTAAGTGGACGTTTCCATATTTTACATTCTGACTCATAGACGCACATACCAACTATGGCTCACTTGTCAGTGAGAATAGCAGTATATTCACTCACTCCTCATCTTCCCTAGGACGCCTCACTTCCCCTTCAAGTTTTTTCAGGAAACTGTAGCGATTAAAGCTAAACCAATCATCGAGCTGATGACTATACAGACAGATTCGATCACAATATGATTCTTTCATTTGATAACCTTTATCTAGCACGGTTTTAAATGAACTATAATCTCATATTTATAGTAATAATAATAATAAACTATAAGTAAGCCATTTAAGGACCGATGCCAAATGTTAATAAATTTCTTTATTAAGGAATAAACTGCGTTAGTTTTCGCCCTTTCGATATGGTGTACCGGGAAATCGTACGGAGTCATACTCATTATTTTACAGTGATTTTATACTTCGTTTGAAGATGAGGATGTTACCCAAGGGAGAGACCGAAGTTTCGCACGAAATAGATGTTGTAAGTTAGGATGTTAAAGGAAAAAGATAATGGCAGAGGTTTTTTTATCGCATCATGAAGACGCTTTATTACATAACACTAGAGAAACTTAATTTGTTTCCATAAAGTTTCACGCAGACAACCCAAACAGCACAGAAAAGGTATATAGGGATATTTGCCTCAAACGACATCCTAATAACCGTTAGTATTAAATTTTTGGTTTTTCATAACGTGCCAAAACTTTCAAATCTATACACAACTTTCTATTGCCGATTAAGATAAAATTTGTGAAAGGAAAATATTGTTTTTCAGGCTGTTCTGCGTTCATCACTGATGCTTGCAGACAGTAAATTAATCTATGTTATGTACAATAACTACTGTATGCTAAAAAGAGAAGTATATACCAATGTGGAAATCCACGAGTTTAAAATCTCCTTGTATTTAAAGTCACTTAATGCACGAACCTTCACAGGAATGATCTTTACCAGATAACATTAGAATTCACTTTCAATGGCATTTCTGAACATGTTCTAAAGAAGATTTTCATTGTAGGAAATCACTTTGGGAATTTGAAAGAGAGACGTGCGAGAAATGAGTATTCAACTTCAGTTTTGTTTGAGGAACGTTTCACGCCCGAATGAGGAAACTGCTATGAAAAGCAGTATCCTGTCTACTCTATTTGCGGGAAACTTCCATCCTAATTGATTCCTTCTCTGGATGAATACTCGTCAGACTTGTTCGAAACATCTCCCGGATTCCACGAACCCAATCTCACCTTCCGCCTGAAGTTTTTTCACGGAATATGCCAGCAGGTGGATGTTTCAGATAGGTCACGAAAGAGATACGGGCTGATGTATTCGTTACAAAGAAGGTCAAATTCCCACGCCAACTAAGCTATGAAATATGAATTAGTAAGCAATGCTCTTAACTCGGTTGGCTACTACCATTTGGAATAGTTGACATGGGAAATAAATCTCAATTTCATCTTGTAGGAGATTTAATTCTGTATGACTTTTGAAGTGAGGATTAATATCAAATTAATATGAAAGGTTTATTTTTGTGTTTAGGTCAAGGTTAAAGGAAAATATATCTTTCATTTACTTTGGTCTAGGTTTTGCTCATGGCTATGATAATATGTGAGCTAAGACGGAATGAATGATGTTAAATAGTGGAATTCTTTTTTCTCCCTCCTAAATTAATGCTTTGAAAATTGTTATTAATTGGGGTCAATGTGCTGCATAAACGCGGAATTTTTATGTTTAAACCAATCTAGCTTTGTGGTGAAAGCGAGGGGAAATTATCTCACTCCTCATCTTACCAAGAAAGACTCATTCCCACCTTAAAGATCTTGATAGTAATAGGTACAGGGTATTTGGATCCATAGAGCCTTTTGGCTGATGACATATGAAAGACCTTTTTCCTCAAGGAAACGTTCTTTAATTATTGAATAACATACGTTTTCTCTCTTAAGACATTTCTTTAATGTACCGATCCCCGGGTTTCTAGCAACAATACTCAACATAACTCCATCGTCATCGCTTTCTCCGAACCATCAAATAAGTGCATGAAGATAGTTCGAAAGAATTCTTGTCTCATGGTGTGACATATAAAAAACCTCTTTCATCAACTCGCAATTGTTTCCATTGCCTTACCTGCTTATGCAGATTTTTAGTGAAAACCAGATCGTTATTGATTTATCAAGTGGTTTAGTTAAAGTGATCATGACAGATTAATGCGTCTTGCTTGACCTATGAGTCGAGCACGAACTTTCGCGTTCTAAAGAATAGTCAACGATCGTACGAGTTTACACTCAGAAAATTAATTAAAAGCAACATTACATCATGACAAAAATGTGTGTCACGCGTTGAGCAGGAGAACATAAACTGCAAAAGAGGGAGAGGATAAAAAATTAGGTGGATCGCATAGGGGAATAGATCGGTAATTATGAAATGCTGCTCTTATGGTGTCGTAATGAAGGAAAAATGAAAAAAGCGCGCAAAAGGAGATCGAAAGAGAGGTAGATAGAGGCGGCAGCGCTCTTTAAATGAATGAATGCCTTATCTGTTGATTCTCATCCCAGACTCGGCTCTGCAATTCCCAAACATGAATCCTCTCTTTCTTCCTCGCTTTCCATATTTGGATATTTTACGACACGCAATGTTCATTGTTCGGAGGGAAGGGTGACGAGGGAGGGAAAAGTGGGTGTGGCTCTTTGCATTTGCGTGGAGCGGTTTGAATTCCACAAGTGTAGGAATGCGGACAAAGGCTGATCGATGATTCATATACCAAGGTAATGATTCCTCCGCTAAATGAGTCGCTCAAGCAAAGAGTATGGATTAAATATTAACGATTTCATCAAAAACCCCCTATTGAGTATAACGGCGTGTTCGAGAGGGACGATGACGCAAACAACTAACGAATCACTCTGAGATCTATCTGTATTTTAAGATCATCAAATAACTATATCAGAGATAAATTCGAATACTGATATCTCTTTAACGTTTTTGGGGCTATTACTTTCAATTTATTACTTGAATCGAACTTACAGTTAGAGTTTCTTCTTTCCCTTTCAATTGCTTGCCTTGGTGGTGAATGTGGTCACAGAGCTACCCTAGCAACGCCGGGGTCCCGGGATCGAATCCTGGTTAGTATATGGTTGTTTGTGCTCGTAACTTGGCAAACGTTAATAGTAAGATTGGTTTCTTAAGACCCAATTTCGCCTAATTAAGTTATTATCATTATACAATAAATATATTCTTCGTGTGCATTGGTGGTTCCCAATCTATGGCGTTCTAAAAATGAAATAAGTGTTCTGCGATCACATCCTATCAAAGTATATCTACTCCACAAAAAAAACACTATTTTCTTTCCTCATTTTCTATCTCTATGGAGCAGATGATTAGTTTCAAATTTCAAGGTAGTATAAATGTTTCAATGCAAATTTTCAATAATTTTATTAATGTAAGATGGAAATTCTTAGTCTCAATTTCAACCAATGAAACTGTTCGTATTGTTTAACTCTTAACGTTCCTCTTTGATTCATACACATACGGCTCTTATCCTGATTTTCTATTTATTTTGGATGAAATCTTGGCTATTTTTTATTTCATTGTCATTTTTTGTGGAGTTGTCTGACAAGTTGTATTATCTTTGTAAATTCTTTCCAGAAAAGGACCTTGTATTGAACCTATGAGTGCACATAGCCAGAGGACAATTGAATACATTTGAGATGATGAAGATAAGAATGGATCTAAAAGAGGAATGACCAAGAAAAGAAATTTACCTGAAGAAGTTGGCAATGTCAGTGTAAAGGTAACGAAGCACTTCAA
Organism: Ladona fulva; assembly: GCA_000376725.2. Classification (NCBI taxonomy): domain Eukaryota; kingdom Metazoa; phylum Arthropoda; class Insecta; order Odonata; family Libellulidae; genus Ladona; species Ladona fulva. The sequence goes on along the minus strand of KZ308152.1, from coordinate 2,571,637 downwards.
CAAAAACATTGATAGGTACTCATACATAATAGCCATATTTATGTTTATAAAAGTAGAAATGCACATGAAATATATTACTAAAATGTAAACAATATTCTCAGGCTTCACTTCGGATAGTTATTGAATAATTTCCGTGATAAAAAAATAACAACTTGGCCTTTGGACAACAAAGCTCAAAATATCTGCGGAAAAAATATATGCCTAGCGAAATTCAAAGCAAAGAGCATTTTGAGTGGTTTGGAAGTTTGTAGAGTAAAAGCAGAAAAACACGGAAAGCTTGAGTGTATCGTAAAGTATTGCTGTAAGAGAACTGTGAAGATAAACGGAAGAATGACAAAATGAAGAATGTGGATGGAAAGATTTAATAACCGTGAAGTCAAGAGAGAAGTAGCCCATGACAAAACCTTATGTAAGATGCCGCAGAAAGAAGAGATTGATGACTGTATCACTTATACTATTATTGTTAGGTATCAAGGCCTGTTAGTGTACCTTTCAAATATAGGAATTGATGATTAACCAGGGAAAATACAATATCTCAAGCAAACAATTAAGGGTGTTAAACAAATAAATCATAGATGAATGAAGTAGGCGATGAGAAGAGAACGTAAGTTTGGAAAAGTTCCTTAAATCCTTGTGATTTCCTTGGGGGGCAATCCTTATAAGACCACTTTGTGAGTTGGCTGTCTCAGTGAGGACCTCAGGCGGCAGTTCGTGCCACTAAGTTGGAGGCTGCCCGCCTTGCTCACAAAGCATTCCCTTAAAAGTATAATGGAATGGTAGTTTAGTGGTTAGAATACCTACCCGGAAAATGGGAGACCTGGGTTCGTCCCACTCATGTCGCTATTTTTCACACTTGTTATTCCTTTGGGAACAGCTACACGACTTCATCGTGTAAAGAAATTCACCTTTCCTTAAATCCTTAAAAATAATATTTTGAAATGGTAGATGTTACACAAAAGTCAAGAATTCTCAGAGAGAAACATTTACAAGCGCATCTTATTTTATCACAACTATTTCAGCCATGTACTTTTCTCGATGTTCAAAAATTCGGAGCCCAACTATATTTCTGCCCTTTTCACTCGCAAAAGACAGCTATCTTCTACCAATACTAGATTAACTCGAAGTGGACCCGAGCAACTAACATATCCTACCCCTCGATCAAACATTTCCTCAAATTCCTTCCAGATAGAAGGCTCTAAATTCTGAAACTCTTTACCTGACTCTATCCAATATTCCAGCTCGGTGCGAATCTTTAAGGATAAGTTATTCAACTATCTCTTAGCTGCTGATGTTTAAAATGAGTATTTCGTGTTAGACGAGTTGAATTTCGTTTTTTCCCCTGTTATCTCTCTTGGTTTCTGAATTCTCTGTTTACTTATGTTGTTGCTTTGTTTTGTTGTTGAGCAATTTTTGTATTTTGTATTTTCCACAGATTTTTGTATTTCTGCAGCGTGTTCTTTTGATTTTCTGCACATTTTTTTTATTTCTGTCGAGATTTTTCTTGTATTTCCATACATTTTTGTACTTTTACATTACTTGTTTTCTTGTGTTGCTCTATGGGAACTTCCCAGAGCATAAAAAATTCCAAATAAATAAAAGAATTGTGTGAGAAAATTTAAATACAGAATTGGGAGAGAGGTATCTGTGAGAAATTTAAGCCTTTCAAAAGTTTTAATCTTCGTTACAACTCTCTCGCTCACTATTTGTATGACGAAGGGCTGAACGTATCCGTGGTATGTACCGAAAAAAATGTTTTCGTCAGTATTTAACCACCGAATCCACATAAATGTTCCAGAAATTTTGAATCTTTCATAGCCCGATACCCTTCAAATCATAAAGGCGGGTATATATATCAACATCCGCTTGTTTCCTCGACTTCACTCTTTGAGACACCTTTAAAAAGATCGCGGAGACATTTGCTAAATCACCCTAATTTGTAGAGAGTACGGTACTACGATGAAATTTTCCCCTCAACTTTTAACAGTGGCGAATCTTCAATTGCAAACGTAGGGTCATAACTCCGAGAGGGAAAATTCGTGTGAACTCCGTAAAAGGGGGTTGTGTATGGAGTGAGAGGGTGGAGTCGAAGAAAGCTTCCGGGGATGGCCGCAGATGGTCGCGTGACTGTCCGCAGGGGAAGGGAAGCAGAAATGGGGAAAGATAAAAGAGGAAAGCGTGGCTGAGGAATGGCGCCCGCCGGACTGGGGTAGTCATTGTGGAATTCCCCCGCTGAGCGGCGCCACTGTAGCCACTAGCTTTGAGTAAAAAAACGTTGGGAAGGAAGGGAAAATACAGAAGCGAACAATTGTATTATACCCTCCAGCCGAGGGGAGGTATAATATAATTTTAAAGCACTTTTTTCTTCGACATTGAGAACGGAGAAGTTTGATTAGTTAATAGGGTTTAAACTGTAATAATAATTAATCTAAGTCTTAACCACATTTATTATTTTTTTGTCAATTTATTTCACCTGCTTAACGATAATTATTTTGAAAATTCCTTTCTCTTTGACTGATTTTTATGCCAATTCTTTCACAGTTATACCGATTATTATTATTATTATACACGACTAACACATGCACAAAATATGAAAACATTAATAATGTTCTTATAATAATGGTATTGATTGAATCCTTAACTAAGTTTATTGATCCTTAATTGAGTTAATATCACAATAAGTCAAATGAAGTATCGTAACTACGAGAAAGCTCCACTAGATTCTAAATTTTAATGTAAATTTGTATATATATATATTTTACAAAATCTTGTGGAGTTTTACGTGGCAACTTTATTCAATCTACATTCTTATTCAATCTAATTCCAAAATTATATTTTCTTTATAATTTAATAGTAGGCTCTAATATAAAACATTTTTCCTCTGCAGATATCCTATAAGTTATTTTTAAAAGCATTTGGTAAAATTCAGTATTCTCTTATTCATTGGTGAAACGAGTAAGGTGTTTAGTTGATATTTTTAAGGTTAATCTTGCCACGATTTAAGTTTCAGAGTCGACAAGTTTTCCAATAAGGGAATCCAATTAAGAGTGACATATTTAATCTCAAGATTCAGAGTCGTATCACATAATACCTCTTCAAAATTTCTAATGGTAAACATACCAGCAAAGTAGAGTGGTTCAGATAACGTAGACTATTAAAGGAATCGGCTTTATATCAACATACAAGTATAGCATTTAAAATAAATAAATAATAGCAATTAAGAGAGAAATATCTTTTTTCCTAGATTGAAAAGCAGAATTTTTGCCTCATACAACTCTGTATATGTGATTTAAATACTGAGTATCTCTACGAGAAAACAATATGAAAAGAGATGCCGATGAATCGTTCTGATTTCTTATCTGTATTTTAAAATCAGAGAAAAATAGACTTTGTTCGAATTGTAATGTCAATGCTGCTTGTTTCTATTAGAGATTTGGATGTTAGCATAGTAGAACCATAAAATATTTGTTCAACTTTCGAAGAAACTCGACTGACGAAATTGTGTGTGGTATTTCGCGGTGTTTTTTATATAAATATGATCTAGTTTCCTGAGAAAAATGGTTCCTGTTTTTTTTTCCTATCGAAGAAAGATTACGGAAAGCGCTTTACGTACATACATTTTACAAATTCCTTTTGTTTTGTTGTTTATTTCAGCTTCTAAATCTTGATTAATATCAATATTATTATTTTATCTTTATTTCGTACGGTATATATTTCGTGCAGAATAAAATAAATGCACCTTTTGTTTCATTCTTGTTCATGGCTGTGACGATATGAAAGATACAGAGCGATAAGTGATGCCAAATAATGGCATTCAATTAGGTGCCTTCTTATAAAATTCTATGAAACGCATTAATTATAGCGCCGAATTTACTGTAGCCTTGCACCATATGCAGCACTTTGCCATAGTGAGGGAAGCTAAAGGAAACTACCTCATACCTCATCTCGCCTAAGTCACCTCATCCCCTCTCTAAGTTTATTCGGCTAAAGATGGAGGGGTTGATGATTTAACCAGCAGACCTGATGGCTACACAGACAGACTTAATGGTTTCATCTAGGTCACGCGTTCGAGTCTTTCCGATGGTATAAAAATTTTTTTCTAAGTATTTCATATTACAAGAAAGTGATCGGAGTAAACCAAGACCTAACTATGCATACACCGCGGTTTGTATAACGAGAAGAATGAGTGAGGCAATGCACTGCGAAAAAGGGCTCAAGAAGTAGAGGAATCGTGACGATGAGGAGTAACACGGAAGTGTGAGGAGGGAGGTAGGGGAGATAAAAATGGAGTGGGAAGGATAGAGGTATGGAGGGGAGGAGGGGAAGAGGAATGGGGAGAAGGAATTAAGGCTGCTTTCCGCTTTTTGCACGCACGATACCCCTCCTACGCTTAATACAGCCTAGCTGTATACACGTGTTACGGAGGAATGTGTTTCTATTAGGTTGGCAGCAGTGCGTGGGTCGATTCAATTGCGTGAAGTAACTGTTCAAAAGGAGGGTTTCAGCGAGTAGAAAGTCTTTTTGCGTTCCTTTTCAGTACTCACCGGTTTGGGAATCCGTGTAATCGGGTTCTATTTGCGAATAAATTACTGCGATTAGGTTGAGAATGAGACAGAATTGAGGGAAAATGTTTAGGAATCTCCCTTTTGTTAATATAATATTAACTTTGAAGTAACATTAAGCTGTCCCGAAGAATATAATTCTAAATTTGATTATGATGCGATATAATTCTGTATGACATTTATTTTCTCTAAAGAATCGATATTTTAAGATGTGTTCCAAGTCAAACAAGTCATCTACTTCACACCTAAGAAATAAATTGTAGACACGTAAAATTAGTCAGAGTTAAGGTTATGTAGATTAATATAACCAAGGTACTTCTCGTTATAAAGACTACCCTTTTATTCTGGTCACTTCTTCAGATACTGCAACAGTTTTCACATTAAAATATCTCATTGTTTTCCTCTTAATAACACTTATCACAAACCTTAACTATCAGCTATTTATTTATTTTAAAATACTTTTCAAAAGGTATCCGTCTAATTCTACGAGTCATTTATAAATTAAATGCAATTCGTGTACTCGTAGATCGTGATTTCAGTTCCTTCACGGACTCGAAGATAGAATCATTGTTTCTGAGAGGTGTACAGAGTAATTCCTAGAAATCAGTAATCTGGAATTTCCCGTTTTGTCTTCAAATGCGAGTTTCATCTGCAGGCATTCACGGCACACGGAGTGTTCTGAAATCCCTAATCCATTCACTGTAAGTTATACGAAATATTAAAATGATACATGAGTTACACTTCATTTTCAAGATTTTCTATCCAAATTGGAGCAGTTAAGGATATTCATAATGATATTATTCGAAACTTCACGATTTTTCGAAATATGATTTCATAAGCAAGTTTTTGAGAGTAATCCTTCAATGGTAACTTTCAAGTATAAAAGTCTAAGAAGTAAATTATTCAGAGCTAATGGTGATCGTTAAGTTCGGATGCGAAATTCAGAAGACATAAATGCACTTAACAATTAAAACATGTACAAGGCGTATGTAACTTTCAAGGCAAAAAATGTGGTCCACCATATCCAGAAAAAATTATGCAATTTTTCTGCAAGAATATTTTACGTCATATTGAAGCGTAAGAAAGTGGAATATGGGAGAAAGGGGAGTTGGAGAACAAGAGAAATGATTCGGGTAAGTATAAAACCTCTTCTATTTCTTCATATACTATTCTGGCTCCAGTTTTACACATGAATATGATAATTATTAGTTGAAAACGTACTGGTAGAAAAATATACTCTTCACAGGAAAAAGCAAAGGTTATTTTTACATATACTAAGATAATATCCATCCTTTAAATCAAATTTAGCGAATGCCTCAGATTGAAATGGTTTTAACTAAATTTGACAGTAGTGCATATTTTCATGCGGATATGTAGTTATTAAACTTACATAAGCTGCATAGTATTGGAACGTATGCACAGCAAGTTTGAGGTGCGGGCCGTACTGCGTGTTAAAAATATTTATTCTTCAATAGATATTTCTGCATCTTTTTATGTCTTTCGTATTTCAATATTGGCCGTTTACGTGTAATGAATGCTAATTTTCCTGGGTTTTACAGCGTTTATTAAGCCTTCGCCAGTATTTTCTTTGTCGAGAGCAGCTGGAGATATTAATCCTCACACGCTTTTTCTTTCAAAACAAATTTTATAAAACTTGACAGGAGGTTTGGTGGAAAGGAGACCTACTTAGGTCTAACCTTGAATTCCATCCATCCATCTACTACGGTTCCGGTGATAATGTAAAAGAAAATAAAAATTAATGAAAGTGCTAAATTCTGCATTGGTGCGTAAATGAAAGCCGTGGTTCTCGACACACGGAAGTGGACCTTGAGCCGAATAAAATCGAGACAAACGCTACGAGTAAGACAGTGGGGCTGCTTTTATCGCTTCTTTTGTTTCGATCGCTTTCTCCCTTTTCCGAAGCGGATTCGACGAAGATAAGAGAGCACTTTTAGACTCCCCACGCGCTCTCGCAAATCGATTGAATTTCGCCGAATCTTTTTTCGGAACTCCCTGCTACGAATTTACGAGAGGGGTAAGAGTTCTGAAAACGTTGTACGACCATTCATTCGCCCATTGATCCATTCTTAACCTGATACGAAAACAAACGCTTTCAGAGCGCGCCGACTGCCAACAGACTTATCTGCCAACGAAGTTTTCGTCCGCTGAAATAATGTACGAAAGTTCGTTCGTTTCTTTATTTCTAATCTAAACATCTTAATCGAGTCATTTTATACATAGTTATTCAATAAGAAGACGTCATATTTTGAGAAAGGAAACAAGATTTGCAATGAAACTAAAAGTCACCAATTAAATCTTCCCCAAATTCAACAGAATTAAATCTTCCCATCGAAAGAGATTTACCGGAATTTCTTTTAATTTTGTAACAACTTATGTATACAGGGCTAGCCATTCAGCAAAGGGGATCCGAATGTAAAACTTCCGTGGGGCGTACTTCTATACTTCCCTTATCTATATTATAAAAAACTGTTTATCAATTAACTATAATATTTGACGTAACAACATTACTTGTTGAATCGTTTTTTTTGCCATTTACAATATAAAGAAGTTACCTTTTTGAATGGAGGCCCTTAAAAATGGGGGCCCTGATACTTGGAATCCACGAAATCCTCCTCTTTGCCGACCCTGCATGTATTCAACGTAAAGAGAGAGGAAATTTTGATATAATATAATGAGGATTTCAATCGGAAAAATATTTTTAAGATAGCAAAAGTGGAATGATCTGTTAGAAAAGAGTATATTAAAACTTCTGTGAAATGGAATGCATCTGGAAAAATACATTGTGCGAAATAGTCAATTAAGAATGCAGATACACTAACACAAATAAAATTTAAGAAAATAATCCAAGAGGCGAAATAGGGGAATTAACTAAGGTTTCATGACTTAAAAGAGGTATTGCATTGCCTAACAGACCCATAGCTTTCATATAAATCACTGTAAATGTTACAACAAAAATTCCGGTCAGATAATACAAAAGGCTATTGAGTTAATTATCTGAAATTTCTAACAACGTTTCTCTTTAAACACTTCCCTATAATTACAATTCCACAAATACAAAATTAATATTGAGGTGCAAAGTATTGAATGTTTGCCTAATAAAGTCGTAGATCAGAGGTTAATAAGTGAAATATTTCTCTTTAATGTTATATTGAGAGTCTATATAGTAAATATATGTTTATAAGAGCTTGAAAGTTATAAAACTCTCTGGATTCCGCATGGTTCCTTTCAGAGAAACGTTAGAAGTAAGAAATGAATAGTTAGATTACATTTTGAGGAAGATATCCATGATTATGTTGACTTTTCCAATGAGCCAAATCCATATAATATGCCTGTATCAAATTAGAAGAATCAAGAAATTATTAGTGAAATATAATCTACACAAGTAAATTTGTTCTAAAACATCCTGTTTCTGATTTTGTGCAAATGATGACAAAAAGCTGCGATAACCTGGCAACACAACATAATGTGATTAAGTTAAGAAGTTGTTTATTCTTTAGACTATTGCGGCATATTAGTACCTCGGTATTGTTTCTATTCGAAATATTTTAATTTCTCAAGATAAGAAGTATTTTGCATCTATTATTCATGTAGAAACGTAGTGAATACGCAAGCTTCTCACAATTAAGGTACCTTTATAAGAACGATGAAATCCTAAAAACCTACACTTCTTGAGAGAAATAACAACACCAGATTATGACCGCCGAGAGAAATTGGCGAAACGGAATGCATTTGTGGCGTTTATAGCCTCACGAGAGGATGCCGAAAAGGAGGAAGAAGGGGTCATAAGCAATCCGCCTTTTCTTGTTTAGGTAATAATTACCTTCCCTGGGAAGGGGTGAGAGGGCTGGGATAGAGGGGAGAGCTGAATCATACCGTGGCGCCAGGTGTCTTGGCACCCGACTGGAATATGGGAGGGAGACGCCGGAGGGAGTGGTCTTACAAACAAATCCCTCAGGTTGGCAGCCCTGCTCATCCCGTCACGCGTGATCTCGGGCCACGTCACCCCACACCACTTCCACTAATGGAGGCTACCTTGCGTGCCGAGCTCCTCACGAGGAAATTTCTCCACATTCTCGCAATATCTGGTTCCCTTTTAGAGAATTGCGATTCATCTCGAAAGATGCACTTCGTAGGTTCTGTGGCGCGAAAAATTGAGGTCGGGATGTGGCTTCGGTTACGCCCCACGGAACTTCCGCGAAGGCTACGACCATTGAGAAATCTCGCTGAAAGAGATCGAAATCGCGATGGAAAGGACCCGAAAGGAAAAAATTTGGTTGTTCCGAGCCGAATTAAAAGGAAAGGCGTATCAATTAATTGGGGAATGAACGAGCTACCTGTTGAGACGCTGAAATTAATGAGGGCATCAAAACCCTTATAAATCACGGAAATTATCAGACCGCGTTTTCGTCGGTGAAAACATTTCGAGGGTTGAGAGATAAATGAGTGAGTAAAATATTCTTACTTATGAAAATTCTTACTTTTAGTTGTATCACCAAGGTGACAATCAGGTGACAAAATGAAAAACTAGGAAAATAAGTGTACCAGACTACTTACGGATCATGGAAAAATCTGCTAATATGCATTTCCTGAGCATATCACAATCATTTTAGCATACTAAGTCAATTAAATTAGTACATTCGTGCATAACCAAACCAATTACACACGGATTTACTTCACTCTTATCAAACGTTTAGAACAGGTCTGCACAACACACAGGTTAGATAGAAGAAAAGACTTTTAATCTTAATCTCGCCTTAATAAAGACCTTAGTAATAATAACATACAAGAAGAGTTGGGTCTCAGATGAATACTTTTGGATAAATTAAGATCATTTTTATAAATTACAAATAATATAGAGTAAACATAAAAATGCCAATGAATCATCGTGATATATTTCATCCATTTTTTTTCAGTGATAGATAATCGTAATTTGGAATTAAACGCAAGATATTTCTTGTTGAAAATACTTCAGAAATACCATTGATAATTCAATTTCTTTATTCTCAACTTTAAAATAATAACAATTTTTTGCAAATGAGTAAAACTTCCTGCACCCATTGCGGGCCAAATGTTGTGCGGGTATGGTTTAAACGTATTCGTTGCAGACAAAGTTACCAGTTATCACTACAGTGGTTTTTCTGCTGTGGGAAGCGCCTCCAAAGAAACGGGAAGGGTAAATGGATGATGGGTCCCAGATGACTAATTCGAGGTAGCGTCTCTTAGGCTCTCATAGTAGCACTAATTTAAACGGATTTTTAATTGTATTCTTGGGTGATTACAAAGATACGCGACAATATAAACAGGGTATAATACGTAAATTTAAAATTTTACATCGCAATAGATTCACATCGTTGTAACTGAAAAGAATACATGGGGTGTGGAGATACATGTATTATCGAGATGAATGGGGCGCGGCTTTTTCGAGTTCGGAGACTACTGCGTACGGTAAGTCTGCAACCAGTGCATGCATGTTAACACTCCGGGTTGCATAAGATTCTGGAGCTGCTACCTTATACTTGCCAAAATCACCTGAATACAATCTTAACCTTTTCGCTGCGTATTTGGATTAGATGCAGCTTCAAGACTATGGACGGAAAATCGAGTTTAGTCGATTGTCGTAGCGATAGGGTTAATGAGTTATACCTGAAAACCCTCTGATTCTTCGATAGTTTTCAGAGAAGTCTATTCACTCTGTCTCACTCTCACAAAAATATATTACTCACGAGAGTTAAGTTCACAGTGTTGAAAAAGTATTATACTTCTCAATACCTCTAACGTGGAAGGAAGGACTTAAACAACTCCTCGATGGCATGATGCGTTTCCAATCGTAAGCTAAGAAAATATAAATTTTTCAAATTACTTACTTTTCTAGTCAAAACCACCAATTTTAAAATCTTCTTTCATCCTGATGAAAGGTGCGTGTCCACCTGACAGTTACTATCGCAAGCTACTCTCTGATAGTACTGTAACACCTTTGTCCATCTGAGATTACTCTCGTGAGATAAAAACTGTCGACAGTGGTAGGGAGAGCCACTCTCCGTATAGAACTCTCAAGACCATGTCCATCTGAGTTTAGTTTTGATGAGAGAGTGAACCGATCACATTCCGACTTTACATTTCTTAACTTGAAAGCAATATATTGTCCGAAAATATCGCAGTCATCCATTTCCTCTGTACTTCATTTGCCGTGCAGTTGAATTTTACTGCAATTTCCTTGCTTCTTCCCTCTGTTACGATGTTCTATGCTTTTCGTATTCCATAGAATATCCTCCTCTTCAAATAATGTTATGAGCCGGAACACCTCTTCTCTCGTCCATTCTTTACGAGCCATATTGAAACAATGACCACCGAAGATACTGTCGCGCTATACAAGCGAGCTTCGTACAGAGGATAGAAATGTCTGACAGTGAAGTGCCCCCCTGTCCACTTGCGAGTAACTTCTGACAGCATCGCTATCTGATAGCGCAGCCATTGCTGTCTGACAGTTACTCTCAGCCATATGTCCATTTGCGAGATTCACTGTCGATATTTATTTACTGTCAGATGGACACGCACCTTTATGAAAGTGCGGGAAGATGAAATCATTTGAACTTTTTGGCAAGAATCGGTAAATAGTTATCGTATATTTTCTTGTTTCTTAATTGTCATGATAAAGATAGCCTGAAGATAGGAGTTACCAATTCTCTGAGTCAGGTGGACATCAATTCGTCCAAAGGAGCTCCAGCAAGTGCAACAGCATCGGGTACTGTGAGACTTTGACAAAAACTTCCCTATTTTTCCATCAGCTACCTCAAGAATGATGTAAAATTTTCCCGAAAAAGAAAAGTCATTCGGAGGCTCCAAATTGAGTATTCTCCCAAAAATACTTCATTATTTTTTGTAGTTAATCTGCTATTTTAACCATTCTCCAATTTAGGGAACGATTAGCCTGTTACGGCAATTGTAAAATTTTGCAGACCTGGGGACAGGTTATTAGAAATAGTACATTATACGTAAAATGCAGTTTAATTCCTCCTGGATTAAAACCAGTCCGTGGGAATACATAGTCCTTTGCATAGTTGTTAGCGCATGAATTTCCTTTTTTAAAACACCTCTGATCTCTATACCATAATCGCTTCACTTCGTACACCATATCAACATCAGTCGAGTATTACTGGGATTAGCGATTTAACCCTAGCTCACTGTAAGACTGATCGCGAAAAGCTTTTCGAGTCACGTTTCCTATTGTATAGTAAACACCCCTGTTTCGTGGGAATGTCCACTTCCACGACATCTTCCATGCAATATTCGTGGAAGCTTTCACGTGGAGGACTTTCTCGAAACACGAATTCCACAAGGATTGCAAAATTCCACGGAAAGCAAACCAGGAAAGGATTCCTACGCTTCGTACGCACACATAGCAGTTCAAACATCACATCGCTCTTTTTCCACCTCTTATTGCTTCTTTTTTTCCTAGACTTCCTTCTGCTGCTCCGCCCCTTCCTGCTGACCACTCCCATTTGCCCAACAATCGCCCCGCCGTCAATCTCTTCTTCCCCACGTCTTCCACCTCAAGAGGCGACGAGCTCACATTAAAACGTTGGTTTGCAGACGCCGATGTGTCTGCCACCTTTTACCGATTAGCAACACCACTCCGAACGGCACAATCTCCTTAATGTCCCGTAATAGTACGCCCTTGACAAACGTGCTCGAGGAGAAAAGTTGAGGAGTCTGTCAACAGGTGGCAGGAAGGGAGGAAGACAAATAAATCGTTTTGTTGCTAATAGCGTCGCATGACTAATGACTCCACCGAATTTTTAAGTTCCATGACTCCACAGGAGAATTCGATACGGAGTGAAGAATTTTTCCAAAAAACACTACTTATGATGTTTCATCGCCTATTTGTGAAAATTGATTTTTAGATGATCTATAAAAAATCGAAACGTAAAACAGGCAGAAAGGTAATGATTAGCGTAAATCAAACTTTGGATGACTCATCACATTTAAGACTTATTAGAAAATAGCTCATCCCTCATAAACTTTGCATTCTTATTGAAATTGTAAATATTTTTGATAAATAATGACGATCGATATGGGTAAACTATAATATGCAACAGAAGGTATCAATGAAACGACGCCTATGTAAATGTGACATAAGTTTCTTTGTTTTATATGAAGATTCTTATATAGTAAGATATCTCAAGTAATTTATCTCGAAAGAAAGGAATTCAAATGCAAGGATTAAAGTAACGGTTCCTAACCAGGGATGCAAGAAGCTTTTTCGGAGATACCTTGAATTTCGATAACTTCAAAATTGCGGAAAGAAAAACAAATCTATTATTTGCAATAGCCATTTTGCAGAATTTCATTTCATTAATTTAGCATATATAATGATAAAAAAATTTAGGAAATGTCTAAAAATGCAACTTCAAATGGTAAAACTGTCCTAAAAGATAATAATATGTTTAGTTATTTTTTGCTTGGAACTATTATCAATTACGTTTCACTGATACTTTTAAAATCCAGAGAACTCAATTTTCATTGTGCATTGAGATTGAAAATCGGTTACTATTGCAAAGAGGTACTGAAACACTTTTAGGAATTCCAATTGTAGATGAAGAGGTAGCATTCGATTTTAGAACAAGGAATAATATGATACACGAATAAGTTAATCCCTACGGGCTCTTACCCATCTTAATTAAAACTAACGCAGCCAAAAAGATAGTTATAACTGATTTTCAATCGTAATAATCGTGAGTGTTATGATTTCTGTCATCATCTCCATAGTTATATGTGCGGATAAAAAACATTGCACATTGATAAAAGCTTAAGTTTCCGAAAAAAATTAAGAAAATTATACTTAAAGAAATACCGAATATAATTCATTATGCTTATTACCGTTGATAGAAATAATGTAGTCAGTGGATTATTTTTACTCTTATAAAGGAACTATAAACAGCTTGTATGTTGACCATCTGAGTAAATTATTCACGGGATTTCCATAGACAGAATTAATTAGTTGCCTTTAATTAATTAAGTACTACATTAATTGGTGACCAATTAATTGTTGACCCTGCCATAGTGTTCAGAAATTGGGATTCAGCTTCTTCAAGGCCATCTATGCCATCGGTACCTCAGCCACTAACCATTTCACTACGTAGGCATACAGTGAAGATTTATATGTTATAATAAGAATGGAAGTAATCACCATCTTTGGCATATAACCCGTAAGCAAAAAGAGAAACGTACATTGCCTTAGTTAATAATCTATTACGTTCATTATCCCGCCGTCGTACGAGAAAAGGGCATTAAAACCAATCACGACGATTGAATTTGTGGGCCCTCTTCGCAATACTGGTATGACAATCTTGTAAAAGTAATAAGGTAATTACGAACCGGAACACCCTCTGGCGGCCGAGGTCGGAACATGGTAAGGGCATTCGTTTCCTCCAGAAATGAGGAATAGGTGAGCGGGTCGTAAAGAGACATGTCACGCTTCGTGTCGTGACCACAAATCGTGTCTCCATCTGCCGCGTAACCGGAGAAGTAAATGATTCAAAGGAGTGCCCAGGGAAGTCCCTTTTTCGATTACAACGCGAAGTGATCACGATTCAGAATTAAAGGATTGCGACGGAGGGGATGTTAACAAAAGACAATAGGTAAGATGGCCTTTTAAGACGATCGCTTTGTCGCAGCGATGGAGTTAATAAAATATCGTAGCGTCGTTTTCTGCGGAAAATGAGATTCCGGAAATATGTGCAGAACTACATGGGATTTTCTGATTGAAATATTAATGCGTGCTGAATTGCATTCACTTTCTAATGCATGAATCGAATAAAAATATGAAATAATCATTACAAATTTTCTGCAGAAAATTCTAAGAAAAGCAGCGGTTTGATCGTCGGATCATTTCATAGTTAGGGTTCCTTAATTTTTTCACTATTTTCACTTTAAATGCATAGAGATTTGGAAAACTCTGAAGCCTGCTTCCACCCTCATGTAATAGGAGCCATTTAAATAATCTTAGTTTCGTTGATTCCAATCGCAAATGCTGATACTTAAGCTGTTGAGTAAGCAGTTGTGCTACCGTTGATTTAGATTCGCGTTAAAGTCATTTAGTAAACCTATTAGGTATATTAATCTACTAAATGATAAAGCAAGGTAGTTTTGATTGAGAATAAAAATAAAAACATATATAGTAGTCAAGTTTACCAAAGGAAAGAATGCTAAGTTAACGATTAGAGTGGAAGAGGAAAAACTAGAACAGGCGGATAAATTCTCTTACTTAGGTAGTGTTCTTTCTTGGGGTGGGATTTTCACAGATGAGGTTCGAAAAAAGATAGCTTTAACTAAGGAAGCTTTCGTGAAGCGAAGAGATTCGATGACTAGTGGTCTTGGCAAAAGAATGGGAAAAGGTATGTAAAATCCTTGGAGCAGATTGTATTATTTTATATGTGTCGAACATGGACCTTAAGGGAAGAGGAAATCATAATAGTGTAGGTCTTCGAGATGTGGGGGTAGCGTGGAATGGAAAAGTAAGATTGATTGAAACACACAAGGAAGTGCTGGGGAGTAGAGGGTTTTACCTGAAGTAATAAAGACAGAAGGGAAGACAAAGGCAAAAGATGTTAGATGAAATTAAAGCTGTAGTAAGTTACCAAGTAATGGCGTTGAAGAGGAAATATTATGGCACAAAAAACTAGGAAACGGTAGAACACTTACGTGTGTATAAGGTATATAATTTATCAAAGATGATTACTTAGGCATATCATCACAGAAAGACAGCTTGCTCGCGTTTTTGTATATTGAATCCTCATTTTAAATAAGATATTTTACTTTATTAATAATACCAAAGTAACGTCTTCCTTCATGGATAACTATTAATTTGTACAGCTACTCCGGAGAACTCATATTTCCGTGAGGCAGGGGGTGCAAACACCAAGCGATTGACCTACGTCTACGGGATATACAAAGGGCATGTGTGTTGCATTTTCTTAGATACAATTTTGCTTCTTCTCAGATGGTCTAAAGTTATAAAAAAAGTTAACGAAAAGTGGTGCAAGAAATAAGAGGACCGATTTTCTCAGATACATATTAGTTATAATACATCTATCTATTAATAATATATACATCTATATAGTCAATGACATTGTAATTCCAGGAAACAATGAGTACGATCTCCAAGAGCCATCGACAAAGCTTTATAATAAATTAATTTGCAAAACAGATAATTACTTCTAGTTTTTCTTCCAGCAGAGTATTAGAAAGGTTAACGTGGTGGAATAGGAGTAGATTTTGGAGTTACTACTCCCACTGCCAGAGGAAACTGGCGGATCACGTAGTGCAAATATAATTATAGTATATTATTTACTAAACACCAAATAAATACAGCATCACGAACTGTTGTTTCTATCTTTGCCTAATGAAAATAAATACGTCATGCGATATTCCGTTTATCAATTTGAAAGTAAATAATATATCGATAAAAGCAGTGCTAACGGATTTTTTATTTTTCGAGTAAACAAATATCACGAATATACATTCGTAAAAGATGCTATGGCTGGATTTCGACAATACAATTAAAAATCACCTTGTTATATTAATATATCTGACCTTCTAAAAACAAAATTTACTTAATTAACTGAAATATAATGATTATTCAATAAGGTGCTCTGAATTGTCTTCAATTTATTGAAGAGAATGTGAATGGCTTGGATATTTTCAAAACATGTTGCAATCGTTCTAAAAAGTAATCAATAACACGGAAACATCTTCTGAAAGATCTTTCTGAAACACCTAATTCTCAAGTATTTCCTGAGCATAAGTCGAAAACCTTCGATAGTGACGCTTGAAAGGCTAAGCTGATAAAGATTTGAAAGAAACGGCGATGTAAACGAATTTTATTTCATACGCTAAATGAACAACAAAATTCAACGAATTACAACCAAAAGAAACGGGCTCGTTTAATTTTCAAAAAGCATGAAATTTCGTAAAATCAAAAAATTACCAGTAATCGTTCAAAAACTGTGACAAATTTTTTCTTAACTAACTAACTTGCAAAATCCTTTGCTGCAAAATATTTAATATTATAATCCTAGAACTAATAAAATTTAAAGCGATATAAACAACCCAAAGTTATTCTCAACTTTCAAAAAGGGTTTAATTATAAATAATTTGTAAATAGTTTAAAAAATGTATTAGTTCCTATTATAACTGAAGAAGCGATGGAAGAAAAAAAGAGGGAAAGGAAAGGGAAAAAAGCATGCAAAAAATTAAAAATCGCAAACATAAAATTAATGAATAAACTCTTTACTAAGGCAAGGTTAGGCCAAGCTGGCCTCTCTTCCACCTGACCTCAATTGTTAATAGATAAGTTAAATTTAATACTTAAAGTTAAAAGATAAAAAAATGCACCGAAAATGAAAGATTTCGGTTTGTTGGGAAAAACCTCAACTAACGGTTGAAGAAGACAAAAACCCCATTGTGCGGGAAAACACCCACATCGAATGGGGGGTGAAAAAAACCCGCAAAAACACGAGAGTACATAATGTAAAAAGAAGACAAATCAGTAAAAATAGAAGAATGCAAAAACTATAAAAAATCTTATAGCAAAGATAATACAAATATACATTAGTTATAAATATACATTTTAAATTATTATTAAAAATCAATGAAACATCCAAAATGAGGAGAACGCTAAAATCTTCCTACACACATCCCATCCATAATTTAAAGTTATTTGCAAATATTATCTTTGCAAAAGAAGATAATCCTTTAACGTTGATGTCTACTCTTACATATGTGTGAATAAGTTTTTATATTAACCACAGTCTTAGCTTGTACATTGTACTCATACCCTTGGTTATACATCTTGTGAATCTTTTTACTTAATATATACCTTTTGACGGCATGTATTGGGCGTCTCTGTTTTTTCATAGTATATTTCCGTCAAGAGTTAACAATATATTAGTGAGCCAAAACACTGCCTTCTTAACTCTATTAGAGTAATCCTGAGCAATACATCCAATTGGTGCACCTTCAACACATTAAAATTGAGATAAAACCAAGCTTTCCAGTTTGACATTAGAACTCTCTGGAGGGTACTACATGTTAACTGTTTAATTGCTGAAAATTCTTCACATCTGGGAAATAGTATTAAAATCTACTCCACCTTTATCTTTCATCTGTATAAAGTAAAAGAGAAAATCCCCGCCTTCATATGAGGGATCATTTCACACCAATATCTACAGCACACTATGTAACAGTCGTAAAGAGGACCGGAAATGCGAAAGGAAGAAAGAGGAGAGTTTATTTGTAGCACATTGGAAAATAATGGGAGATTGATTGAGAGAGGGGGAGAAGTGAATGTGAGAAAATGGGGAGAAGTGAAACGGGGAAAGAGAAGTGAATGTGGGGGGTGTGATCAAAGAAGGAAGTGAGGCAGAAGAAGGGGATGGGGTGCGGATGGAGGGATAGGGGAAGGACGTCGAAGGGACCATGTGCGACGACGCGTCCCGACGCCTCAGCTAGGCGACGTCACTGAGCGCAAGGATGCCCAAACAACGGAGTGATTGGAGGAGATCAAAGTGGATTCCGCGGTGGCGCCATTTATTTTTGGCGGCATTCTCTCGGAACACTCGAGTTCTCGTCATCAGTCGCCACGGAAAAGTCATTTCACTACTGAGTTGACCTCAAAGAGTCAACATTAGTATTTGCTTAGGTTTTAACAAATGAGAGGATGATACTTAAGAAGAATGCAGACTGAATGACGATTGGGAAATTGTCCTTTCAGGATAAATTCACATTATATAAAGAAAATGATAAATTTTATACAAATTATATTTGAAAGAACATAGAAAACGGGTAAGGGTGATCTAGCGCAAGATGGTGCGCACCCATGAAAATCCCAATTTTCATTACTTTTTGTGGCCGGTGCTTCCATTAAGCCATGACAGCTAATAATGCCACCATGTGGACGAACTCACAACGTCCTTTGCGCACAAAGTCTCCCGAATGGCTTGGAAAAATGTTTTGCCGGGATAGTTCAACGGACAGAGCACCCGAATGGCAATTGGGAGACCCGGGCTCGATTTCTGGTCCCGTCAGAAATTTTTAAAGTCCATTCTTCCTTGAGATTCGAAATAAGTTTAAATCTCATATACTGTCGTTTATCGAAGACAATATATAATTATACTTAATTTTTCAATTATTGATAATCAACAGAAGAATCTAGACATTTTCTGTAGATGGAAGTGAATTCTGAGTTTGAGATTTTCGAATGATTTCTCTTTCCCTAATAATACGCTCAATCTGTTAAAGCTGAAGATAAATCGAAAAGCCGAGACATTACTAGCTTCATATTAAAAGTTTAACTTTTATTAAAGGAAAAGAAGGTATCTTATTAGGTTGAAAACCTACGAAATTCCCAAAGGAATAACAAATGTGAAAAATAGCGACACGACTGGGACTCGAACCCAGGTCTCCCACTTTTCGGGCAGGTATTCTAACCACTGAACTACCGTGCCGCGTTTTCTACCGTGGCAGGTATTCTAACCACTGAACTACCGTAACGCGGCACGGTAGCTCAGTGGTTAGAATACCTGCCCGGAAAGTGGGAGACCTGGGTTGGAGTCCCAGTCGTGTCGCTATTTTTCACACTTGTTATTCCTTTAACTTTTATGTTTATAATTCCATAATTACTATTAATACATCACTCTGGTCATTCCAAATATCTAGTCCTCAGCTAAAATTTAACTTTTATATTTATGTTGACATTTTCAGTCTCACAAAAATTTATTAAAATCAAACTGTGAAGAAAGCTTTGTTACTCTTTCAATGTTTCCTAAAGAGTTGTAACATATTTCAGAATACAATATGCTATACTGCCTTCCAATAAAATTATAATGATCGAATTCTATACTATTCATAAGAACGAAATGTATTTTATAGCATCTGCAGTAGATTTGATATTGCATAATTACATATCCCACTTCTATTATAACGTAAAACTTTGTACTGGAGGACTCTGGAAACCGAATTTAACATTCAAAAGTCAATTTACTCATAGGATAGAGAAAAATTGAAAAATGCCCTCGAGGGTTAGCACAAAATATGTGGGAGATGAGGTTTTGAGGCGGAAAGAAGGCAAGAGGGGAAAGCGGTTAAGTGATTCGAAGGTGGCGATCGGGGCTTTGCATTTTAATTGGCCGTTTGGTCGATCTTCTCAATATTTGCCTCCCCAAGTGCGGCCGGTGATGCTATTGGTTGGCGGAGATTGGTGTGGAGATAGGGGAGGAATAAAGAAGCTTCCCAAGGTACAAGATGTGCGTTTCCTATGCAAAACATGAATAGGATCCTTAGCTCAGGAGGTCCAGGAGAATTGAAATCGGAATTTTGATTCCCTTCCGTCAATCTCTATAAGACTTTCCTCAGTCAAAATTTTAACACACGAAAGGTTTCAGCGTTCTTTCGGATGTGATCACTTGTCTCTTTTATTATGAAACGAGTATATTTCATAAATATCATAAAACAATATATGCTACAGAGATCGCATTTCGGAAATTGAAAGATTTTTATTTAAATTCTGATTCACAGAGAAACAGTCCAATCAGATTGTCAAAAAATTGAAAAGCTATGTCATCCTATGTTATTTCAACGGCTAATTTACTTTAGATGATGCCTAATGAAAGCTGACAGTCTATGTCCTCCTCAAACAATGGAAACAATCCGCAGCTAATGTAGTAGGCTAAATAATGAAATTTCACAAGTCTTCAAAATGAAGCTTGAAATTTATGAAAGACAACGTTAACTCACTAACGCATTGATAGTATAAAAAGAGAATCACATTTTTAATTTCAACAGTACTTTAATATAAGTAATATTCATTTTATTGATAATTTTACATGTACCTTGTGATATCGATATGGGTAGTAGCTTTCGATTATTTCAGAGAAGGAATGTAGTAGATGATACGCCCCCAGCCGTCTTTCAGAATTAATCCACCAGAGTGATGACTTAATTTTAAATAAGAAAAAGATTTCAAACAAAGCACACCACTCTAAAAATGAAGTCTTCTACGCCTAGACTTATAGCCTGCAAGCAGTCTATGGGCGAGTAACAGAGGCTATCAAAATATTTGTTTCGTTTCTCACTACAGCGGATCGTTCTCAAGCAGAACGAATTTTAGTACTGATCAAATTTTGTATCTATCTCTCTTATTTCACTCTCACAGAATCGAAGGAGGAGGAACGTCGCATTGTTTATATTGCGTTTTTCGTAAGCATTCTTCCCTCCATTTATGTAGCAATCTTGCTTTTAGTCACCTTTGTTTAAAAGTATCAAACCTTTGTCAATGAGCATTTTCATTTCGCTGACCGTTATATCTTGGTAATTTTTGCTAAACGTATCGTCTTATGATGCATCTTCTCAAGTTTAGTGCAGGTTTCATCCACAGGATTCCAAAGACCCGTCGCATATTCCAAGAGAAACCTGAAATCAGCAAAGCAGTATAGCTCTCTCACTTTTCATCGCGTCCAGCATTAATGATGTGACATATAAATGGAAACAGATACTATTGATCATCATTTACACGGAAAATATACTCGTCGGATATCAAACGATTTTTTCGCGATTTCCCTCCAATGCATTCTACAATCAGTCGAAGCATCCTCGCAGACAGAACTGCATCCCAAAACCATCTCCACCCTCTCTCACGGCATTTTCCCCTTTCATCCCCCTTAAATGGGGCACCGATCGAGTTAGTCCCATTGCGATTATGCACCCCCTCACTCTCGCCCAACCATCCGGCAAAGGACGCCTCGAGAGCAACAGTTCCCCCCCTTTATAACCCCCCTTCGGCACGCTTCCATATTCAATCATTTGCAGGGCAGCATTCCCCATCCGAAGCAACTGCGTGACAGATGGCCCACCACATTGCGAGAGGCTCGCAGCATCCCTACGCCGTAGCGCTCCTACTTATTCCCATCCCGAAACTATTCTCCTCTACCAGTCATTACACCATAGAAAAGTCCCTCGCCATGCCAAAAAGCCATTTATATAGCCTGAGAAAAGGGTGTCGCCGCATTGATGGGGACCATTTAAATCTCTCTAAGGTCGTAAGGTCCCGACAATGGAAAGAATATAATAACAAAAAGGAATGCATTTTCGGCACAAGATGAATAAAATGAGTGTGTTACGAAGAATGGAATTGCTCGAGAAGGTTTTCAAATTTGATTATGGACCTTAACGGAGATAGATTTTTTTCAGATTTCATAAGCCTGCAAACGATGTTTTTGCTAGTGAAGGTGATCTGAGATGATGAATCACTTGTAAAATGCCACGGTGTACTGTGTCATGGATGGGCAAGCTTAACGCTCAATTTTTCCGCGGGACCTAGGCCGTGAAGACCTACCGAAAATCCTGAAAAAACTTACGTAGGTACAAGGGGTGTTTAAGAGAGAAAGAAGTAGATTTTTACAAGTAAATTTTTACAATCTCATAATTCGGCCTCGACTTTGTGGTAGGT
Source organism: Ladona fulva (assembly GCA_000376725.2). Classification (NCBI taxonomy): domain Eukaryota; kingdom Metazoa; phylum Arthropoda; class Insecta; order Odonata; family Libellulidae; genus Ladona; species Ladona fulva. The sequence goes on along the minus strand of KZ308152.1, from coordinate 2,549,554 downwards.
CTCCATTATAATGAATAACGTTTTGGTTAAGTTTAATAACGTTTCTATAAATTTGAATTATGTTAACTTAAACATTTAAATGAAAAGTGTTATTTGCAAGGGAGATCTGAGCTGAAGTAGTACTTTGTTATAGCTACGAGAAATCTGTTTAGTATTGGGGTTTCGCTGTATTAGTGTGACGTGAACTTTGACTTCAACGATGCCACAAGGGCCATTAGTCTACCTGAAACGAATAGATTAATTGTAAATGTTGAAAAATTGTATGAAAAATAATAAGCAATACGTGGTAAGTCACGGAGGGAGTCATTTATTGTGGCTGTGTTAAAACAATTATATTTATAATATCGTTCGAATGCCTCGTGGGTAGCAGAATATAACCGAACGTTCCATATGGACCCACTAGCACTTTGTCCACCCTTTGTCTATGCGAAGTTATGATTATTAAGAGATATTGTCAAGAAAAGCAGCATTTTTCCTCAACAAAGCAATCACTAATAGCCGTTAGACAGCATTATTTTAATAGCATCATAGTAGTCATTGTACAGTCTCTTAGGTCATTATACTTCAGAATAATTTCATTTATTATTCCATCTGCATTTAATATCCTCACACATATAATGGAATCGACAAGTCTGTAAGATTAACCTCAATCTTCGTGTGACTGCTACCACTCTCACTTTTACGATCCAATATTTATCAGTACAATTAATAGTCTGGGGACACCGAATGACTTTTAGCAATAATACTACAAAATGTCCGTAATATAAAAATGGAAATATTCCTTTAGAGGCCATATTGCCACGATACGACATGAATAATGACTAAATGTTTTTTCGTCAAAGTTTTTCTTATTTTTGTTCAATTTTTGCATAATTTTATACTTCCGTAAATTTTGGACCTAATATATATTTGAGAAAAGAACTTAATGGATATCTGACAAATTTTCGATAAGAAAGCAATTTTAGCGACTTAATACTTTCTAATGATCTTATTTCAAATATGCCCTCACTTTGATACTTCTTTACAATTTTTAGTTCAGATTCATTGTGAGAAAGTTTGATTACATTTGTAACTTTTAATTTTGGTCTTTTTGCGCCTTACAATCAAATTCTTTAACTCTCTTCCATTTTTCAAATTGAGAGGTTAATTCAAATTTGATTGAAGTTCTTGTAAATTAGTCATGATTTAGAAATTTAAAATCATGACTACTGAAAGAGATATTAGGAGTAAAAACCGAAACAGGAAACGAATTCGGTAAATTTGCTTCAGATCGATATCTTCATGAAATACCAACTACTTTAGAGATACAAAAATGTTAGTGCTGCTATTACTTATCATCCGAAAATTATTAATTACTTAATTATTATAAATGCCATAATAAAATTTTTAACCATAAGATTATGGAAGTAAAGAACAGTAACTCATTCAGCTGCTGACCTTCGCCCTTCTCTGGTTCTGTATTTGTTTACGTTGCTATTAGCACGGGCACACATAAAATTATAGGCGAGCACTATAAATATTTTAGTCATTGCGGCAGGACAATAACCCCTAAAAAGCTGTCACTCTGGTATTCTATATCATTCTGAAATTTTCGTTATATATTTTATTGGCGATGTTACTTTGAATGGGCGTTTCATCATTCATATTCAAACTACGATCGTAAATATTGACTGGGAGAAATTCCTTCCTCTAAAATCATCTTGATTTGTGAGATGTAAGCCACGCCCCTCTTTGCAGATACTTGCTGAAATCACAGCAGGGACAAGAGAAGAGAAACGTCATTCCGATTCCAATTAGTTACAAAGCCTGATTCACGCGGGCCATTCTTTAATAACGAGGTCCTCTCTTTGGAGTCAATTACGAGCGAACATTACGTCGCATGAGTAGACATTCCTCGTATCCAAAACGCCGTCGCTAAAGACACTGTAATGGTGGAATTCCTGCCCAAGTTCCATTGGGTGAATTACTCTGCAACTCTACCCGTCGACATCTGAAGGTTACGCCTAACTGACATCATCCCTACCCATAACATACGTCTGTGATGTGCCTTCCCACGAGTCCTTCATAACACGGAATCTTCAGAAGTGTTCCAAATTCCGACATACCCTTCTCCTCCGGTGACTCTAGTCGCTAACGATTTTCGTATCCTAACTTCCTCTTCCTCAATTTTGCAAATATGTCATCCATCATTAAACAGCTATTTACTTACATTACCAAATTTGTCGCGCAGAGCGACATTTATGACGTTTATGACATTTTTAAATCTATAATATTAAGTATTAATCTAAAACTCGTATATTTTAAACTACACACTTCTTAATCATTAAACATGAATCTCAAATATAATACAATTCTGTTTTTAACAAACATATACAATGGAAGTATAATAATTGAGTATATGTAATACAGACTCTATGCTCTTTCTGCATAACGAAAAGCCACGAACAAATAGAAAGTGGAAACTTATAAATCATTGAATGAATTATCATACTATTATGTATATTATCATGTAATTTGATTAAATTAACTAATCAAAATCAGTAATTTAACTATGGGACCTCAAGACAAGCCCTATTCGGAGGACCTGACGGCTCACCGCCTTTAGTGAAGGATGATTATTTAAGTTGTAGTTATTATTATTATTAGTTTTGAAACAAAGCTGATTACAATAATTTTAAGTGCTAACTCAATATTACATGTAAATGTCGAATTGTCAATAAATGAATGTTTCACGAAAAAAATACTCAGTTTCTCTGGAGCATTGAAAGAAGAGAACTTCGTAAGCATTGAGCTGATACAAGAGCAGAGGTACTGATGAGTACATCCTTCATTTCCAGAGCCATTGCTCTGGTAACTTTCCCAATAATAATCACAGGTTATCAGGGTGTATCTGCGGTAACTGAATGTTTATTATCCAACCACGGTTATGACGTATCCGGGCCTTAGAATTCTCACATGATTTCTTTTTTGAATGAAGAAGGCTTATTGAAATATCATTATTCTTAATTTCGTTAAATGGTGAAGTTATGAGAAAAATAATCGGTAATTCATCGTAAGGAAAAGAGGTTAAATTAGACGATTTCCTTCCATTTTTAACCATTATCTATGACTATGAGATTGAAATCCAACGGTTTTAGATTGTGTACTCAGCCCCTTAATGAGATTTAGCTATTAACGATAAGCTAATTTCTATAAATATGTAAATACTCAGAATTCACGTTATAAACTCGATTTAAAATCTGAGCCAGAATCGATTTTGCTCCCCGTACTTCTCTCCACTCCAATCTCTTGCATACAGCCTGTTGTTCCAGTTCACTTGAGGAATATGAGATTCCCCACACGACGAGAATTAACTTTCGTCCCGCTGTTAAGTGAAGTGCCTAATTCACCTCCCACTTCGAATATCCTGCACTTCCTCGCCTTCTCCCCTTCGTCAACACCCCTACCTCACTCAAGATTCTCATACTTAACACGAGCTTTTCCATGACATGTGTTACGTTCGACAGATTTCGCCACGACACGGTTTGTCTTGTTATACTGTAAGGAAACACTAATATGTGACCTGTTTTAACGGAAGAACATATTATTGGTTACTTAAGGTTATATCCATCGGATTAAGAAACTCTCCATATAGCTATGTGCGATTCAATGATTTAAATCCCAATCATCATTCCAACACGAACATCCCAATATTACCAATACGTTAAATATAATTTAATGAATGTTGAAAGTCGAAAATAAGCCTTTTTCTGTGATTATTGTGCCCAAATTCAGAATTCGACATGCAATATAATTCGTGCTCGTTACTTAAGCTTAACAATAATTTTATAAAAAAAAATTATAAAACGCGTTAAACGGAACGAAAACAGTAGAGNGATTTGGGGATAAAAATACAAGGGCAGAAGATAAATATGATTCGATTTGCAGATGATGTTGCGGTAGTGGCAGAAAGTTAGGAGAACCTTAAGACCATGTTAAAAACGATGGAAGAAATTATGGGGAAATTTTATTTATAATTTAAATTATAATACATTTTGTTTCACATTTAATGTTGATTTGATTCGTTTAAATACTATACGTTACTATATTATGATGGAAAACACTCCAATTTCTAACTTATCCATTCATTTAATATACATTCATCTTTTTGCAATAAATACCAAATAATTCAAACGAAATATAAGATCTTTAGGGAAAAACACCCACGACTACGGCCACCAATTCTATTGACGTTGTATATTTTCCAAAGATAATTGTTATGATATACAGGGTGTCTTTTTCGAATTGTTTGTGCTGCATTGATTTTATCTGTTGTTAAACTCTCGGATCCTGAGATGCTCATGCATGTATTGTACTTCTTTTTCAATTACGTTTCCGGAACTATTATTTTTTTGTTTCGGTAATTGCACTCCAGAACTACCAATTTTCTCTTGTCCTGAGATGAAAAGGTATAACGGAAAGACCCTGAAACTTCAATCGAGAAAGATCATCAGTCTACTCTCTTTGTCGCCCATTCTTTCCCTCACCATTTCTCCCCTTTACCAATATCCAAATAAGTCCTCTCCATCGGCCAATCTGAGTGGAAGATGGCCAATCACGATGATTGCCTTTGACTCTCATTTTCTCCGCCTAGGGGCAGGATCTCTGCCGGAAGCAGCCATTTCGTAGCTGAAAGCGCAACTTAATCTACATTCCGAGGAGTAAATTGATCGAGAGTTTTTACGAGTTTCCCGTTTCCGGAAGACTTCTCCGAGCGCTACAAAAGCACACGTCTGGTGATGATTAAATTATATACGATAAATTGAAGAGGAAAGATAAATATTTTCAATAACCTATCCGAAATGGTGACGGTAATTTACTGTCTACAAGGGACGATGATGCACTTTTAGGTAATTTCTCGTATGTTGTAATATATTTTCAAAAGCTCTATATTTCTTGTCCAAGAGCAAATCCTAGAGCATTGCTCTTCTTCAATAAAAACTTCGAAATTCTAAAAGCATCCTCTATTAATTAATTAACTTTACCGAATGAATCGATAATATTTAAGTATACACGGAACATTGTTGATATCATTTGATATTAGTGATTGATATTATTCATCCTGTTTCTCTTATTTTATAGCATGGATGCATGAAACGTAAGTAGCAATAATTTTTGTCAATGAAGATAATTTGTAAGCCTATTGACTATTCTAAGAAATACTTTTGGTTATTTTTGATAGGTAAATCTTTTTCCAATTACCTTCTTGCTCTACATTTTCGAACACAATTCTAGCCTTTCAAATTTTATGATTATCGAAGATATAACATGGATGATAATATCATAGTATTCTCATTATAAAACTTCAAGCATTCCTCCAAACCTTTTCGAAATAGTAAGATCCATAAAGTATTACTTATTACATAAATTATCCATAAATGAATACAGCCAAGTAAATAACGATATATTGATATCAACTTGATGTTTAAAAGTTAAATAAATGGATAACAGAACACAGCAGAACAAATATTAATCAAATTTCCATTATAAAAAGAACGATGTCATCAATAAATGTTGTATTTCTTCATTTCATGATGATGCTATTGTTTTATTCAAATTTTGCTTTACTCGAAAATACAAATAAGAGGATTTCGTGCATTTTATAAGCTGAAAATATTATCTAATGAATTACTTTAATGAAATAAAAATGATCCATCTTGTAAACACAACGCCCCAGATATATTTCCTTAGATACGTAAACAAATCAATAAATGGATAACGTAAATAAACAAATAAAGAATGTTTAATATATATAACAAAGTAAATTTATAATTTCATTAGACCTTTTCGTAAATGAAATTATAAAAATAAAAGAGAAATGAAGACGTAACTAACAAAAAGGAAGTATGAGAAACAGAAGACAAAAAGGCGTTATTGAAGTATAATATTAAACATCGGAGAAGAGAATGGAATGGTATAAACGTGAAAATTAGAGAGCTCGAAGGACTTTCTAAAAATTACGAATGAAACGCAGGGGAAAGGAAAAATATATTCAGACCATTTCCACTTTAAATATAGCAGCCACCTTCAGGTAAGCGATCAAATAATAATAATCTCCAATTGGTAACCTATAGAGATTAAAATTTCGACATACCAATAGGTTTGCTCTTGAACTGAGAAAGTAGTTGAGTGATTTATTTCGTTCCAAGTGATCGTTCTTATACGAATACCCATATCATATTAGACTATTCACATATTGAATGAAATGATTTTCCCGTCTTATGATAACAAAATGTGAAACTGCAACAGTTGTAAACTACCTCACCCAGAGTTTTGCGTATCTCTTGGCCTGTAAAATCTATTTGGGCTTTGGCTATATCTTGTATTTTTAGATTAGGTAACCATGAAAAATCAAATCTATTTCGACTAATGCTGGTTTACAAACAAAAAAAAGTTAAGTTGTTCGAGAAGTACGCGATATTAGTTGTGTGTAAGTAGGCAGGAAAGTTGAGAGGAAAACCTAAGAAATCCTGGCTTCGTATTTTCAAAAGTTAGGTCTTACGGGACGGCATTGTCTCAGCAGGTGGAATTCTTGAAAATATGAATTATTAAATAAGAGCGCGAGTTATATAAAATATTCTGAGCTGTTTCCAAGGAGCGTAAACTTTCCTTCGTTTAAGAATTGAGCAGTATTCATGTGCAAAGTGCAAATCACACAATTTATCAATGAATACAAGATATTACTTCCAGTCATATGTAGGCAAAACGTAGATAATTATGCAGCGTATAACAGTAAAACGAATATAGTGAATAACAGTAATGACCTTTTGAAAGAGAGAGTGATATTAAAAACTCTATTTTGTTCGCTAATTTTCTCTTAGTTTATATCTCCTTTAATTTCAAGGATATCTGACGGCATCAATTAAATTTTCACGGACGTCATATCACTTAATATGTATGAGGTTTCGGTAAAACAAAGTAGTATTGCAATATTTTCTCTGCTTCAACGTACTGCAAGTTGGATGAATACAATGTTTATCTTTGAATCTTTGAGGAGAAGCATTCGGAAAAGGGAAAAATCTGAAATATTTAAAGAAACGCTAAAATATTTAAAGAAGTCAGCTGCTATCATTATATTTAATTATGTACGGCTGAGATCAAAACACCATCTTTATCCTTCCATACTGTATATCGTCCTCCATTAGATCGCAGTAGTTTAAAAAACCACCTGCTTTGCAGAGTTTAAAACGCGAAGTTTTTCATCGCGTGAAGCAAGAGAGTATCGCTACTAAGCTAATAAAGTGAAATGAAGTAAAGATCGAATATCAATTTAATAAACTAGAAACGCTGGTAATATCAGCTTTTGCAACGAGAAATGGCAATAGCAGTATAGCTACAGGGAGAAAGATAAATATTCAGATGAAAACTTATCTTTTCGCCAAAGATTATTTCCCAGGACGTACCTCGATAAGATAATTAGTGAAGTATAGTGGAGAGCAACAGGGCTCCCGGATAGCCAAGTGAGCAACGCGTTCGATTTCAGTGAAAGCGTTCGCGAGTTCGATTCCCGGTGGAGGCTCACGCGCGAAATGACCTCAGCTGTCGAAGCACTTTTAATAACACTACTATTATGAGAGCAACAGCCGTATAATGAAGGCTAAGGCCATCATATCATAATTCCAGACGCTTTGCGAAACGTTTCATCTCTTGTATATTTCCTAGACGGTACCCTCTCCACAATGATTTTTAATGCCTTTATCCAAGACGCACTGAATATGGTTTTAGAAAACATGGATTTGGGGATAAAAATACAAGGGCAGAAGATAAATATGATTCGATTTGCAGATGATGTTGCGGTAGTGGCAGAAAGTTAGGAGAACCTTAAGACCATGTTAAAAACGATGGAAGAAATTATGGGGGAAGGAATGTAATATGAAGCTGAACAAAACTAAAATTAAACTGATGGAATATGCTAAAGTTGCTAATAAATTCTAAAGTTACGGTAGTAATAGATGTGGAAACGCTGGATGAATCAATGAATTTACGTACCTAGGAAGCAGAATAACTAAAGATGGGAGAAACAAGACGGAAATAAGGAGGAGAATAGGACAGACAAAGATGGCTTTTAACCAAAAGAAACGTCCTTTTACAACAAACAACATCAGCCTGTGCACAAGGAAGAGATTAGTAAAACATACGTATAGAGTGTTGCCTTTTATGGATGTGAAACTTGGACGATAGGGAAGGAAGAGATAAGGAAGCTAAATTATTTTGAACAGTGGTGTAATAGAAGCATGCTCAGGATTAGTTGGAAGGATAACGTGACAAAAGAAGAAGTTTATGGAAGGGTAGGGGATAGCAATGCCATTTGGAAAAGCATAAAGAAGCAAGAGGACTAATTGGACACATTTTGCACCACGACAGCTTGGTGAAGACAATATTAGAGGGAATGACGGAGGGAAAGAGATGCAGAGGAAGATCTCGTCTTAGATACATAGAACAGATAATGGAAGATATGGAGTGCAACAATTCCGTGGAATTGAAAAGAAAAGCAGAAAGTAGAACCAACTGGAAGACTGCATCAAACTGCATTGAAATGCAGCCTTATGTATTGTGTTCGTTAATGTGCGAATTGATTTACAGTAACTTGTTCATAACAGTGAGAACAAAGAAGAGGTGTACGTTTTTGTACACTACGAGTACACTCTATACTTTTGTACATACACTCTTTTGAAATATTCTCTTTCCAGAATGTAGAAAAGGGTGGAGTCAGAAAGGTGAGTGAGTAACAGAAGAATAATGGTGGCTAGTATGCCGCCAATGACTAAACGATGCGAAATTTAGAAAAGGGCAGATAATGAGCGTTGTGGAGAAGTATTTGCGACTTCCCAGTGTTTAACTACGGCATCATATTTTTTAGGAAAATTATACTAAATAAATGAACGTTTTTGGGATAAATTATTTGACAGGATGCGTGGAAAAACTGGATAGTAAAGTAAATTATGATTGGGTATGAATAAATATAGACTAAAGGATAGGTGGAAGATAATGCCATGTGGTGGCTTGAACATAAGTGTAAAATCGATGTAAATAGAAAACTAATGATAGTACACGGACAGAGTGAGTAAACTCAAAGAGAAAGAGTTACTGAGAAGGAGCTGGCTGAATGTAAATAATGAGATCTTAAAGAGGAAGGAAACAGGTAGTCTAAGAAGTAGAAGGATGAAGATATCCATGTATGAGTTTAGTGAAGTAGGATATAATAGTGATGGCGGAGTGCTGAGAAGAAATTAATTACTTAGATTAATTAAATAAATTAACTTATAAG
>KZ308152.1:2517039-2540096 GCA_000376725.2 Ladona fulva | reverse complement strand
TATATATATACATACCTATATTCGATGTACATTTGGAGATCGCTTCCTTTGCAGCATAACGTTGATGTTTATGATACGGTCCAGGATATAGCTCAGAAAGAATGAGAAAATGTATGCTGTTCAATTAACCTGTTAGATTTAAAATTAGGATGCAAATCATTAGGCTTTATAATAACTCAGTGAATTATACCCATACCTTCTACGTAAGTCACCTCTAATTTTCATGATATTAATTTCAATTAATTTCATATCGTAAAAAGTATCTCATTTGAGATAATTCCTATCTATTATTCACTAAACATGGATAAGTTCTTCAGAATCGAATAATTATAGCGTTTTTCATTCCTTCCTAATTTACTTTTAATAGGTACATTTGAAAGAACCGCTATAAAGAAATTGAAGTTCAATAAAGGACGATGGAATCTCCATGGAAACACTTAGCATGATATTTCACGGAGCATTCTCAAAATTTCTCGATTGCTTGGGTTTAAAGAAAGAAGAAATAAAAAAAGAAACTCCTCGAAGTTCCGTTATTGAACAGATAGTAAATTTCTTCGTCCTCTTATGTATTACAAAACTGATCCTGCTATTTGCCATTGCTCTCCTTAATCCACTTATAACTTGGCTTAGAACAAGACGTCAACCTCAACGACAATATATTAGGGAAGATCGTAGACATCACCACAGACATCACCAAAGATATCATCATAGACACGGTCACCTTGGAAGGTAAATAAATAAGCTTCACTTTACTAGTAATGAGATAAAAAATCAATGTGATTTTTTCATCATTTCAGGCTGTTTTTAAATTTAGTCGATTCAAACGATAGATAAACTAGTAAACTAGGCACTAGTCCACTAGAACTAGTAGAGTAGGTTCAAACAGTAAACAAACAATAGAAAACTTGTAAAATATAACAAATACTTATAATCTTTTAAATAATTTATCACTTAAAATAGTGGTGCCCTAACAGCTACCCGTTGAACAGCCAGCTCGGAGTGATATTTGAAGCATAACTGATGTGAAAATTGAACGATTAAAAATTTGATAATTTTTAACATTTTATGGAATATATACTTTTTTGCGGTCGATGGTCCTTGTGTTTACGTCGTGTGGGCTATTACTTCTCTGTCATAGTAACGGCGAAGCGATTTTAAACTTAATGTTGGCATGCGCGTGATTGGTAATAAAGTACAACTACCATGCAATTACGGTTAGCATTGAGAGCCGAAATTTAATGTTCACTCACCCAAATTGATTTACCCGATAGCCATGAACTTCTGCTTCGTGTGCTACCAGTAAAGAGATTCTCCGTTTTAAGAAATTTATATTGTTAATTGAATAATTCTCTACCCTTAAGAACTGTCAAGTCAAAATTTCAAAGAAACTTCAATAATAGTAACGAAATTATTAGATCTTCAGTATTGAAAACAAATTTTATGGCAAAAACTGTAGTTGTATGATGGAAAAATCAAAACTAAACCAAGTTAAACCAACACTTTGGCTGAAAATTTACTAAATTTATTAAATAAAAGGTGTGAAAATAGCGACATGACTGGAACTCGAACCCAAGTCTTCCACTTTCCGGAAAGGTATTCTTACTACTTTCTTTCTTTAGGTAGTTTAGAATACCTGGCCGGAAAAAGGAAGACCCGGGCTCGAGTCCCAGTCATGTCGCTGTTTTTCATACCTTTTATTCCTTGGGATATAGCCGCATGGCTCTTCCTTGCTTAGTTATTTACCTTTCCTCAATACTAAAGTCATTGATAGTGGGAACAAGCCGCGCATTCTCTGATTATGTTATTTTAGACGATTGTGCTGTAGGACTGCACTATATTGACTCTTGTGGAAAATTTGCCCTGCGGTGACAATAACAGAAAAGTACCAAATTTAGTTGCATCGCCAGAGGTAATGGAGCAAGTCGAATAATACCTAACTTGTCTTTCGAGCGCCAACTTTTTAATAACTTTTATTTAAGAACGCAACTACTACTTGCATTTTTCTCCAATTTCCAATCGGAGAACAGTTTAGTTTCGTATACGGTTTTATCTCACGAATCGCAATTTTTTATTATCGTCTTATGTTAAATCCTCCAAAGTTCTCCAACGCAGCTTCTACCCTTAGAATGCAATTTTTTTGACAACTTCTGGATTAGTCATCACGAAAAATAAGGCAACTTACTTTCCCTCGTATCTGCCGGCGATGCGCATCACGCAACTAAGATTAGTAATAGGTCTTCCATAGATTCTTTGATTGGGGCACCAGAGTCTAAGTTATTCAAAAATAAACATAGAATACATAGAGTTGCACATACATACATTCACATCTATCGCCGGTTCGCGGGAGTTTCAATCAAAGCGTTTCACTCGGGGACCTTCAAAAACATTATTATAAATATTAGTAAAAATATCAATATATAACCTTGCAAATAGCAATCTTGGCGTCTTCGTTTTTAAATTTTCAGCCATATGCCACAGCCGATGTTAAATGCAAATGTAGCATGTACAACAAAAATGTTTCCTCCATGTCTTTTGTCTGCTTGTTTAACAACATAGTTAATTTATAGATAATTATAATTATTTTCCTTATTTTTACGACATTATCTTGTTTATGTTTGCTCGCTTCTAAAATTAACATTTGCTAAAATATTCCTTTGGTAAAAAATTCTGGCCACGTATCCTTGCATTCCCACTCTGACCCGCAATAGAGGAGGTTTGGGCATCATTGACATGAAAGTTGTTAATTTACCTGACATTTCAAAAATTCTATTTCCTTAGGGATCAACGGAGCTACTACGCTGAAACCAGACATCGAATCAGAAGCAATAGGTTTCTATAGAAAGTGAACTTCTGGAAATGTGAATAAAAATCCTATATATCTCGCCAATTGGTATGTTATAACTGTCAATTACTTACATACTACTCACACCTTTGTGCTTACTTTTCACAGTGCCGTATTTCCATAACAAATCTCATCGTAAAGAATTTACGGAAAAGAAGCAACATTTCATCATCGTTTGAAATGGATAATAGTGAAAGCGTATACTCTCGAGCTTTCATCGTATTAGACAGTATAATGTTCAGCCTTCTCGTCATTATTTTCTCAAGAATATTGCTTTTGATCCTTGTGTTTTCACTGAGACCGTTATTCGCCCGTGCAGATCCTCCAGGATCCTTTAATGACCGAGGAGAGTGAGTACTTCATCGAGTCCCCTTTCACTGAGAGTAATCTTCCGCTTCTATTATATCTTATTAGAATCTTTCTCATCTATTATATCTAAACAAGTCAGAACTTCACGTATCCTAATATGAATAAAAAGTGCTTTCTAATACTATCTAGGATTATTTGGGAAGCTATTTCCTACAGCAAAATGATAATTAATATATAACATGTTTTTTTAACCCCACCTTATTTAACTTGGGTTATTGAATAAGTATTAGAAGTTATATTAATGAAAAATTTTTATACCATCAATTCCCTCTGGCACGGTTTTGTGGTAGGTCTCCATAACGTAAAATAATGAAATAATAAAATATTTACACGTACCACGAAAAATAGCTTCATTGGTTTCATGTGTGTGTATGTGTATATTTTAACTAAGTTTTGAAGCGTCGCGTCGTCATCAGGCACTTATGTTACCAATTATGCTATTTTTCATGGTATGGGTAAATGTTTTATCAATTCAATGTTTTACTTTAAAGACTCTTATGATTCCATAAATATTGTTACAGCTTTAGTTTGAATTTTTATGACTCTCAACATTTTCTAATATTAATAATATCAGCATTCAAATATTGCCATATACAACTAAGTACAGACTAGCTATTTTGATTGGAAAATGATGAACGAAAATTGATGTAAAAGACTGGGATAACCGAGTGTCAACCCTGAATCTTTCCCTTTGCGGGAGGATGTATTTCAACTAAGCAACACTTCTTTCAAAGTTGGACATTGTTTGAAGTTATTACAACATTTCAGAACCAAATACTAATACAACTTTCTCTTTATTTCAGCCATTGATTTCTGGCTTATCTGCTATTGTTTCATCGTCAAAATTTTTGATCCTGTGCTGTGTTTTGCTATAATGTGTTGTTACATGTTTTGAAAATTGTAAATAATAAAATTTTTTGAAATTAACTTCCATCAATTCATAGATTCAATGAATTTTAATAGGAATTAATGCCAGAAGAAATTCAGATAAGATGACAGCAGCTAAAGGAAGGTCTGTATGAAAGTAAGTGAACAAGGTTACATCGACAATAGTTGGGCTTGTGTTTAAAAAATCCTCTAATCATGAGACTATTCATCTGAAAATTATATTTAAGAGAACATAAAAAATATAGCTATGCAAACAATAACTGAGTAGAATAAAATCCTTGTCTTATTGCTAGGATGATCTAGTTATTCTTAGTTAACGCAACTTGAGATCATGCCTAAATTTCAGCTTGTTTATTCTTTCTGGCTAATTAAGTACCAGCGTTGACGACATTTTCAATTTTTCTGTTTCTATTAAGTACCGTATTTATCAAAATATTTCTGGCCCATAGGGCACCCGGTGATTTGGTCAGCGGTGATTTGGTCAGCGGTGATTTGGTCCTGAGATGATTTGTTGCTACGTTTATTTAGTAATTACCCGCAAAAAATTGGTTGCTATTTGCCATAATTAATTTTTACTATTATTGCTGTATATAATTCAGTCATTGTGGTAGTGTTTCACTTTTTGATTAGCAAAAATTAGAAGTATTCACTACTGGAATCGGAGCGTGCAACTGGAGAGAAAAAGTTATCCGGATAAATATCGATAAGGAGAAATCGAAATAGAGAATTAATATACATGGTAAACTAGAAAGAGAGTTTATAGGATGCTGACGTTTGCTGTTAATCTCCTGGCAGTTACTTACGTTAGGATTACTCGAATGAACAAATGGAAATAGTTATTTATATGTTAAAGGGGGATGAGGAAGGGGTATGTTACATATTTATAAGTATTTATATATATTTTATGCAACATACCCCTTTATTTAAAACGTCGCGGACCAAATCGGCTGCGGGGCAAAGGATGAAACCGACGGAATATCTACAAACTACACTAAATTTCAGAGGGAAATACAAGTTTGGCCAGCATAAGAAAAAAGCTAGTATTTAACCAGCTGCATCTCAATGAAAAGAGGAAGAAAACATTGAACTAGAACTTGATGAAGATATGCATTAAATGTTACGTTGTGTTCCTTTCCGTGTATAAATATCGAAAAATTTCATAAAAACTTTGTAAATCAGCGTGAAACTATCTGTGCATCATACTTCGCTGTTGTTTGTAACGTATGACAGACCTTATGAAATAAAAAAGGATACTACAGTGCGAAACTAAATATTGTGCCTACGAAAAGATAAAAAATTGAATGACTCTTAAAATGAGTGTTTGATTTGGATATATTGTATTCGGATTTTTTTATATACGTGCTCCAGCTCAAGTTATCCGCGACCTTGACCCCGAGATATTCGACTAAAACGACTGTTTTCATATTTACTGCGTTAATTTCATATATGTTATCCTGACGCGATTGCGTCCTTTCGAGGAACTCGGCTACAGAGCATTGAATTAAATTGAGTTCAAGTTGCCACTTTTCGCATCATATATAAATAATAACCGAATCTCTCGAAATCTAAATTCGGTCTTCCGCATTTTATATTTCTTTAAATTTACTGATTTATCCGCAAATCCTTATATTGCTCTTAATCTCGTTGCATCAATCATTGATGTACATATTAAAGAAAGTTAAGACCAAATAACGTTACCATGTGAAGCTTCTGAGGTCACTTTCAAGAAACTTTAAATGTAAACATAGTAGTAGAAGAAATTAGAATAATTTTTAATAGGCTCATGTAAAAGTTAATCAATAAGTTACACTCGTTATATTTAGAGATATCCGATCTCAAAACTTATTTAGAAAACGATGTGAGGATTGGTGGGCCTTCTCGAACCCGACAGCTGGCAGGAATACTGGGCAATCTTGATGGACCACCGACAACGATAATGAATTAAGATTAATTATGAGGAGTTGGCAGAAGTAACAATCAAAGAATATTTAATGCGTATATATGTCCGAAGTTCGCTCAAACTCAATTTCAAATCTAACAGAGTAACTCGTATCGTGCCGTAAATACGTTTTCGCATCGTTCTCAATGCTCCTTCCCGTGTTCTCTCGTCCCTTTGGGGGCAATATTTCATGACACGCTCCCGTATTTAATAAACCGGACCTCTCGCTAAAGGGGAAGTGTCATATAAAAGCCGCTTAACAAACATTTTCCCAGAGAATGACCTACTCTCGATCGCCAAGCACCGGAGATTGTATTTGCCCAGGGGCTCTTTAAATGATCGTCAAACAACTGCCACGGCGATAGTTCTTTGCGCCATAAAAATCATTTTATCGTGTGGGCGTCCCAGGAGACAGAAGCGGAGTACCCCTTGCTTTGGTGATTTTTACGCTTCGGGGGACAAGGAAAGAGGTGAAGGGGACGAAGAACGGAAAGAGAAAGTGATGAGAAGAAACGGACTGCCAAACATCTCTTATTAAAAGGCGGTATACTCACTTTGTACATCTTCCTGAAATCTAATCCTAAAAGTAAATTTATTATTTATTTACTAAACGCAGTCCCTATAAATAGCCGGTGGACACCATCTCTACAATAAGTGAACTTCATTGAAGTGATGAACGTAGATATCAATCCATGAAGAAGATAGAACCCAGGACATCGGCTTTAGATGCTAATCTCTAATACAATGTTTCTCTATCATTGTCCTACCACGGTAGATCCACTATTATTAATTAAAAACCTAGCAAGAATGTATGCGATTATATTTGCATAAACGGTCTATGTGAGAATTCGTGACAGAAAGTATTATTAATCAAGTCACGGAAAACAGCAAGTAAGCGACTACCTAATGAACAGGTTTGTAATGCTTCAGTGCATTGATATGGAAGCAAAATGTTTCCAGAATATAAAATCCATTCAAAACACAATTCTGGGTAAGAGATGGGAAAAATTGCATTAATTTTTTTATGATGTATTTCAAACGATTAAGACCATCGTAAGCGAAATGTAATTGTACTCATACTTTTACTGACCAAAAGCTACCATTGAGTGAGTAGTTTATAGCTTAAGAAGTCTGATAGTAAGAAAATCCACATTATGTATGAAAAATAGATATTTTCGGAAATGGGTTTGAAAGTTTAAGTAACCCAGCCACTTTTCGTCATCAATCCCTATGAAGCTGCATCACCATCACTGCATTGAAATCTCTCGTGTTATCGCCAAAAAGGCTATTTCTCTAAGAATGGAAAATCTCACAAATTATAAGACTAATGGGAACAGAATTACGAACACATGGGCATACTGCAAATTATTTGGCATTCCGACAGCTTACTTCAGTACAGCCCGTGCGACGGTATTTGGGAAGCTCAGTCTTATTTCAACAATTTTCAGAAGTAAAGTTCAACTCAAAAGCCTCATATTTATATCCTTGTTAGTCAAGGTTCAAGCTATGGAAAAATATCGTTCACTGTTGTAAGTGGGGTAAATTACAAGACCCTAGATTCTGGATTATAAACGATACATTTTATATAATACATACAGCTATAGAGAGTAAAATTCATACAGCCATATTTGGGCGTAAGAAATTGGACTCTTGGAAACTTAGTTATCCATGAGGCACGGAAATTTTGCTGCCAAATGAACTCAAATTAAATACAATTATCTATTGTTAAAAAGCTCCATTTCATATCTTTAACCCTGTGAACACGAAATATGAAAGTGAATTATCATGCTATTTGATCAAACTGCTTTGAATCTAGAATGCTGACTCATTTCTGAAAAACGCCCACTCAGGCCGACCAACACCTGTGGCGGACCACTCTCCCTTACGAGGGGATAGAGGAGCATTCCCTTTACAAACAGGGGCTGAACTAGTGAGAGATGAATACATACTTGTTACTTCTGAGAAGATATATTGGAATGAAGGAAGTCTTCTCGGGTTTTCCACCAGGTCAAGTAAACTGTAGTCGACGTTTCGATGACTAACTCCGCCATCGTCTTCAGGGCGCTGAATGATGAGCGACGATGAGATGAAGACGATGGCGGAGTTAGTCATCGGAACGTCGGCTACAGTTTACTTGACCTGGTGGAAAACCTGAAAAGACTTCCTTCACAGCATACACCAGGAAAACACTAAATCTTTCATATATCGGAATGTTTACATGGCCGTTTCGCGGAAAGGGTAGCCGGAGAATAATCTGTATTTTACAATCAGATCCATCTGATATTTTACATTCTTCCAAGGAACATAACATTACAGGAACAAAGTTATCTGGAATGTATTGAGGAATAGGGGTTTTTATTATGGTTTAGGTGTTCTTCCTATCGCATCTGAATCGAATCGAGGGCTTGAAATGGTCTAACATAAGGTGATACACGAGAAAAGAGTTGATATGAATCGATTCACTGCACTGTCATAGCAGCATCGATAAAATATCATAACCCAATTTATTCATGAAATTCTGTATCGTAGAAACTTCTTAAGACACCAAGATTATAGACAAAAATGCAGCGAATTACATCTGGATTGAACACCTTCTAGATAAGGTGATGCAGGTCTCACAAATTAAAATACAATATATAAGGCTTAACGTGGTAGTGGTAGAAAAGAACAGTTCCTTCAGTAAATTTTACAGCTATGAATTACTACAATATACAAAATTAGCGTGATTGTGTAGCTAAGCTACAAAATATATACTTAGTTAATATTTTTCACTTGGCGGAAAGAAAATTACTATGGACCTTTACATAACGGAACTGTACCATACTTGCCAAGGAAAGAGTGTGGCATTTTATGAGTATTGATAATTAAAAGGCAAAACGAAGAATCTTATCCGACCATATCATTCGAAATTAGGAATTAGTTTATGGCATTTGTCCAAACTATTGCTAATTCATTTCAAATTTATCAAGAAACAGTGAGAGTTCAGAAAATAGGTTGGGTAACAATTTAAAAAGCATTAGGTGGTTATTCAACTCAGCGGGTACACTCGGAATTTAAACTGGTACAGTAAAATGTTCTGCGAGATATTCATTTGATTGATTTATTGAATGAAATGTATATGCTTTCCAGAAGAAAATGGTTAAAGTTTGTATTTATTGGGCATTACCTTCTGAATAAAAGATGGTAAGGAGCGAACTGCAACAAATAGACGGACAAAAACAAGCAGAAATCCCATTTCTCGGAATCGGGGTCATCTAATACGAGCAAAACCGAGCTCCTGCATATAGGCGATAACAATACCTCCGCACACTCTACGTATGTGGGAAAGTAAAATAAAGCACGGATATAGGGGAGTAGAGACAGATCGGTCTGCTTACCCTCGCCTCCGAATGGGCCCGCCCTGGACCTCCGCCCTATTTCCTCCCCACGCGGCGCGTGCCGCCTCCCATTCTATCTCATCGCCCCCTCCGTCCTAAATACGGCGCACAAAATCCGAGGACAAAAAGCCCCTCTGGCCCCTGGAGACCTGAGCTGTACGTGGGAGAGAATTAAAGCTCAGAGCTGCCATCTGTTGGAGGCGATTTAAAACACGGAGGGGAGGAGGAACGAGTGCGACATGACCTCTTTCAACGAGAGGGAAGTTGGTTGATGGAGGAGAGATGCCCTTACGGCCAAGACACATCTCCATGGAAACAGGCGGATGAAATTCTTTAACGAGTTTTGTCAATAATATGTCAAATCCTATGGACTGTGCGCTCTGTTTATAACTGATCAACCTGCGGCCGCGTGCTGCTCATAACCCGACGCCGTGCGGCCCAAATAGAAAATGATTTCTTGAAAGTTTTATAAAGATAATATTCTATCCTATTATTTACTGAAGTGGAAAACAACAAATTTTGGAAGGAATCTACCATCAAAGTGAAGCATACTGCTCACTTAAAATAGCACTGTAATAAAATAATAAAACCGGGAACGGTCCCGGTTCCGTCAGACTTTTTTCATGTCCGTTTCTCCTTGGGAAAGCGAAGTATATTATCTATGTCCTTTCTCCTCGTAATATGAAATACGTACTTTTTCTAGCGTAATTATTTTCTGCCTAAAAATTAAGGGATGACTTTTAAATTGAAATTATGTAAGTTATCTCCTTCGTGTCTTTCTTCAAATAGAATAATTACAAGCAGCTCATCTCCGATTCAAGAACTTCACGATTTAATGTAAACGTGGCTTGGCAGACTATTTAATGCAAAATGTGTAGTTATGATAAATGATGATCAGATTCCAAAAACGGAAATATGTAATAATTTTAGAAAAACCTAAATTTATGTTGTGATGAAATGGGAGTTAAAAAAGTGGAAATTCTATGTAAATGTAATCTTAAATGAAGACAAAATGGTTTTCAAAAGAATCCCAAATCCAATTGATAATTACGAGCACCAACAGAGGTTGATGTAATCCAACTCTAATCATCAACACTATTTAACTTAATTGTACTAATTACTGACACAAAACTCATATTCATCGCAGGAAAAATATATTTATTCACCATCATAACTGTTACAGCGAGAAAAACAACCGTTCCCTACGGGCGATGAAAACCAAAACATTGAACCACGCCAAAACATCTACAGCCAAAACATCTCCAGGAACTTCAGAAAGCCTCGACTCATTCCAATCCACCGAACAGCGTTTGCCATCGACACCGAAGGACGGAACTAGAAGGGCGTTCACGGAAAATGTCAGCACAATTGACGAGAGATGAGAGGGAAGGATGGGAGGAAACGGAAAGTGTGGAAACGGATGGGGGAATGAGGGTGAGTAAGTAAGGCTGAGGGAATGAGCCGGAATGACGAATTGGGAGGAGTAGATGGAGGGAATGCTAGTCAGGAATAGAGCTGGTCGTGATCCCATAGAGACTGCTTTGGGAAAGAGACACGTGTCATCCTTTCCTAGGGAATAAGAGATGTGCGTGTGGTTGGCACGCGCGGCTGCGAGGGCGTGGGTTTCGGCTAACGACGGCGATCCCACGCTAAGGGACGCATTCTGTTCTGCACGACCCAAAACCCAACAATCAAAGGGAATCCCCCCTGCATTCGTCCCTCCCTCACCTACTTTCTTCCCCACGCCAACATATCGGCTTCCTCGCCAGTAATTATCGGCTTCCTTACACTTCAGAAATCACCACAATGATGGGGATGAGTCTTCCATTCCTTCTGACTATATTTTCCCCCCTTTTCACTCTTTCCGGTCCATCGGCCGGGCTCTGAAGCAATTGTTGATTTTGTATCGCGTTTTGTTTTGGTTCTACTTTGGTATGACAACCTAGCGACCTCAACGACAATGGTAATAATAAACGTGGTCATAAAGGCAAACAATTTCAATTATATTTCGCAACTAGAAAAAGATGTTGGATGTCGCTTACTTTTGCCATCCACCCAACAGTGTTAATTGCATACAATGATTTTTCAAGATATATTCCAAGTATGTTCTCTAAGTTAAATATTTTCAATACTTTCCTTGGAATCTTGGTATTATGGAAACATCAGAGATAAGAAAAAGTATCACCAGTAGCTTAGCCACATATTTGATAGTTGCATGCGCCCCGGTTTTGCGACAGTGCTGCATCATCATCGCTAAAACCGGACTTCCTGCATTATTTTGTTTTGCAGTAAAGATTTTTATGATAAGAAGTTTTGTTTTCTGATGCCTCTTTGGTGGTGAGGAGAAATAAAATTTGTGCCTCATTAAAACTACCAAAATTAGTAAGGCTCTAAATTTTTGTTTTCTCATATCATACAATCAATATTTCAAAATAAATATCCGGGGGATGAAACTAGTAAAAGTGATTACTGTGTTTTAAAAGTTAGGTGAAGGGCATGGACGTGGCCGAAGCGATGGAAATATTCAAGGACAGATGCAAAGGTATTAGAAAAATTATTAAAATTGTTATAAATCTTACCATTATTATCATATTGTAATTAAGATTTAAATATTTATAAACTAATTATCTTCTAATCCGTATCTCATTTATTTCGAGGCCCTCTAAATATACAGACTATGAATTTTATATTGCGCAAGGTTGCATAAAGCTAATTGAAACTAAGAAAAAAGTAAGTATATTAATTTACTCATCCAAATATTCTTTCTCTCTCTCATAAGAATTTCCCTGCGTTATGTTAACATTGGATGAGGCATTTTCTCAAATTTCGTAGTAATAGCAGTTATTGGCACTCAAATAATTCCCCGCTAAACTTGTCACAATACGCTTGATGACAATTTCTTCGCTGAGTAATTAGATATCAGATTTAAGATTATGCCAGATAAACATGTACTATCGATGCATAAAAATCCCGTACGATCTTTATAGATACCTGAAGCTGAATTGCATGTTTCATAAAGGAAGCTTGTTTCAAAAGAGCGTGATGAAAAAAAAATTCCTGCGCGACACATACGGGTCTTATCGTTGGTAATGTACAGTAAATCTTTCCTTCTTTCCTCCAACCAATTATTTCTGCCCGTGCCCACAATGGAATCTCGTTGCGAAGGACCTCATCGACGCTTTTCACCCAATTGATGGCTCTGAGAAGAATGCGGTAGGTGGTCACAGTGGGTGAACGCCATGGAAAGAAATTGGGGTCTGCACGGTCCATTTCGGGGCGCTCGCCCGCAATCTCCGGATGGAATGCGAATTCTGAGAAGTGCTTTAGGGCGAAAGCTTCGGGAGAAATAGGGGACAGAGAGATTGGACGTCGATGACACGCGTGGTAGTTGTAGCGTCCGCTGCTTTTCTCCCCTGAGGATTCAATCCATGTCCACCCCGCCGCGTGACAAATATCAAGTCGATAGGAATGGAATTCCTTGCCGAATTTTTGGCCAAATGACCGCCCTTTTTTCTGGCAATGAATGTAAAGATATCTGTTGATGGTGATTGGACCGCAATAGCTATTTCGGTAGTTTCTACGGAAATTTTCATTCCTGGATACCTAGGGAATGTCTCGTGCTTCCGCAAAATAGATTAAGTTGGTCGCATTTTAATAGATCTATTCCTGTACTCTAAAGAGGAGAACTTAATATATAGGAAGCATGTCGCCAATAAATAACGTGCTATTCAGAAATTCCGTGAGGAAAAGCTAATGGTTATTCCTTTGAAAATATGCGACAAGTATTTTCAACGCATGCTATGTTAACCTCAACCTGACAAAATCATATTTATATCGGTTTTAAGAGTTCATTTTTTCCTTTTCGCCAACTGGATTTCAAACAACTAAACTGTATTTTAGGCAGCCTTTTTGAACTTTATAAACGATAAAGAAACAACTAAAATAAACGTAATGAAACTGAGGAGGGCTGATCTACAATTCGAGATTTTTAACTTACGTAGAATGCATTAAATATTGATTACGAATTGTCATCACTTCTATCGTTATGAAAAAATGCATTTAATCTATTTTTAGACAACTAGCGACATCTCTAGCCTTAACTCGTTTCTGTACACTCTTCTTACGCGAGTTACTACCAAGAAAAAACTCAACCGGAAATACCGCATGGCACGAAACATTTGAAATGACCGTGCGACTGATAACTGCCTATAACCTAGGTTGACCATATTCTATCTAATTTAAAACGGAGCATTTCCAGTAATACGTAACAAAAGGGGACATATTTTCCGTATTACTCTCTTCCCGAGAGAATTTTTCATTACTTCAATGTAGAGATCATATCCGCCATTCTGCTGATGGAAATTTTATCTTAAATAGGGATAAATTACCCTAGTCTTGCTCGCAAATAAACTATAATAAACAGGGGGATAATTAATTTTAAAGATATATAGTATTTGGAAGGTAATGCCTTTCACCACAACCTGAACATAGTTTTCGTGAAGTTAATAATTCTCATGATAATAAATTTTACCACGACGATGTTCGATTATTTTCAATTTGCTTTATTTTTTAACTCTCGTGAAGCCAAAATGTTTAATCCTCTGCATTTTGCTATTTAATTTCGCGAAAATTACAATTTTTGGCGCTGCCTTTAACGGGACAAAGTATATCTTTCGACGACATGGACGAGAAGGTAGAGTTGGGAACAGGAAGATCCCAGCAAAAACGTGACTAATGGTCAGCCTACTTTAATCTCAAGGAATTACTTGTGTGCTTTGATTTTGGGCTAATGTTATTGTTGCTTGAAGACGCTAATGAGTTTAGCTCAGAATGACAACGATTCCGGCACCCGGCGATGAAAGAGGATGAAAAGTTCATCTATCCAAGGTTCAAAATCTGAACTACATGGACTAAGAATCAGCTTTAGCCTGCTAAACGTAAGAAACGATATCGAGTTTTAATATAATTTACCCTTCTTGCGCAATGCAAATATTATAATTTTAATTTCCCAGCTAATTCCATTTATAACGAGCCGATATAAATTAATTGTGTAATGTTGTAAGCAAAATAAGGGATACTTTAGTGGTAGAAGGGATATTTAAAGATATTAAGACATTCAAGGTGATGTGAAAACTGTACAGTATTTGAAGAAAAACATGAGTTAATAACGTAAAATAGGTAAACATATAGCAATTAAAGACCAAGGAATGTATCAACAAGATTGGATGCATATACAATGTAGCAAGGAGGAACAATGGAGATATAAGTCGATAAAGGATTCATGTGATTGGAACTAGACTGATTACAGTTGATATTCTGAAAAATACATACATTCCATCACTCCACATTTACTACTAAAAATAGATTAAATTAAATGACAGAGAAAAAGAAATCGAATTTAAAGTGTAACTTAAAATTCAAGATCCACGTGAAAGATTCATAATCGTTTTTGAAGGACAATCTAGTAGAGATGTAGAAACACGCTCAATGCAACACAATTTCAGTTCATTTATCTTTGCAATGAAAAGCACATTTAAAAAAATATTTTGTTTCCTAGCAAAATGTTATTTGGCTACGGGTTCTGGCTAGTAATGGTTATCATCAAACGTAAGGGGAAAAGAGCACAAGTTCTTTCGAGGTGTATCTACAGAGGGAGAGCGTAGTGGGTTGAGATAGTGGTGAAGTTGGTGATGGAAGGAAAAGTTACTGTCATTCTGTAAACTCTGTAGGCGGGAGTGCTCCGCAGGGAACATCCGCGGTAGGAAAGAAGTGCGGCAAAAGTCTCGACGCAAAATGTATTACATGTATACAAACTTTTTATAAGGTGAATTAAAAAGAGATAATGAAGCCGTATTCTTAATTGTAATCCTGTTAATAGAGTTATATTAAATTACTCATTTGGTGAAGATTTCGGATTTTATATTCATAGCTCATGATACCAACATCTTTTGGACAATCATAAGGTTCTAGCATATTCATTGTAAACAGTTTTACTTCTGCTATTTAACATCTTCGCTAAGGATTCCTCCATTTCCAATGCATTTATCACTCCAACGGTGGAGTGATCCGCAGTGAACGTGGTAAAAATAGAAAATGATAATATTTTCATTCTATCGAAGAGAAAAAATATCAAATAGTAACTCAATTTTAGTTCTTTATGAGAGCGCTAATTATAGGAATATTTACATCCATTCCCTGAAGTAAGTTACTTCAGTAGAACGTATAGTTCCAATAAAATTGCCCTGGGTTGTGCGCTACCATGTGGAGAAGGTGGCGATTAGTTTTCGCACCTTAAGGTTTGAGGCGTCTATGAGAAGAGGTGAACACTTCTAAAATATTACGCCGGCCGCCGCCGTAAATATTATGTTAATTTTCCTTGAGAATGCAGCAATGTATACAAATAAAGGAGCTCAAATAACATCACGTGATATTTTAAAGGGAAAAATCAAAGGTATTATTTAAAGGTAATGATTTTTTCGTCATAAATCAGTATGTGATCTTGGTTCTTATCTTATAAAGTTTTCTTAAAAAATTGATAACGCCTTCATTTTCTACATCTTTACTCTTCTTTATTATTTGATGTCAGGAAATATCGAAAGATGAAACAAAATCTAATTAGAAAAAAGTGAATCTACTCTGCGCGATAGTTCAATTGGTTTTAAGCGGAAGATTTGGGTTTGAGTTCCAGTCACTTACGACTTTCTTCATTCCCACATATACATTTTGTAAATCCAATGAGACAACGTATCCAAAAATTAGCAGAAATCGCTATCTTGTCCCCTTAAGCAATGATGACATAATAATATGCGCATGTAAGTATTCAAGAAAAGATTTGACTCTAAAAACTGAGAACTCCTTCCGATCGGAATTCTTTGTCTTTCGCAGGAATGCCCCGAGCTCAGCCCACGTACCCGAACTCAGTCTTCCGACACTCGCCTAATTATTTATTAATCTGGAAACAGGAAACCTTAAATAAATAAGGGGGTCTTTAAAAGATACTCTCCCGTCGCTATGCCTTAGTCCTCCAGCGGGGGGGACAAAAGATGTAGGAAAATACGAAATCCGCTTCCGTTGGAACATTGGGGATGCAGGGGATGGAGTAAGGACATTAAAATCTCGTAAAATATGCATTGGATGTGACTGGCAGGGGGAGGCAGAGTGGAGAAATGGGCTCCAGATTCCGGCCCAGAAAGCAGATTATGTGGAACGAAGGTATGCAGACAAAGGGAAAGACGCACAATGGGTAAGAGGACGACACGAAAATGGATTGTTCTGAAAAAATTCCTATTGCTCTTTATTACAAATTGGATAAATTTTAAAGTTTTAAATTATCATTTAAATCAATCCTATAGATTTAGATTCGTCACTTCACACATATTTATGCTTATTATAATTTGATTTTTCTTTTTACATTGAATGATTACAACAATATCCGTGGAATATTTCCCCAGATTGTCCAGTACGTTAAAAGTGTGGTTCACCTATTCTGATTTTACAAGTTGGCCAATGATGAAAGAGATCCCAGATTATATTTCACGATTAGATGTTATATACTGCTGTTTTGAAATGCCTGTATATCCTGCAGCATAAGAAAAGGTCATCACCTATAACATTAGATCTAACATGTTTCATAAACGGCACGTACTGATGCCAAAGTAGACTAGACACGCGAAAGTCTATGTGAAAGAAAAAAAATTAAAAGAAAAAATGTGAACTCTCTTTGAAATTCCCTACCAAATGTTTCCAGCTGTAAACGATTTCAAACGGATTAGTACAACCAGCGTCAAACGGTTTTAGACATGTAATGGACATAACTTCAATATTCTACAAAGAGAAGGCCTCCAAACAGAAAGTTAAGAGTAACTACCTTACAAGTGAATCATAAGCCACGGAAGGATTGATGATTGATTAAGGGGTTGTGGAGAGTGGAGTGTGTTCCATTTGTCTTTAGTTTTAATATGAGTTCCATTTCTCTCCCTTTACTGATAAATAACTTCATATTTCCTCCCTTCTTTGATTGTGATATGGCAACATGTAACTGTGTATGGGTGGAGAAAGTCTAATTATGAGATACTATTACAGGCTCGTAATTTAGCCTCTATGAATAATTTGTGAGAATTTCGAACGCTAGAATACCAAGAAATTGAATCTTCTTTAATATAGCTAATTTCTTCTTGCCATTACTTTTATATGGGCATACATTCTCTGTGTATTCAATATAAAAGGGCTTGTCTTCGTGGAAAGCCTTAAAGGAGAAAAATGGAAAACTTTTTAGTTTCCATAAGTTTGAGAGAAGAATAAAAACAACTTTTACACTTTACCAAGGAATTTTAATCTTCCACAACCTTGGTTTCAACTCATAGCGTCTTGAGGATGACGCTATGCGTTGAAACGTAGGTCGTGCAATATTAAAATATGTGGTAACGTGTAAAAGTTGTTTTTATTTCTCTCTTATCATGGAGAGCTACCACAAAGTTGAGGCCGAAACGGTGGATTTTGTTCCAAAAGTTTATTTCTGCGATTAATTTCGCTAGCATCAGATATCATCGAGCGCTTGATATCGTTTTAGGGAACTACAAAGTTGTGAACCCTCCTCTTTTCTTAGTTTATTCTTATGAGAAAACGTATTTGCTTGGATTCAATTACTGCGTTGGATATCAAGGAAATGGGTTGTTTCAGAAACCAAAAGAATTTAAGAATTTTCCGTATATATATTTTCAAAATTTTGCTACGTCGAATCAATAACAATAAGAAATAATGTAATAAAATCAATGTGATATCTCTTCTATTGATGGTTGTCTCTCTACATTTGTCAATATTTCTTTATTCCCAATGCAATGTAAAATAAGTGAAGCTTGCTAGAGATTAAAATTTACATGCATGTCTTATGGAAACCATTCCGACCCTTCTGGAATTAAACCTGGCCCTATAATGTGTATTATATCTGTAAACTCTCATACCCCGTGCTTCAAGGGTCAAGTATGCGTAATTTGTTTAAAATCAATGGAATCGACTATGAAGAAATGTCCATAAATTTTGATTTGGGAACTGACAGACTTACCGACGAAAAGACGGATAAACTACACCAACCATATATAATATAAATTGACTGACTCCAATTTAAATATATATGTACAGAGTTGACAATATATTATTTACGTAACTTTAATTTGAAATTGCTCTAATCCCGAACCCAACCCCTATTCCCAACAAGCCTGTATTCATTAGGAGCGCTAATGATGTATTCATAAACATTATGTTACATGAAAAATACACATATTTTAGAGTAGATATTGGATTTCAAAACTCTACATTGGAATCCATTAACTCATTACAATGAGAGAATGTTTTAGATTTGTTCTAACCAAAAACATTTTCCAGGAAATTCACTCATACACCAAAACATTTCATTTTAAGAGCATAGTGAAGGTGATGATTCCATTTTTCTTCAAATGCAAATTGAGCGTACAAATTAGATACTAGTAACGAAATAATAAACTGTATTTTTAGGATCTTTCAGACCTTTAAATTTTAAATCAATGACTCTTGTAATTATTTATTTAGAAAAGAAATTATAGATGTAAAAATACATTGAGATGAAAAGGATTTTGACAAAAAAGATGAAAAAGCAGAACATTTTGTGACGGGGAATGGAAATAAATCACGAAAAGTAGCGATGAAAAGAAACATGCAGGGATTGATCAAGATAGCAACTTGGCGTATCTGCTAGCGATTGTCATCTTAATGCATGATGCAATGTCATTAAATGAGGAGACTCGAAGTAAACGATATTCATGATAATCATTATTCACTTTCTTCTTCTTTCTTTTAAGCTTCCTACAAAATTTTATGCAAGTTTTCCATTTTTCTTGACTACTTTACACTACTTCATATATTACCTTTCTTACTCTCGGTAACGAGTTGAATACGATACAGGATTAACAGTTTGAATTTCATTCGAAATAAAGTCGTATGTAATGCATACATAATCTAATAGTTTACCAACATTTCAGGAGATCAACTGCCCCGAGAAATCTCTCTGTAAGGCGATATGTTCCCCAGAAGTTAAAACGCTCTAAAATCAATGCTTTGGACGTTAAAGGTGATATGATCATAAATTATGTCCGTTCTCTTTTCTATCATCTCTTCTGCTGAAATTGTGTATACACGCATAAAATCACATTCCAAATTATCAGTACCCTAGATTCTTGATCGAGTTCCATTACCACCACATCACATTTTTATTCATTCCTGTACTCCTCAAATCCTATCCGCATACCTATGCTCTGTTTCCATACTTGTTTAATAGCTTCGCAAAAGTTAGTATGAATTAAAGTTGATTTTAAGTAATCTTTTTCCGGATCGATAGTGAGTTGTTTCTCCCACAATCCCATTTCCCGGCACCTCCTACGCTCCTCCTCCCGCCCCCATTCCTTCACAGCCCCCGCTGCCATTGGTCCACTTGCTGTCGCGGCTTTGGGCGTGTCGGCGCAGAATCCCAGCGCCTGAGCATTGGCAAAAGGGGCCCAAAGGAAGGAAAGGGTGGACTGAAGTTGGGGTCAAAGGGGTGGGGAGAAAGAATAAGAATTTAATGAACCGTGGGAAGGAAGATGCTGCTAAGCCAAACTTCGCGAATTATGTTTCATGCTTCATGCCGTAGGATTTTTGAGAAATATTTCTGATGATGAGAGATTCAAATTCTCCGAGACTTAATGGATTTCATCTAATTCGTACGATAGAAATATAATGGTCCAGGTCAGTGTGTACAGGAAGATACCGTTGTAGCAAACTTCGAGGATTATTAATTTATGCTGTATACCGAACCTTTAAGAATGGACGCTATTTCTAGTAAAGGAAAGACCATATTCTCTAAGAATAGGTAAGTGCTAAATTATTCGTTACTTTAAGTCAACCCCATCGATATAACCTGGAATGGGAGATAATAAGTCCGTAAGTTACGCTGCCCAGACAAACTTGTCAACTTAATTTTTTTTGCCTGTATTTATCATTAATGGCTTATTAAAGGAAGAGGAAAGAGGAGATACCTTTAAGAGATGCCTTTATTCAGTTATAATCTACAATACATTGGTTCTGCACTATTAAAATATGCATGATTCTTCTTTCAACGATTTCTTGAATATCAGACAAAATGAATTAATAAAACACGATAAATAAATTGATTAATATTTTTATGTTCTTTTCAGTTTTTCTTAGTCTGTATTCGATATAAATCATAAATTATCAGGTCCCCATGCCGCCCTCAAAACTGTTTATGAATACACTCCTTGATACTTGATCTTTATGATAGAAAGGAAGAGAGCTAGAATGACTTATCACCCGAACCATGTACCGTGTGGGACCGTTTAACCGGAAGATTCAAAATCGGAAAACAAAGAAATTGAGACTAATGATAATTTACAGCTTTAATTTTCGTATATGCAGCCTTAGAAATGACAACCTAAAGGGGATGCAAATCTAGTGCCCAAGAATGTAAGAGAGTGCCAAATAGAAATTTTTAAGTGTACAATTTTATTCGCAACTGAAAGAAAAGTTTAGTCCTGGATATAATTAGTCTCAGTCTCAGACGCCAATCGCATCCGAGCTATTATTCTCTCTATTTCTTCATAATACACTCTTAAATATTCTCTGTAACTTTCTGTGAATGAGGATATGCGTTAGTTTCCGTAAATATATTTTTATATCCGATGAAAGTACCAGCAACCCGATTTCCGGATAACCCAAATCAACCATTAGGTTACTATACGTCCCGTTTTAAGCGGGACTGTCCCGATTTTACTACAGTTTCCAGGTCAATTTCAAATAATGTCTCAATTGGATTCTAGAACGCGGAGAAATAATATAATGTAAAATGCAAAGATTTCATAGAACATCATATAAACTATAATTTTCATATAGTAGTGACACTGCTAACGCTTGAGGTGTCTAAAAACACATGAAATTAACACAGACTAAGTTTTAAGTCAGCGTCTCCGTTTTACCCACTGAAGAATTTGATTATTCCTGATTTTTTACCATCGGCATATGGTAACCCTATATATAATCGAAAAAGTGGTACTGCACTATTGCCGAGCAATTTTAGAACCTTAAGCGAGATAATATATGCCTCATTTCCTTTTTCATTCTTATGTCATTTTCCTTTGTCTTAACGAAAATAATCGGAAATCTAAAGAGATTAAAATGCAAAGAGAGGAATAAGAAATAATTTTAAACGTTACCACAGAATTATAATCTTCGATAACTTAGGTTTCAATGCACAGCGTCATCATCAGGACGCAATGAGTGGAAGATTTAAATTCTGTAATAACGTGCAAAAGTTCTTTTTATTCCTCTCTCATCATGGAGAATTACCACAACGTTAAGGCCTAAACAGTGTAATTTGAGATTAAAATGCCTTATTACTAAGTTACCAAACTTATCACAGATAAATATTTAATTAATGTTGACGCAATTGTTAATAATTGCTACGGAGTTCCAGCATCACTTAGCCACCAAAAATATTAAATAAATGTATTGTTTGTAACAATTTTGGTAGAAAGAGATATATTAAAAAGACATCGATTGTAAAAGAGGTTTTGTTAACCAATAGCCGTTGACCGGGAGTATTTTTACCCATGCATTACAGAAGAAACAAAGAAACTAAAAATGTTCACTCTAACCATGTTCATCAAATGGTGGGATAAGATGAAAATTATAAGATAAATGACGTGCTAAAAGGGTGGAAAGCTTTTATAGTGTAAGAAAATCGAAATATTCTGACTTACTCTCCGCTAACGAAGTCTTAGAATGTTAATCTATCACATGCTGCACTACAAATGCACATCAATACTTAAATTTCATCTCTGTATTCGACATTGAAAGATGTAAAAATTTTATTCGCCAATCATTTGAATCACATATTTTAGTTGTAACTCCCACGTGCACAGAATATTTACCTGATTTGTACTGTGTTCTCAGACATTATCCCCTAAAAAAACTAACGATTCCGATTGTTTAACGTAAGTGAATGAAGTAGAACTTACAAATATCGATAAATTATACGACCTAGTTCGGATTCACATGGAAATAAAATTTAAACCGATAATGTGATTTCAAGCGGTAGAAGCTGAATTAACCGCAGAATCGAATAAATAAGCAGCTGCCATCCTTTAACGTAACTTAAGCTCATCAATTGTATACGAAGACAGTTATTCCTGAATTTTGGTTTCTAATGTGTTGTTAAAGATGGGTTGCCTTCTTAATAAAGCCTAATGGATTGGAAATGTAAATTTTCAACTTGTTCTTTACCGTGAGATACTATTTTATGATCCATTCGTTGAAAGAGAAATGAAGTAACCTATTACAACAAATTTACTTATTTATAAATTCAAGTAATAATCTGTTAGGTACTTGAGAACTGTAAGAGAGGAAATTGGTCACGGCTCTTTTCAAAATGGAGATTTAAAATACTCATTATGTGGCTGCTCCAGAGTTCAAGCAGTGATCAGATCAAGGTAACCATCGAACTCTGGAAATAAACAAAATTCTGAGAAGAAACTAACACGTATTTATTTGGCCAAGTTATCATCTTCTGGGGTAGAAGAATATTAAAATACTTCTTAGTATATATCATGCAAAAATTGAC
>KZ308152.1:2498976-2516563 GCA_000376725.2 Ladona fulva | reverse complement strand
AAAAGAATTGAAAATCATATTAATATTTTTAAATTTTACAGTATTTGAAGGAAATATAATTTAGAATAGCTATGATACCTCGTAAAGCAGACTAAGAAAGAAAGAACCACGCATGAATTTACAATCAATCATTTTAGAGGACTAAACTATGGAAGCAAAGAGCAATCACAGAAAACAAAGAATATTTGACGACATTTTTATTCTCATTGATGTCGTTCGAAGATAGGGTGAACTAACGTGAGATGTTATAACTTTTCTTTCCGTTTAGGAAAGCATAGCTCATGGCTATCTTTATCTCTATGAGTGTCTATCTTCTTAATTTAATGAAGTACATTTGTATCATGTTTTACTCCGGCTTTCTGAACAGGTCGAGTATAATCACCACATCAACAGAAACGCTGAAAGAGCAGATATTTAACTAATATACTAAACCAGCATGATATTAAGACAATCAGATCTTATTTACTGAGAAGTTTAATACGATAGATTATTCTACAGTCAAATATGTAATAATTTTGTAAAAAATAATTACGGGTTTCACATCATTTTATTATTTATTATTATACCGATTCATTGTATTTATTTTCTTTTATTGTTGTGTTATTTAATATTCTATTATTTTATTCTTCGTAAGTAATTATCATTTATAGAACAAAAACATGCCACCTTAAAATCAACTTAATTGACTCTGACATTCAAAGAGAAAAATTTTGATGCTATGCAGTGTAATGATAGACCTTTGACTTCATCCTTTATAAAATGAAGAGATATCTAAGTTAGCATTTACCAAAAGATAGGGCGAAGGAGCGTAGCAACCACAGACATGAATATTATAATTTTCTACGCTATTCACCTACAAAATAAGAATTCGCTACATATTAAATTACATTAATCAGCAAAACGAACCCTGGGAATTGGTGGGACTTGGCTGTTTAAGGTCGCGAAATATGGGATTTGAGATCGTAAAGGTTGGGAAACACTGTTTTACAGCATTCGCATAAGGTTTTATTTAATAATGTAAGAGATGATGTAAAAAGACAGTGAATGAAACTGTTTTTGAAGTTCCCTGTCAATAAAATCAGACATCAAATAAATAGTCTATAAAAATAGAATGTTCATAAGAGTTTCATAAAGAATTATTTAAATTAATTCGTATAGAAAATACACGATACATATTAAAATAAAACTTGAATCTTCTAAACGAACCGTCTCATGAGAATGCGATAAAATGAGCGTTCTCACCTCTGTTTCTCGATGAGCCTTCTTTCCTCTTTTGTGGTTTACACCTAAGAAACTACCTCTTGAAATGGGAAAACTAAAAGACCAAAATCTTTGAGAAAGAAGTCGACAGAAGCCCTCGATGGCGCCCCGGCAAGGAGGTGAGATGGAAGAATAATGGAAAAGAAAACTAGGAGAGGAAGGAAAATAGATTTTGACGCAAAGTGCGAGATTGAAAAGTGGCGAGGGAGTTGAAATGAAGAAGAGGTTTGGAGATTGGAAGACGTGCTCAGGGGAGGAGTTGGAGGTCAGAGGTGGAAAGATTTGCACACCGAATCGATCCACGAAAGTACGGAAGGGAACCCATCGTAATATTTTTACGGTCGAAAAACGATTGGATCCGCCAAGTCTACCGTGTAACAACATATAGTGAATGAAGATAAAGGCAAACTTTGGTACCATAAAGTAGGTTTTTCTTCTTCCCAAAGAAGCTGAGAGAAAGCTTTGTATAAGATACTGTTGACGAATCGATGCCCAGCGTCATCCTTTGAGATGCTTTTGTCTTCTGTGCAATTTCCAAGAATTCTTACAGGTGCTTCTAACTTTGAATCATTTCGTTACCCTTTTCTTTCATCTCCAGTTAGACTAACAAGCCATGAAATTGTATATTTAACACCTTTTCTTTAAACTTTCATATATAATTCCTCTCTTCAAAGCATGCAACAAGCTTTATCTTTGTTTTGCACTGTCTTGTTTCTTGCATCCAACCTTCAATTGTTTTTCCTCCATTAATTTAACTCAATGCCTAACAAACCCATTTCTTCTGCCTGAATTTCCTAGTTTCGATTTAAACCCTTTTCTCTCCGAAAATCTCCAGGACTTCTGTTCTATTTCACTAGCGCAATTCTGTGTTTCCAGTCTAATAATAAACGTAAATAAAATAAATGAAATGAAATAACTGTTTAGTTAATACAAATTAATAAATATAATTATAAAATGAACTGTTTGTATTTACTCGAATATAACCGCCCCTTTTTTCCGAAAGTTTCGTCCTAAATACAGAGGGAGCGGTTATATTCGCGTAATTCACTCTTCACGCGCACTTGCCATACACCGAGAAAACAGAAATCCTATATCTGTCAGCCCAAAACAAATGGGGCGGTTATTTTCGAGTAAATACGGTATTTACTTTATCCTGTCATGGCATACCAGCTAGTGAAGGCCGAAACCATCGACGTTACAATAAACCATTTTCAAAAATCTTTAAGATGTTCTGGTCCAAGTCTATTGTTCACATTTCAGATGAAAATAACATAAGAAAAATATTACAGGATTTTTCTAGTATTTTCTGATATATGTTTAAACGCCTTTCACCTCCTATACCAAAAAGTGGAAAATATAAATATGGGAAGCGGTCCAACTGGGCAAGTTCTCTTCCTCGATTATTTATTTAGATATTCTTTCCTCGCCAAAGTCATAGATTTAATACATACTAAACTACATACGTAACTAACATACATAATAAACTAACTCCAAAATTCCTCGCTCTTTCTCATTTAATAATTTGAAAGAGAGATTCTCAAACAAGAGAAGATCTTTCCAACGGTTGAAATCTTTGCATCATTAGCACTAAAAATCTTGTATAGATAAAAGGTCTATTTAAAAGGTAGGGTTCGTGAGTCATAATAAATATCTAGGAGTTACAGTTAGCAGTAGTTTATCATTCAAAGTACATATTCCTGATCTTATAGGAAAGGCTAACAAAATGCAAAGATTAACAAGTAGAACTCTTCGAGGATGTCAATCAAGAGTCAAGAAATTGCATATTTTTCTTTGGTTAGACCACATGAAGTAGGTCTAGTCTCAGATTTAGAGATGGTTCAACGTAGAGCGGCACGTTTCGATAGCGGAGATTTCAGATTCGATAGCAGCGTTACGGCTATGATAAAATCCCTCGGGTGGAGTTCTCTACAGGATAGAAGATCAGAATACAGACGGAAGCTTTTTGAAAAATTCATCAGCCCAGAATTTTCAGACGAGGTCGAAGACATCATAATTACAAAATGAACGCGATCTACGAAAGGCGTCGACCAAGCGATATAAGGAGATAATCGCTAGAACAGATAGCTACTTCTAGTCGTTTTTTCCTCGGAGCATTAGAGAGACTAACAGGATAGATTAGGTACGAAAGTTTGGTGTTGGTGCTTCCCCTGCCATGCGCCAATCGGCAGCTCGCGGGGTAAAATTCTAAATCTAAATCTAAAATCTATCACCTACTTCTCTTTGTGGTAAATCCATCCCTTTAAGTGAATATAAATTAAAAATAATTATTATGAAAAACTCTCCTTTCAAAAGTTGTAGAAATCATAAAATGTCTCTCCTGATGAAAATATTCTCTTTGAAATAAATTCCATGGAGGAAGGCTTAGTTTTGTGGACCGTTATCACATTAAAAAAGAGGAGGACAGGAATATACTTTTTCCACAAGTTCATGTGGACTTAAAAAAAAATCTTTCCACAAGTTTATGTTTTCACATGTTTATGTGGCTATTAAATTCCCCTTTAGTATGTTAGCGATTAAATTAGTTTGATTTCTAATAATATCCATATAAGAGTGTAAAAATGTAGGCAGCACGCAAATTTAGTGCGCCGTGAGGGTTTCAAGTGCGGTCTTCCGAGAAAAAAATTCCGCCGCCTTCGTTCTATACGAACCCCGAGGAATGCGGAATACAGTCCGCATCAGGCACGCAATACTCAATGCACTCACAGAATTCTTCGCTATGCACCACCGCTGTCATCTCATAAAAACGCATTTCAGAACTTCTTAAGTTTGCGCGCACCTATCCCCGACTTAGAATCCCTCTCAACCCACCCGCGATAAAACCATCATAATAGTTCTTTGAGCAAATCGCCCATCTCAAGCAATCCCATACCGAAATTGCTATCCTTACCATCTTCTCCCCTTTGAAAAATGCTATTGTCCCCCAAAATCCTCTCACCTTCCCCCTCGTACACTTTCTATCTCCTTTTTCTCCTTCTTGCCTCATCAGTCTCATCCTTGCTCCCTTGTGTCGCCACCTCACGGGGTATTTGAGAACCGTCGACAAAGGAAGATCTCCGGGCGAAGACGCACTCCCGTAATCCCTCATCGACGTCTCTTTCGTCGTCGCCGAGGGAATACCCTTTGCCGTCCCACCGAAATCCCTTCCCCATTCTATTTACTCTTCTCGTGGGCTTAAGTCTCCCGTCTTATACAATGGATGTCGGCTCAGGTGGCGCAGTTAACAATCGGCCTCCCTCATCCATATCTCCCACACTTTTGAGCATTGTATCCAAAGCAAATGAATCGCAAGCTATGTTTTCCTTATTGCCCAAAGGAAATCGCATCATAAAATATTGTGTTAGTATGAATATTCATCTTCGGTAACACAACAGTTTGAAAGCACACTAAATCTAAATGTGCATGTTAAATTCATTTCAACCGCCCAATAAAATCTTTCCTTATAATAAATTATGTAATTCCTTTACAGTATGCGGTTAAAATCCTTTCTGCAAGTTACTCGGATTATTTTTGGAATAAATTATCATTTACCAAAATATTTCACCAAAATTAAGTTGAGGCTGATTCAATAACTAATTTAATTTCAGCTGACTAACTGGAACCCTTATATCAAAGGTTCTCTACTTCTAGTCTGATCTTATGTCTGGAGTGATATTCAGCGGAATTCGAATCCAAAATGTTTGTTAAACAATTTACGCACTATTACTAGCAAGTCCTACCTCGACCCTTCATATGTAGGAAAGAAATATTCTGCATATTCCCTATACGAGTCAAGATTTATGTTATTTATTAAGAATCTTGAGTTCAAATTATAGCGAAATATGTCTGACAAATTCCATATATAATAAAGTATTCAAATCTAGCTCTTAAATGTTAATTACGGCATTTTATGAAATTTCTAATAAACCCTGTGGAAGAAAACAAAAATCAATACCTAAGGTTTTCTCTGCATCTACATACGCACCCCGCGGGATATGACTTTCGGCGATGGCAGAGGTAAAGAACTGAAAACCGAAGCTCCAAATTATGCTAAGAGTTTAATAATATCGAAACACTGCATACAATCATTCATTCCATATTTGATGAAATTAATAAATTAATTGAGGATTATAAACTTTTCATGCATCAACTCTCCAATAGAATATTTCGAACCGCAATTCAAATGGTCGAAGGGTTGTTTAACAAAATGAGCGAACCCTATTAAAGTCGTATGATAACAAATAAAAGTTAATGTTTTCTAATCGAAAAAGGATGAATTATTAAATCATTTATCACGAAAGAAATATCTTTAGAGTGGAAGAAAACATATATCTTGTATTGCATTTCTACCTTTGGTTTTGAAAATTGATAAGAGGATATTTTTCATTACATTTGCAACATATGACAAATTTCCCAATGTTTAATTTAAAATAGAAAAATATCAGTGGAGTTGATTCTTGTCACTTTTTACTATAAGGAGAATGAGTTATATTTCCTGATATAAATTATTAGTAGTAATACTATTAGTTTTTTTGGTGCCTCAACAGCTAAGATCATTTGAACCAATTACTGATTTGAAATTATTATAAGTGTGTTAGTATCTGGGCCAACATTTGCACCTAACGTCATATTTAAGAGTGAAAAAAGTGCAGTTTTATGAAATTTTTCAAGAGCCGTAAAAACATTCTTTATGCAAAAGAATGAGTAAATAAATAGTTTCAAAAACTTTTTAAATTAACTACCTTTTTCTGGCACTTGAAGCTTATAAAAAAGCCCATTCTTGTAAATTGATCTATTTTCGTTAGATAATGATACATCCTTGCACATGAGGGGAGTCTCCAAATGGTTATAAAATGACCCACATAAATGTTTCAGAATGATTTTCACATAAGAGCACACAAACAAAAGTTATTGATATAACTAAATAAGAATTTAGAATGAAAATATGAAAAAAATAGTTGCCAACATTCTTAGGCAAAGATTGGTAAAAGTTGTTATCATCGATGGTTTGCTCTACAAATTTTCTTCACTTTCAACGACTCATGAAACGTAATTTTTTTTATTATAACGATTCATTTTAAAGTTACAGCATAGCTGTTGTTTGAGGAATCTGAAATTATAAAAGAATGAAAAATGCAAAGTGTAATGACCAGTTAAATATTTTCTATAATTTTCCATCAGAAAAATCTGCATTGATTTCTGATGGTTGTGGTAAACTATTACATACGTCTCCCTGCGAAAAAAAAGATTTTCTTTCTAGAATTTTTGGAAATAATTTTTCGTAAAGTGCTCAAATGGACCGATTATATTAGACTAATGGTCGAGCACTGAGGTTGAATTATAATGTCGTTTGAGATATAAGAGTTTCTCGAAAAACTGTACAGTTAAATGTTATATCGTAAACGTAATCCATTGAGAAAAACCATTCCATTAAATGACTTCCTATCTTAACATCTAAAAAATATCTGGAAAAAAGGTAGCAGTGCTAGCGAGAGAAACAAATGCCGGCTACGAAACGTAGCTACTGAAGTGAATATTTTTCGAAAGCGCTATCAAAGAACGAATTGGAATTCGCTACATCTGAGAAAATACCTTTGATTCTATAAACGCACATTGCCACGGTAAGAGGAAAAATTTAAAAGTGGCCGCTGAAATTCATTTATAACGATCTGTAAGGCTTCGCACTTGGAAATCCTATTTTCTTCATTTGGCGCTTTCCTCCGACTCTATCAAGATCCCTCCTCCACACACCTACTCTACCGACCCACATCCTCCAGCCACTCCCAATCCTCCATTCCCATCACCCGTGGGAGTCCATTGGGAGTTCACCCTGTGATAGACCATGGATCGAATCTTTCTCTCCCATCCCATATCTTAACGCCCCCCCTCACTCTTTACCCTCTCTTTCACCTTACATCCCTTCCCATTCTCAGATATGCCCATCCCAGTTTACCAGTATATGCCTAACGTCTTTAAGCAATTCAGTTTAGCAGCGGCAGTGAAAATTCTTAGTATTACGCGTACATGATAAAATTTATAAAAAATTACCGATTTAGATGAATTTTATTTATAATCAATTTCTCAAGTATTTTAAATCAGTTCAGCACGTTATTGAGCTATTCCATATGAAATTCTCCTTATTTAAGAAATTGGAATTAACAAGTACATTTTCAGGGTAGAAAGAGACAGAAAACATCGGTTACAAAAAATATCGAATATTTATTTTTTACATTACTGATACCTGTTCCTTTACAGACATACGTAGTTAAGCTCAAGTGTCTAGATTTCATCAATGGAAATAGAATAATTTCTTAATTTGCGAATCACAAAATTAGAGGAATTTGTACGACACTTATGAAATAAGGAGAAAGCAGAGGTACAAATGGTTAATGGTAATAGGCTAAATGTCAAAACTGTATGAAAAAACACTGAGTATGAGTGATTTAGCATATAAGATGGACTATTTCTCATCGCTAATATCCACATAGATAGCTTTAAACAATAAACAAAATCTTTAAATGAGAAAAACAAATATTATTTCTCCATCATGAATATGTTCGGTACTTCTCAACCCTCATTTCTCTACAGCAAATTTACGGGTTAAATCATAATACGAGATCCTTAAGCTGCACGATAGCAATTTTTAGTTTTATCTCAAATTATTATAAAAACTTATAACCTAAAATAAAATTTTATCGTTGCAGGTGCTTCCCAAGAAATATTAACTGACCTTAGTCTCTAGATTTATGATGGGTGTTCTAATAATTTTGGATCAAAATTTCAAGGATGCCTTTACTTTACCTTTTTTGGTACGATCGTGATTTTTTCAAGTTACTAATGTTACCAAAATTTGGTGGTATGAATACCCTTTCCAAAAATTAAAAATTCATTTCCCCCTTTTAGAAACTACTCATTGAATGAGGTCCTCGCTTTTGGTATATGAAATGTGTCAATAAAATCTTCAAAATCTGCAAATATTTCCGCCAGCATAAACTATCGTATTACTTGGAGTACAATCTCAAAAATCAGAACTTATTTCGTTCTGAACTGAAAAGAAACGCTCCCTGTATTGCGAGATGTAAAAGACAGGCCACAGTTATGATCACACCATTTCTTTACTTTATCCAAAGGCAATTTATCCATTTAGGGGTGGCATTCAGGATTGTAGAATCTTTCCACAATGAAAATTTATTCACAGTTATTAAAAGTTTCCTTTTCGTCCACATGGAATCACTAGATAACAAAATAGCTTAATATCATTCTAGAAATTTTCTCAAAGATTCTATGCACCTTCCTATGGCCTGACCTCTCTTAATCTTATGTGGGGGATTTTTCACCTTATATAGTTCTCTTATCCTAAAATCTCTCCTTTGTACCCACTGCCGCTATATAATCCCCAAGTCGGAGAGTATGGATGGCTCATACATCCTAAATCGTGTAGCAGTATGAGTTAGGTGGTCGATACTTCCAGCATTTCTTTATACCCATTCTCAATATGGGTAAGCTCGAACATTTACGATAGCTTTTGCTAGATATTTCATAAGCAGTTTAGGCGCAGCGAATTATTATTTTATTTTGTGTGCAGGATTTACAAAGTAGTCTTTTTTTCAAGACATTTCACTTCAAAAAAAACCATGTATTTGTCAGTCAACCTCATGGTTTTTAGCACTGAAATAAAGCTGATAGTAGCTTTACAGAGAATTAGGTAGTCATCAAAATTTTATTCGCTTAAAATTTCTCTTAAGTTATAAATGTAGATACATAAAATGGAGTTAAGTAAATCAATTGGATTAAAAATTAATGAAAATGATTTGTAGTTCTTGTTCTACGTTTTAGAAATAAGTAAATACAACAATACTGAGGTGCAAACGGATGTGTTTATAATTTATCTAACAAACAAAAATAATAAAATTCTAAATATAGGCCAATTCTTGATTTCTCTATCTTATTTAAACTCTAAATTTATTCGCAAACTCTTTATTTGCATTTTTTTCCCATCGGGCACAAATCAAGCGTTCAAAGGAACATACTCTTTAATATAGGAACTGCAGATAAGTCTTATACAGGCCCAATTAGGTGCGGCATACTTCCTTTTCTTATACTTCTGCTTCTTATACTCGCATTATAAAACTGTTAGTGATAGTGTTAGGGATAGTATAATCCAATCCTACAATGCGGCTCGTACTCCGTTTGGGAAATCAAACTCATTTGCAAAAAGTGTATATCCTTAATTAAGAACGTGCCCTTTGAGAGACATTTTAATGATATAGGGCTCCCGGATAGCCAAGTGGGCTGCTCGTTTGCCTTTGGTGGAAGCGGTCTCAGGTTAGATTCCCGGTGAGGACCCATATAGTCAAAAACACCTTAGTTGTCGAAGCAGTTGACTAAGCAATATTAATACTACTTTAAGGATATCAACTCTAACTAGATTCATAATTACCGAAAGTATGTTCCAGAAAAAAGAATTATCTCATAAATTATTAATTTTTATACTAATGAGTAAATATTCCATATAAGTTATAAAAGTCATCTAAAATTATTCATCTGCGGCCCGTAACAACTTTTGTCACATACAGGCGTCCCTTCCCTTGTGCAGGCCTGGCATATTCTGAGAAAAGGGGGGCAGAGGCTTCTTTTCCCGAAGAGAACTACCCTAAAATTGTCAAAAATCGATTTCCTGGTGAAATGAATTTCGGAAACCTCATTTCACCCAATGGATTTCCCTTTCACCTCCTCTTTATATATCATCCATCTTCATACCTTTCTTCTCCTTTCTCTTATACCCATCTTCCTGCTCCATTCTTAGCAAATCCCGCCTCCCTTTCCCCCCCTGACCCTTTCCAAGCGCCTTTCCCTTCTTAATCCCCGTACCCCTTCCGACAGTGCCCCTCCATTCACCTTGGAAACCTCGTTTGTGAGGCGACGGATGAAGCTTACAGACTCCGAAGTAGATCGGAAATAAATGACAGACGAGACGGAGATGTCTCTTGATAATGGCTCCGCCCTTCAAAGAGCGGCCTCTATCGCAGGAAGAGAAAATTCTTTTCAAATGCTACATTCGCTATCACCTACGCTGTTCTCTACTAAAATCTCTTTACATGCTACGTGGAATGGGAAATGTGTCGTTTTTTTAATGAAAGATAGAATTTCCCAAAGGAAACACCTGAACCTCCACATAATATATACTTACTAGTAAACGCCCCCGTCAAGCATGACGGGACTTAATTTAGTTTAAAAATATATATATTATCGGATATATATAGTCCTCCTAAGCACAAAACAATTCTGCCGTAAGATCATAATAACTCAATATATTTCTTATCGTATAAATTATTTATAATATTTATTCTACTGTTTTCAAGTCATGAAAGCCTACTTTACGTAAATTTCTTATAAAAATTATAAGAACTGATTATCCCCGTGTACTTATATGGGATAATTCATGAAATCAACATTCAACAATGGCTTTGGTCGTCAAAGGGATGGGTTGTTTATTTCCGAAAAATTTTACGAATGTTCCGTGTGTTTTATCAAAATACTCGAAAGTTCGGATCTATATCAATATTTTACGACTAAAATAAGAATCTATAATCATTTTCCTTTCTTTTGACACTTATCTTGATTTTGTAGGACCATTCTTTCTAATTTAATTTTGTAAAAGAAAAAACCTCTGCCGGTAACGAAAACCTATTTTACGTACATCTCTTATTTTCTGCTCCTGGGTTCGAACCCTGGCCTTTACGGAGATGGGAATAGTTTTCCTGGGGGTTTCAGCAACGTAGAAACACAATGCAGTTAGTTTCAGATCTCTAAGTCAAGCTGTTTCTGAGATAAATAGGAGGACGGACAGACGGACAGACATTTGCTTTTTATATATATGATATGTTAGAATTATCTTACTAGTAACCGTTTTGTACCTTGATATTTTCACAGAGGACAAAAGATGAAGATACGCCGTATAGTCAAAGGATAAACATTTTCCTGATTGATGAGTAGTATAATTGATAACTTTTTGAAGTATGCTTTATTCTTTCGCAGTAATTATTAAACTCTTTGCTCGATATGAATTATACCTCCAATAGGTAATAATCACAATGGTTAGGTGCAGAAAATATACCTAAAAATATAAATCCTGAAATCTTAGAGATATTGTCGAAAAGGTTGCTAACGTTGAAA
Organism: Ladona fulva; assembly: GCA_000376725.2. NCBI lineage: Eukaryota > Metazoa > Arthropoda > Insecta > Odonata > Libellulidae > Ladona > Ladona fulva. The sequence continues at coordinate 2,505,130 of KZ308152.1, read as the reverse complement.
AAACTAACTATTGCCTATTTTTTTGGAGTGGTAAAGTAACCAAGAAAGATTTCTTGTACTTCTTAAATAATCTTCGCTGTTTATTTTAGGATGTCTTCATCAGTCCAACTTTGGATGGTTGAAAATAATGTCTAATTTGAATCCGTGAAAATTTGCCAAAAAATAACAGACTTTTCTGTGCTACACAAAATTTTGGGTGGTTCGTAATAGTGGTCAGTGAAAATCGAAGTACTTTGCTGGTAATATGACCCACGAAAACTATTCAGATATTTAAAAATAATGTCCATATCATTCATTCAGGAAATTTTAGGATCGTCGTGTCGGTAGTAGGCTTTATTGTGGACCGTTTTTTCTTTGTTCTGGTCGTATCCTGCAGTAAAATAAATGGAGAAAAAAGCTATTCTTTAATAGATTAACTCTAAATTTTAATAACTGATTTGAAGGGACTTTCAATTATTTAATTTTCGGAATAACAAGATGTATTACCGTAGGGTATGTGGTCATAGAATACCCTGGAGTAAAGGTCGAATACATTCCATTCAATTTAATTGCTACATCAAATCTTCGGACCATTGTTAAACATTTTAATAACAGCATATTTTAATCATTAAAACATATCTAACTAATGTCTCTTGAAGCAGAGATACCTTTTCAAATCAACGCATTTATTGCTACGGTTTCTTCCCAGTACTCAAGTCTTATGACCATCTCCCGTGTTCCGAAAGAAAACTTTCCAACTTCACTCAAAAAGCCATCCTCTGCTATTCCGACGGTTCGGTTTCAATTGATAAGGAACGCCCAAGCGAATTAATAACGGTGATTGGCTGACTCAGCGTTAATCAAGAGTAAAGAGAGATCATTTAGCCAATCAGAGGCGCCCTTTCAAACTGAGCCAGACACCCGCCATGTGCTCGCTCACCTGCTCTATTTCCGTGCCAATTAACCCTCTATTGTGAACCTTACCCACATTCTGACTTAACCCTTTCCTCCCCAACGTTCTTGTTTCACTGCCTCCCATCCTTTGAATATCCTCACTACTTCCTTCTTTTTTACCTTTGTATCTGTATCTCGTACACTAAAAGTCTACTTTACATTCTCTTTGGCTGTCTGATTGCAATATTTGTTGGAAATAATTTTTCAATCGAATATCAAATCTGCTAACATGTAATGCTACTTTTGAGCAAATGGTTCAAGACTAGCAATCACCCGACATTCATTCAAAAACATCGCCCATACTCCATGGCGAGGTAGAAGCCGTTATTCAGGGTGAGACCCACATACTTTAATAAATACTCAATTTGTCCAATCAATTCTCTTTTGAAATAAACAAAATTTATATAAAATTATCTCAATACCTTATTGGTTTCCAAAAACGAGAAGTGAATGTTATTGCATTTGTAATATAAACATAGGTAACATTTCCCTATATCGGGCTGATCGCGATCAGGAAATGACACAACGCAAGTTACTTATTATACAGGGCTTGGATTGCGATAATTGTATGAAATACAAAATGAGCAATTAATTACCACCGATAACAAAAACAGGATATCTCTTGTTCAAAATTTATATCACTAGATTTCATGGTGAATATTTTTTGCAACATTTGTTACTAAAAGTTTAGCTTTCTTAGCGGTACCTTTGAGTGGAAATAAAATACGAATATATTTCAAATATATTTCATTAAGTGAAAGCCTAAGAACTCTTATGATATGGAGAGACAAATATATGCGGAAAACGTGTAATTATATGAAATTTTACTTAAAAATAAACTAAAGATTTAGGTCGCTATAATTCAACTAATAGTCAAACATGTTTAAAGAACATAAATATTTAAATTTGTTTAAAGATGAATTTTACAAATATCATCAGCTATTTCCAAATTTGTAAATATTTCGTAATTTAACAATCCCAAACGATGTTTCAATTTACTGTGCGCCCCTTTAAAATCAGAAAAGAAACTCTGCACTCCCTCTATCTCACCAAAACGCCAAGTTTAATCAACGGCAGCAACGACTGAGCGCATCCATCAAGAGCAAGAATCGACACTTGCTTCGGAAGTAATCCAAAGAGGGGTATTTAAGGATAATTGTTCTTAAGGAGTGGATGACGAATAATAAATTCAACCAAATCTGAAAGGGAACCGGAGATATACTCATCAAAGTAAATTGTGTTCGCCGAGAGCTCCGGAGATCCGAATGCTAAATATCTCTATTATGCTAGGGAGCGAAAGGGTTACTCAATTCCCTCTTTGCAGAGTTCCCTAAGGCCCTCCAAGTTACCCCTTCAAATTCAAACCCTCTCACTCCATTCTTACGTACGTCATCTCGTCCATTCGCTATGATTTCGTTAAGCGCTCGGTAAAGAAAGAGTAGAGAGCGAAAATCACTGCTTCCTTCGGATTCCTTTGATTCCAAATTACTGGGTAATTTGCGAAATAAACGATGGATATGAAATTAATTCGTTCCTGGAATTGGTTAAAAACCAAAGGGTAGTCAAATGGAGATATTTAGTTTCGGCGTAACGGAGTTTGGAATCTTGAAAAATTGATTTTACATTCCCCTCATTTCCTAAAATCGCGGTATGGGAGAGGTGTTTAGATTTACCTGCATCGATTCTGGGCGTGGATAAATGTAAGCAGTTTACTACTACGTACCTCCATAACAACTCAGCTGAGAACCACTATTTAATATCTATTAAGAACAAACATCGGAAGAAAAGAAGGCACATGTTTCAGTTAAGATTAAAATCTGTTGAAGGAGAAATAAAGAATGCTCAAATATTTTATCAAACAATGTTAAATCAGATTTCATGGCAATAATAATAAACATTCTATTATTTTCAATATTTATGGAAGGTACTGTTATTTAGATTTGTTATGGAATTCCAGGATTCGGCAAATCGAAAGTCCCTAAGCTAGTTACATTATGAGGGTGCTGAATGAGATCCTTCAACCCAATTCTATCCTATTTTTTTCCATGTGTTTTTCAAACAAGTGTAAGTAGACCTTTGTACTACCTCATCTAAAATACACTTCACCTTACACTGATTGATTTTTCAATATTACTGGTATATAAAGTTCAAACCACTCAGAAAATCTCCAGAAATATAGTGAGATGGAAAAAGAAAGCTACCTTAATAATTCTTCAAATTGAATAAGTGCTTGCACCAAATAATATTCTTATTTATTCACTAAAGAAGATTCTGGTCGTATCCTGCAGTAAAATAAATGGAGAAAGAAGCTATCGAATTATTATTTTATTTTGTGTGCAGGATTTACAAAGTAGTCTTTTTTTCAAGACATTTCACTTCAAAAAAAACCATGTATTTGTCAGTCAACCTCATGGTTTTTAGCACTGAAATAAAGCTGATAGTAGCTTTACAGAGAATTAGGTATTCATCAAAATTTTATTCGCTTAAAATTTCTCTTAAGTTATAAATGTACATANTTTCTGGAAAGAAATCTCTTTCCAATGTATAGAAAAAGAAAATGGAAAATGCACATCTGAATGATGGATTTCATTTTACTCACTAATAAATTCCAGATTAAGGGAATTTATTATACGATAGCGATTACCTATTCTATTTCTTGTTTATCTCACAAACTCACCACAACTTTAGAATATTCAACTTTCAAATAATTCTTCAATCTACTCATAACTGTCAAGGTAAATTTTGATCCTGGGGTATTGCAACCCGCGACACACATGTGCATTGTTACTGCCTATTTTTGCAAACTTACTCCTAGTTGGTATACGCTTGAGAGGTAAACTTTTGATTGAAATCTTTGGGACAACCCATAATAAGAGGAAATTTTTCGACAGCCATCTTTATCATATAATAAAAAACATCTATGTGCATTTAAATAATAGAATCATGTGTGTGTGCCTTCCACACATTATTATTATAGTTTTAACTTAACTCTTCAAGAACTGAATGAATTAACAGGGATATAATTATGCAAATCATGACCAAAAACCTGAAATCCAAAGTTATGAAAGCAAGGCTAATTTCAGACTTGAAATATAACAGGTAACCTACGATAGAAAACTGATCACTTTTATCGTGAATACAATGTGACTACAGGATAAAATTAAACACTCCAGAAAAATTTCAATTCAAAAACTCCAGGCCTTTCCTTTGTATTGTAAGATTCCCCCTTTGTTTCCGTTGAATCTTATCGTCATTGTTAAAAGTCATAATATATTGAAACATTAGCAGATAGTTACTTTCACGAAGGCAACGTAGAAGGACAGTGAGAAATAAAATGAGATTAAAGATCTTTGCTCTTCAAGAAAATTAGATAGTTTGTGAAANCGTTGAATCTTATCGTCATTGTTAAAAGTCATAATATATTGAAACATTAGCAGATAGTTACTTTCACGAAGGCAACGTAGAAGGACAGTGAGAAATAAAATGAGATTAAAGATCTTTGCTCTTCAAGAAAATTAGATAGTTTGTGAAAGGGGTGATTGGTAAAAAAATCATTATAATTTGTTTTGTGCATTTGATCATTTAAATTATCTGCAACGAATATTGGACCTAGAATAAGTAACTGTAAAAATTTCATTAACAATTTCTCTTCACTAAAAGAGTAAATGTGTAAATAACATAGAAGTTTTAAATTGAGATGCTTGAGACTTGAGATAGTTGGATTGTGCATAAATGTAGATTTTTTTTTCAAGAAATGAAGCAATTAAATCTAAAGCTACTAGTATAAGACATCATCCCATATGGAATTATACCAGGTCAGTTCTCAATAATTTGGAAACATCCTATCTTAAGGATCTCCATCACTGGTTTAAACTTGTTTGCTATTTTATAAGTTGGTACCACTCTCATTTGCATCTAGTTTACATTTTTCAAAAACAAGACACGCAAACGAAAACAATTCTTTGAGTAATTCGAATAGCAAAATAATATATGCGTGCATATTCCCAAAGAATATTCCTCTAAAAATTACCATTACATAAACTATAGTCCATAATAATTATTTATCTTCGCTATGCTGCTATCACATTAATAAGCAATGATGATAATTGCTATGCCAAAGCGTGTTGGTAATCTGCGGAGGTTTTCATAAAAGCAAGCGTTTTAAATGAGATATCAGATTAATGAGTAATATATTTATGTATGATGAAAGATCTGAAACATCAGATATGATTCATGAAAAACATTTCTGAGTAGTATTGAGTTCTCGAAACTTGAAATACTAGGAGCATAAAATATCATCCTTTTAAAAGCCTGAGGTGGGGTCGATTTACTTTTTCTTTTTTTTTTGATCTTTCATAGAAAATTCTATCACATCAGGCTAACGAAAGAGTTTAGAAAAACAGCTTGTAAGAACACTATTTTTTATCTTCCCAAAAGAAAGTTCAATCATTGACGGAATACTCGATAAATAATCATGGAAGTCGATTAAATTGACAACAAAGAAACCTTCTTGTGAAAAATATCGTTAGTTAGAACACTTTTTGGGATGTAGTAAAAACAACCATACCTCACTTAATAGTAAACAAAAACCAATCAGCAGACGCTTGAACGCCAAGACCCTTTCGAGTCCAGGACAAGTTTCAGAGCGATCCAATTCCTAACAAAACTCTAGCCAAAGCGTGGAACTGAGTCAAACCGCAAGAGAAGCCACACAAAAGGGGAAAGAAACCGCTCCGGATGTTTAAGAAATTGGCACAACTCTCCGAGTCTCCGTAGTAGAATTCTTCCTCGCGTCAGCGTCACGTCGGCAACAAAATAAAATATCTCTCAAATGCCAAATACACGAGGAAACGTAAGATACAAAGGATCAGGAGGGTATAAACGTTGAACTCCCGCAGGCTCATTAGCGACGGGTGGAAGGATGCTGGATTGAGTGTCGAGAAAGGGGTGGCATCAAAAGCTCGACATCGGAAGGGTAGTTAACGGAAAAGAGATAAGAGGGGAGTGACGAAAGGGAGCGCAACAAGCGGCCCTATTAGCCACATCGGGGATATCGGCGTGGAGATAATAAAGTAGCCAAGAACGCACTACACCATGCGTTTTATTGCTCTCTCTGAGTTGTGTTGCTGCGAGTGGGTGTATGTGGTCGCTGGTAATAACGTCTATACACAAATACGGGTTTACTTTGGTTTCCAGATCTCGACACTATATAGACATACTA
>KZ308152.1:2441868-2498159 GCA_000376725.2 Ladona fulva | reverse complement strand
TGAATACAATGTGACTACAGGATAAAATTAAACACTCCAGAAAAGTTTCAATTAAAAAACTCCAGGCCTTTCCTTTGTATTGTAAGATTCCCCCTTTGTTTCCGTTGAATCTTATCGTCATTGTTAAAAGTCATAATATATTGAAACATTAGCAGATAGTTACTTTCACGAAGGCAACGTAGAAGGACAGTGAGAAATAAAATGAGATTAAAGATCTTTGCTCTTCAAGAAAATTAGATAGTTTGTGAAATGGGTGATTGGTAAAAAATTCATTATAATTTGCTTTGTGCATTTGATCATTTAAATTATCTGCAACGAATATTGGACCTAGAATAAGTAACTGTAAAAATTTCATTAACAATTTCTCTTCACTAAAAGAGTAAATGTGTAAATAACATAGAAGTTTTAAATTGAGATGCTTGAGACTTGAGATAGTTGGATTGTGCATAAATGTAGATTTTTTTTTCAAGAAATGAAGCAATTAAATCTAAAGCTACTAGTATAAGACATCATCCCATATGGAATTATACCAGGTCAGTTCTCAATAATTTGGAAACATCCTATCTTAAGGATCTCCATCACTGGTTTAAACTTGTTTGCTATTTTATAAGTTGGTACCACTCTCATTTGCATCTAGTTTACATTTTTCAAAAACAAGACACGCAAACGAAAACAATTCTTTGAGTAATTCGAATAGCAAAATAATATATGCGTGCATATTCCCAAAGAATATTCCTCTAAAAATTACCATTACATAAACTATAGCGCATAATAATTATTTATCTTCGCTATGCTGCTATCACATTAATAAGCAATGATGATAATTGCTATGCCAAAGCGTGTTGGTAATCTGCGGAGGTTTTCATAAAAGCAAGCGTTTTAAATGAGATATCAGATTAATGAGTAATATATTTATGTATGATGAAAGATCTGAAACATCAGATATGATTCATGAAAAACATTTCTGAGTAGTATTGAGTTCTCGAAACTTGAAATACTAGGAGCATAAAATATCATCCTTTTAAAAGCCTGAGGTGGGGTCGATTTACTTTTTCTTTTTTTTTTGATCTTTCATAGAAAATTCTATCACATCAGGCTAACGAAAGAGTTTAGAAAAACAGCTTGTAAGAACACTATTTTTTTATCTTCCCAAAAGAAAGTTCAATCATTGACGAAATACTCGATAAATAATCATGGAAGTCGATTAAATTGACAACAAAGAAACCTTCTTGTGAAAAATATCGTTAGTTAGAACACTTTTTGGGATGTAGTAAAAACAACCATACCTCACTTAATAGTAAACAAAAACCAATCAGCAGACGCTTGAACGCCAAGACCCTTTCGAGTCCAGGACAAGTTTCAGAGCGATCCAATTCCTAACAAAACTCTAGCCAAAGCGTGGAACTGAGTCAAACCGCAAGAGAAGCCACACAAAAGGGGAAAGAAACCGCTCCGGATGTTTAAGAAATTGGCACAACTCTCCGAGTCTCCGTAGTAGAATTCTTCCTCGCGTCAGCGTCACGTCGGCAACAAAATAAAATATCTCTCAAATGCCAAATACACGAGGAAACGTAAGATACAAAGGATCAGGAGGGTATAAACGTTGAACTCCCGCAGGCTCATTAGCGACGGGTGGAAGGATGCTGGATTGAGTGTCGAGAAAGGGGTGGCATCAAAAGCTCGACATCGGAAGGGTAGTTAACGGAAAAGAGATAAGAGGGGAGTGACGAAAGGGAGCGCAACAAGCGGCCCTATTAGCCACATCGGGGATATCGGCGTGGAGATAATAAAGTAGCCAAGAACGCACTACACCATGCGTTTTATTGCTCTCTCTGAGTTGTGTTGCTGCGAGTGGGTGTATGTGGTCGCTGGTAATAACGTCTATACACAAATACGGGTTTACTTTGGTTTCCAGATCTCGACACTATATAGACATACTATACTAAGGCGAATGATTGGAAAATAACGCTCTAATCAGATTCATATTATTTGTTAAATAACAGTCCGTTTGATTAACTATAAAATGCTTCGATAAAATATTAATAAAGTATTATTAAAAATTTATATTCACCATTTTTAACTTCCTCCAAGATATATTCATGATTTATTTTTTTGTGATATTCCTTTATGAGTCTCAAGTTAAGTTGTTTCGAGGTAAAGCTTTGGCTCCTTCGCAATTGGGAAGCTACTCTACATGTAGAAAATAACAAACCTTATTGGATTTCTATTACAAATTATACTTTTTTTTTATTTTGATATCACATTTTTTAACACTAATATAAAATCTAAGAGCTTACAATCTTGAAATCTAACTTGCTCCCACAGATTAGCTTACATTTTGAAAATCAAAACTATCTCTCCTGATATTATTAATAACCGCTAATATCAGCATTTACTTTTTCTCCCAAGCCTGGATAAATCACGAGGCTGTTCTAATAGAAAAGTAGCTCAAATGCACGGAAAGGGTGGGCAGCAAAAAGTCATTAAACTCCACTTTAAATAATATACCAATCCTTCCGACCCAACCACCCTATTCTGAAATAAGCTCCGTGCGTTCATTGCTCACTCGAAAGCGAAAAGCTATATCACGCTCGTTCACTCCATTTCAATTTGAATAATAAATGCCCCCGTGGTATGCATCGATGAACCCTGACGAACGCAGATCCCGCCGATGCTGCATCGACTTTTAAAAGAACGCATATACCCGCAGCACCACCCTCGTGACACCAAGAGGTTCCATTTGTGGCACCCTTCATAGGGGAAGGACCTAAATGCATTTTGTCAAGGGAGAGCCAAAAGTATAGAGTGGTATGCAGGGGGAAGATGCTTCTAAGAAAGGGGACAGGGACCAGTATAAGGGGATGGGAGATTGCATTATATTACAAGGGAGACAAAAGGGGGATGAGAATAGAGATTTCCAGCAGGGATAAACAGTTGCGAAGCGTAAAGATGCCGGAAGTGTGTCATTCAAGCGAGTCCTGGACTTCAAAGAAGCTGTTAATGATTTAAGGTCGAGAAAAATGAAAATGCATCTCCGAAATCTGAATGGCTTGGTGCATCGTCTCAAATGCGCCGAGTTTGGCCCCGAGGTGAGGGGTTTGTATTGAAAACGGGACATGCGAAGATATATCTAAGATCCACGCCACGCAATTAAAGCGTGGATTTTTGAAAGATCAATCGATGTGTTTTGAATGAAGTCCGATGAACATCATCATCTGTACGTCCGAAGAAGACTGAATCGAAATTGAGTGTTCGTGGAAATATCTTGCCAAACTTAAGGTTGATTCTACACGAGTTCTTCTTCAGTGTTTAATCTATTGATTGGTTTGCAGCAACTCGCCATTCCTCACGTTTATCTGCTTTCCTCTTCATTTCTGTGTAGCTTTTACATCCAACGTCCTTCATTATCTGACTCAGATATTGCAGACGTGACCTTCCTTTCTTTCTCTTTCCCTTAACGTTTCCTTCCATTATTAATTTCAGGATTCCTTCTTGTCTCAGTAAGAGTCCAAATAACTTAACTCGTCTCTGAACTATTGTTTGCCCTAAGCTGCGTTTTTCCTCTATCCTTTGCAGTACCTCCTCATTCGTCACCCTCTCTGCCCATCCAATCCTGAGCATGCGCCTATATCACCAGATTTCAAACGAATTAATTCTTCTATTCTCTTCTGCACCTAAGGTCCACGTCTCACACCCGTATAACATCACACTCCAGACATACAGGTTTTAAGAAGCCTCTTTCTTATTTGTAGACTGTTGGCTCGGGACGCAAAGAGCTTTATTTTTTTATCAAAGGAGCCTTTAGCTTGATGAGATTAATCCTGCTTCTGACTTCGTTTCTACTTCGTCCATCTCTTGTGAACCTACTTCCCAGGTATACATAGGAATCTACTTGTTCGAAAAACCTATTGCCAACCGCAATCTGCGCTTTTGCCTTTCCCTCCTTGTCGCATACCATTATCTTCATTTTGTTGGTATTCATTTTCATGTTGTACCTTATTCCCATGATGTCATTCATCTTCTCTATCATGGTTTGGAGGTCTTTTTCCTTCTCTGATTGGACAACAATATCGTCTGCAAATCTTAGCATGTCTATTTTTTTGCCATGTATTCTCACACCCGNCATGGTTTGGAGGTCTTTTTCCTTCTCTGATTGGACAACAATATTGTCTGCAAATCTTAGCATGTCTATTTTTTTGCCATGTATTCTCACACCCGTTTTACTTCTACTTCTTTCTCTTTCTTTCTCTTTTCTGTGCTTCTTTCAGGGCCTCTTCCATACACATGTTAAATATCACTGGTGATAATGCGCATCCTTGTCTCACTCCCTTCTGGATTTTAGCTTCTAATTGTTGTTCCTCACCCTCCATAATAGCTTTACATTCTTGTATAGATGCCATATGAGTCTCCGCTCTCTGTAATTGATTCCAGCTTTCTTTAGCACTTCAAACATTTTGTCCCATTTAACATTNTCACTCCCTTCTGGATTTTAGCTTCTAATTGTTGTTCCTCACCCTCCAGAATAGCTTTACATTCTTGTATAGATGCCATATGAGTCTCCGCTCTCTGTAATTGATTCCAGCTTTCTTTAGCACTTCAAACATTTTGTCCCATTTAACATTATTAGAGGCTTTCTCTATATCTATGAATGCAATGTATATTTTCCTATTTAACTCCTATCTTTTTTCTACGATCAGTCTTAAGCCAATATTGCCTCCTTTGTACCCCTATTTTTTCTAAATCCAAATTGATACTCTGATAGCATTGCCTCAGCTTTTCTTTCCATGTGGCGGAGGATAATATTTGTCATTATTTTTGCCGCGTGTGATACTAAACTTATCGTTCTGTATTGTTCACATCTTATTGCCCCTACCTTCTTAGGTATAGGTACTATGATATTGGCTTTAAATCTGCAGGGAGTTTTCCCTGATCATAAATCAACCTGATGAGTTTGTAGAGCCTGTCCTTCATCATTGCTCCTCCTGCCTTGAGAATTTCAGCTGGTATGTTTTCCACACCTGGGGATTTGTTATTTTTCAGGTTTTTCATTGCTAGATCAAATTCCTCTCTCAGTATTGGCTCGCCCATACCATCTATAGGTATTGTTTCTCTTTCTCTTTCAATACTGTTTTCAATACTATTTTCTGGCAATTCTTCATCTCCATACAGTACCTCGATATATTCTTTCCATCTTTCAATGATTTCGTCATCTTTATCTAATAAAATGCAATTTTTGTCCAATATTACCTTCCTTCTGTTTCAATAATCCCCAAAGAATGCCTTTATTAATTTGTAGCCAATTTCCATTCTTCTTCCATTCAGGTTCTCCTCTATTTCCATGCATAAGTTTTCGTAATATTTTTCTCTTGATTTTTTCATCTCTCTATTTATTTTATTTCTTAAGCTTCTTAGCTTCTGTTTAACTTCATCCTTTTTAGAACTTCTTAGTTTTCGTTTGTTCTATGTTTCATTTGTAATCCATTCTTTAGTTTTTACTTTCCCTTCCTTTCCAATTATTTCCTCTGCTGTTGCAAGGAGATCATCTTTTATTGAGAACCATATTTCTTCTACTTCATTGCAATCGCTTAAATTTCTCTTTTATTTCTCTCTGTTCCTTTTTGGTATTTTTTTAAAGTATTCTCGTCTTTCTAAAATATTCTGGAGTGGTGATTATAGAGTTATTCATTCTGGAATTAATAACTCTATAATCACCATATAACCTATCATTTAAGATTTTTGACGCTGATAAAAATAATTTTTTAATGTTTGTGAGTTTTAATTACCTCTTCTCGAGGGAATTGCAACTTAGGATGGAGGTAATCCCTTCAGTACTGGACCAAGTAATAAATGGGCATAAACCTTCTTCAGGAGAGAATTCTTGAATAAACAAACCGTAAAAACTCAAAACATTATTTTCCNATAATTGAATTATTTTATGAAATACTGATTTAACGTGGATTAATGAAGATTGAATTAATTTGCTTATTTTATGTTTATTATTGTTTTAATTCTTTTCGTGTCTAATATAATTACTTTAATGACCATATTATTAATTTATTGCTTCTTCATTAATTTTTTATTTGATTGTGCTTCAATTAACAGTTAATTGAACTTAATAACTAATTAAGCCGCTAATTTAGCGACAAAACCCAGACGTTCGAATCAGAACAAGACATAATGATCCTCACTAAGTGATGTGTACGTTGTTTTTATGTACATATGATTAAATTAATCCTCAATTAAGAATCGTAGATATTTTTTTAACAACATCCCACTGACCTACGGAACAAATTCCCTACGAGTTTTTGAAACGCAATATTCACCGGATATGCAAAGAAATCATAAGATTGCCGCGTAGGATTATTTTTCGTAAAAGAAAACGACATGAGAAGCAGAAGAGAGATGACGAAAGATGAAAAGAAACTGGAGATGTGTGGTCGCAAAGGACACTCGGGCAAAGCTAACCGACGACACTAATGGACCTCATCTCTTCCCTGAACAGAGTAAAGGAAAAACAAGGAAGCAGTTCCAGCTCCCTAATGGTCCAACTCACACAAGCCCGAGTCCCGATATTTCCATACCACCGAAGCGAGGATGTGTGCGACCTTACGTATGTCTAAACCACGGAAACTGCGTTCGAAATAAGGACAACCCTTAGGAAAGAAATGGATTTCGCTAGAGAATATAAAGATGCGTAGGATAACCTTGTGCTTGTGCAATATTTCAGAAATATTATAACAACTCCAATAGTTCATAATGTACTATACAGCATGCGAGAACAAAGGGAGGTTTTTCGAAATAACCTATGGGCCAACCATATCCCAAAACCTTTATAATATAACCCTTACCAAAAGATAAAAACAATTTATTTTAAAAAGGGAACCAAATTTATGCCTTTTAATTCATATCCTGAGTAAAGTTATACACAGTGCCCAATAACTTTATTTCCAGTAGTATCGTCAATATTATATGATTCGCGAAGAAATAGAATGGAAAAGGGTCAATTACATCAAAAAAAGGCAAATGAAAGTCCAATTAACTGAATTGTTTATACAGAACCATTTTTAAAACTCGTATAAACACGTGAAGTAAAAAAATGCTATCGGAAAGTTAAGAATGGGTCGAATTATATTAAGTTTAATCGGTAAATTAAAAAATATAAATTACAAAATTGCCGCAATAGAAAAAATTGAGTAAACATTTCAAATTCCAAGAGAATATCCAAACCAGAAGAGTCGTTAAAAATCTGAGAATATTTGTCACACGATCACCTTCAGTGATGCATGATTTCAACCTAAATATTTACTTAAAACTCTTTTGCTCTTTGCTGTAGCTTGTTTCGGAAAATGTTCAACTGAAGATATTAACTGAGTTCTGTGCGTTTTAGATAATAGATTCATTATACTCTCAATTCTTAACGCTACGAAAGTTAATTGGGGGCAATTTTATATATTTTATTAATAACATTAAAGATTCCGCAAACGTCGGCCAGCGATAGCGCTGTTCTGGTAGACCGATAAAAATATGGCAAACACGGATTCTCTATCAGAAATTTTAAACGGCTTTAAACGACTACTTCTCACTGCCCAGCCTAAATCCACACTCTAACGATGCAAAAAGAACAGAGGAAAGGTCTGTTAACCATGGCCGAAGCTTTTTCCTTTTCCGTCCAACATCCAGTTATACACCTCTTCCTAGGCCTTTCTTTTGCCTTTTGCGACTGCCGAAGTGGAAAGAATAACTGAAGTGAGAATCGCGTCACACAAACGAAGGTAACAAACAGCAGCGATGAAGTATTTCGTGCTCAGCGTCCCGTGATGAAATCGTAGAGGGAGTCACATTCGCAAAAATTTTAATTAAAAGGAAAACAAAGTAATTGGATCGGCTGTGTTGCGTAATTGTTTCTTGAGACGAAAAGTCAACAATATAATTGACTTTTCCCTTCCTCTAGAAGGAACCATTTTTTATTAGGTGAAATTCGTATTTCAAAAACTACTGTCCTACAATGAGATACACCCCAAACGGTTTTTCTTCGGAAGGCTTATTTCAATCTTTAAGCTGAATTGTACGTTTCGATATTTTCAGTCCAAATTCGAATGAAAAAATAAATAGCACTATTCGTTGGACGAAGTATTAAGAGAAGGACGAAGAAAACTTTGTAATTTACACACAATATTTTTAAATATTCCCGATCGTTTTCGGCTACTACGTTATCATGAGGTCTCATCTTAATGTTTTTCTTCGTTCCTTTATAATTTTATTGTACGTTCGGCCTAGTATGATAGATTAGTTCCATAAGTATAGTGGAAATTACAGTCTTTCTTAATTCTTTTTATGGAAATATGTCAGTTGAAATACCAACAATTTTATCGATAAGTTTATTGCTCGTTGTCATCATCTTATAAAGTCTACGTTTCAAACAAATATGTATACACAGCCTCTTTAAAGCAGGATGTTCATTAATTTTTCTCTAAACCTTTCCCATATTCCCATGGGTTAAATGGAAGAGGAGACTTTAAAGTCTCAATTTCGCCCAAAATAAAGACGTTATTTATTTATTTATTTATATTCTGTAAAAAGCATTTTAATTCGCCCAGTCAATCGCCCTTTCGTTACTACTCGCTTCAATGTCTCAGACATACTTCAATCGCCAAAGAGAACAGTGTGCAGAATCAGGAAATCGCGTTATGTGAGGTCAACAAATTTAGGTAATCCATAATAACTAGCAAAAATATCACCATTAAATTATATAAGAAAACAGTTTTGAGTTAACGCAACAAAAAAACTCGATCGAAAATTTTCAAAAGAAAAAATAAACTCATGATGAGAGCCTAAAATATTATTTCGTTAGTGAAGGCTTGGTGTATTGCTTCCTCTAGTCGACTTATCTATGGAGCCTCAATTGTAGAAATTCTACGACAGTAGAGCAAATCCTCTTTTATACTCAGTGCAATATTGTTTCGATACAAAACAAATCAATCGATCTCGATCAGAAAGCCTTGGAGACCTAATATATATCCATGATCCAAAAGTTAATTACGTTATGAATCCTTTGGATATCAATTACACTCGTTGAATGAGACGCGCGTTTATAGTTTTTATTAAATATATTTTACGATAAAAAGGGATAGAAGAAATTGTTCATTTTATATAAGTTACTCGTTCGAAATGATGTTCAGTGTGACGGAAAACTAAACACAGAATTCATCGCAATAGAAAATGTAGCGCGATATTTATCAGCTTTTTTTTGCTGCAACGGAAAACGTAAAATATCGATTCTTTCTTTTTACATAAATAATAGAAACGCATCAAATTAAGAAAAGATCAATTTTATACTTAAACTACACATTTTAAAATACGCAGAGCTTTCTTGTTATGCAACAATGCTACTGCTGACGCAACAAAGGGGAGAGCGGAAATTCGAAGCGATGGAGTGAAAACCGCAACTTGGTGTGAGGAAATCGGATTCCCTACCGTTCGAATGTCTTTCTTCCCAGTTTGCAGGCGTCCAGATCATTAAGCGAGCTGGTCTTCAGAAGTATCCGCCTCGTTATCAGCAAGAGGGCGTTGAAAGAGAAAATGTGGAAGAAAATGCGGCGTTTGGAGGCCAAGAAGGAGGAAATGGAGAAACTCAGAAGTATGGAAAATCCGATTACAAGCCGAGGAAAAAAATAAAAGGAATTGTATCGAGCAGACTGTGGAATGGAACGCTTAGGAAATGGGACAGAAAAGAAGCTATAACAGAGAAAAGCTGAACTGTCGCTTACTGAATTGTCGCGTATATAATTTTTTTAAATATTGTCATTACCTACACGCTGAAAAAAGAAAATTGGATCACGGCTGTTGATGAATTAGGTTTGAAAACACTCCGTAAGCCATATGTCGGCAGGTGGAACCCGCGTACGGAGGCAAACGCGAAGTTCCCGTTCCCGATCGGGATTACCGATTTCTAGGAATCACCCTTTCCTTTCTCAAGGGTTAAACAAGCCTTTTATGGAACCCTTGAGAATTTAAGCTTTGTTTCTCAGAAATCGGTAATCCTTCCCGTTTGCATCCAAACGAGAGTTCATCCTGCTGTCATACGGCTTGCGGAGTATTTTTAAACCTCTAATTACATGCAACTACTGACTGAAAAAATCTCCGTTTCCCGAAGTTTTGACCTTAATTTAATCCAATTCCTGAAAAGAATTACTTGTTCTGACGGCAAAATATAGTCGTATTTTTCTGAAACATAAACTTCTCTACTTACAAATTTGGAATTTTCCTTAAAATATTCCTACCATGAAAAATGCGAAAATTGATTAATCGTTTGGAATTAAAACTATAAAAAGGAAATCATCCGATAGATGGGGTGAGAAAAACCAGCGAGACTCACTGGTATAAATAACAATTTCGATAGCAATGGCGTTATATCAAGACTTTCCATATTAATCCGTTTTCCAACAATAAAACTTTCTTCAAAGCTGAATAAATTCTAACATAATTCTGGAGTAGTATGTCAAGTAGAATCAATACTAATATATAGCTTATTCTGAACTTGTAATGTAAATATTATGTTTCAAGAGGCTCAATGGTCGTTATTATATGGATCAATAGAAACTAAATATATCCATCTCCATCGAATATTGATTTTAGCTAAATATGACAAATAAGTTATACTTGACATATCTTGTTGAGCTAAAGCCCTGTCATCTGTAATTAAGATAGTTAAGTTGAAAAATCTACAATATATTATCAAAATTATATCACGAGATATTGGTTTCATCAGCTCATCAAGTGAATTACAAACCTTATTAAGCCTTACAAAATCAAGTGAATTACAAATCCTATTAAGTTACGATCAAAGTGTCTCAGTAACGATGGTAAAGGAGCGAAGGAGACACTCTTATAATCCTTGAAGGTTCAATTCCTTAAATTACATGGATTTAGAATATTTAATTCTAATATACATATATGAAGTGCGTTCGTATTCTGAGGTCTCTAAATTCTAATTTTTAAGCACGGTATGATACTGTTATCCATGTTATCAATTCAGAAATAGATGTTAGGCTAAAATCTTCGGGCCGCATCTTTTAAAAGCAACAGCATCTTTAAAAAGCAACCGCATATTTCCACTTACTCTCAATGCTGATAAATGAATAACTTAAAATAGCTTGAAACTGAATAGCATCCTTTCGATTCAGGCGGAATCGATTTTTACGATCAAGTCATATTCTCCTAATCACGTTCTCGGAAAGAAATTCGGTAAAGACGCTGCTTGGGATTTTAATCGTTCTTAAGAACTGTTAACAGACATTACATCTTTTAATGGGTAAGAAACCATTTAACCATTGTTTTAATACTGCAATATTTACGGAAAAACAAGAAAATAAACGAAAACAATATAAAACAACTCATATAAAAGAAAAGTATGTGTGGATGGGAGGAAATGATGAAAGATAAAAGGAGATAAGCTTCAA
This sequence comes from Ladona fulva, assembly GCA_000376725.2. NCBI lineage: Eukaryota > Metazoa > Arthropoda > Insecta > Odonata > Libellulidae > Ladona > Ladona fulva. Next base: position 2,486,700 of record KZ308152.1, on the reverse strand, counting down.
GATGAGTGTTAAGGGTTTTGCAGGAGGGGATGGACAAAGATCAGAGAAATAGGGAGGATTATTAGAGATCGGATGATATGGGATCAGTTCCTTCCCTCGCAGATGTAGAGATAAAAAAGATACATAAGGGAGACTCCAGGGCGAGTGGTTTCTGTTTACTGTCCTGTATCAGAGTGTAGAAATAATATTTGTTTCCGATTTTCTTCTCGATGGAAGAATTTCAGACCAATATATTGGTTCAAGCGATACTTTAATGTAAGGAATTCAGTGTATTTAGAACTTGCCTTAGGCTTTATCTCTTCATAACTCTATCAATTCTTAAAAAAAATTCGACGGCAAATAAATAATACAGCATATTGTACAAAAAATTATTATAATAAAATGCGATACATAAATATTTGAGTGGAAAATAGAATACAATCCTTCGCTCTTTTCATCGATTTGATAAATATATTTTGAACGCTCCGATTACGGACATGACTGGTTTCGCATCAAGGTATGAATCCATACATCGCATAGGTATGAATCAAATAATTAGGGTTAACAAATACCTTAACTATAGATAGAGATATTTATACATAATATGAAACTATATTGCAGTGAAATTAGACACAATAAAATTACAAAGGTTGGGACAAATTAATTAAAGAACTGTTTAATATAGAAGACGTTGTCTTTAAAATTTATTCTGGAATGGAATTTTAAAGAATATAATTGCTGAGTATAACATTAAATCTGAAATTGAATGAAGCTGATATTCTATTGAGGTTTAAAGTACTTAATAAGTAATTTCCTTTCTTAAATACTTGAAGGGGAAAACACGAACCTACCGACTGCTAGGTAAGAGAATTCTCAAGGCGTTCGCATAAGATGTTCAATCTATTACACCACTTTATCTAAGGATACAAATTATGAGTTCAACATTTACTTAGAAAACTTTGATAAGATTGGTTTTGAAGTCATCTGCGAGCCGCATTATAGTCCACTGGCAGTGTGTAGAACAACCTATGTTCAAACTTATTTTTCAACATTTCATTTTATTTCTGAATTTTATTTCTCAACATTTGACCTACATTTCCTCTGCCTTCTTTTATATCCTAAGCGAAAACGCTTTCTTCCGCATTATCTACAGCAGTATATCACTTGATTTCCTATCCACTCTCCTTTTCCAATTCAAAGCTAAAAAATCTCCAGTTCTTATAAACCTTGCCTTCTAAGGATCCACTATCCACGCTCATACATATGACAGTTAATATGGTTGACAAAAACCCTTTGCGCACTCAAAACGCAGGTTTGGAGAAGTGACCCGCTTAAAGTACAGCCAACTTAAACAACAAATTTTTATCACAAAATTAGCACTGTGATAGTTATGAAGGCAATTAATAGGCAATGCTGGATGGATGACGAATGGAGGAATGAATAGAATATTTAATGAGAAATGCAGAATCCAGTTTAAAAGTGCTGGTAGACTTGACTTGGGGTGGACTTTGACTTCACTAGCCTTTCTCTTAAATATCTCTCAAGGTACTGGTAATGAACTCCCTTCCAAAAACTATCCTTAGTCCCTGCCAGGGGTGCAACTAAGGTGGAGGCTAACGACCCTACCTTAAGATTCTAAATATTTCATTTTGAACCAAACATTGAAGGTTATGTCAATGAATTTATGGAAAATTAGCAATTCCTACATAAATACCATTACTTTTTAATTCAAATAATTATTTTTACTTTTCAAGTTAATGTATAAAGGCTTCAGCATATTATTGGCCGCTTTTTTCAATAACCCTCATAAGTGACCAATTCTATAGGCTCCACTTGCTCCCGTAACACAGGACACTACCTGTTCACAGGAGCTTATTGACCTTTCCTATCCGTGATCCACATGCATTGATAACTTGCTATTAACATGCCACGCAGCTAATACTAGAACTCAGGCCCTCAACTTTTCGATAAACTGCTGGAATTTATTACATTCCCTTTATCTTTTTACAACTTATCACTCTTTTCCATTGTAATCTTTGCACATATAATAATTTAATAAACAGATTCAGGCGCAGTATTGTGGAAATCCATAATAGGAAGACACTTAGAAAAACTGTACTTTTTCCACAGAATTATTTATTAAACAAATTATTAAAACACGACCGGTTTCGACAGTTTATCGCCATCATCTGGTGATAAAGCTTCTAACCGCAAACTAGAAATAGAAGCAGCTAAGGAAGGAGGGGAAGGCAAGGGTGGTAGAAGGCGGGGGAGGGGTGCAGGGCATGAGGGAAAAACCAGAGGGTGAAGAAGGTAAAGAGAAAGGGGATGCATTGTTAGAAGGTAGCACAGAGTGGAGTAGCGGGGAGTGAAGAGGGAAAAGATGTTCATTGACCAGGGAGTATTTCGGAGAATCACAATGCGAACGTATTACTAGTTGTTCTAAGAAATTAAAACGGTGTCTTTTGACGGCGAAATGAAGGACATCTGGGACAAAATCGGATGAGTGGTTATTCTCTAGGAGGTTTTTGGAAAAATGGGATGTGGACGATTTATTGCGGAAGCTTTTTTGATGTTCTTTGCTTCCGATTGCGAAACTTCGAGAGGTTTGACCAACGTAGGCTACATTGCAATCTTGGCATTTTAACCTGTAAATACCCAATCTGTCCAGAGGGTTGTGTTCTTCTTTTCCTTTACAAAGGGTTTTTCATAGGTTTAAGGATGATTTGAAGGAAGTCTTAAATTTATCTTTTGGATATAGATGAGACAATTCGAGTGACATAGAATCGATAAAGGTTAGTTTAACTCATTTAGGATTTGAAGAGTCATTGAAAGGAGAGAAAATTTGATTTAAGACCAATTTTCTAAGTTTTCGAGCTAAGATTTTATCAATCATGTATATCGAATATCCATTCTTAAAGGCAATATACTTGATTATACCCAATCTTTCTACAAATCCTGAGCTGAAAGGGAGATGGTAACAAGACTATTGGTGAGAGAGTTAAAAGCTGCTAGCTTATAGGAAAAATGGCGATTGGAAGAGAAAGGGATGACATGATCAGTATATGAGGGTTTACGGAAAATAGAGAAATGAAGTTTTCTTATTAACCGCAGAGATAGTGAGATGCAGAAAGTTTAGGGAGTGGCTGGTCTTCAGCTCTTCGGTGAAATGAATGGAAGGATGGAGGGAATTGAGGAAGGCTGGAATATATCCAACTGTCTGAAGGTACTGTCCCAAATACAAATCACATCGTCAGCATACCTGTACGAACATTTCACATATTTTAACAAATCTGAAGGTACATTGAACAGTTTGGATTCAAGGTTGTTCATGAAGATATCAGCCAAGATGGGTGATAAAGGCGACCATATAAAAAAGCCTTCCTTTTTTGATAGAAATCACCATTAAACATAAAATAGTTCTGCTCTGTACACAATTTAACAAGAGAAATTATGTCTGCACTTAAAATATGATCAATATCTTCATTGAGTAATAGATTTTCCAAAACATTTTATGTTTATTGGTGATTGTTGGGACAAATTAATTAAAGATCTATTTAATATAGAAGACGTTGTCTTTAAAACTGTGGAATGGTTTAAGAATATAATTGCCGAGTATAAGATTAAATCTGAAATTGAATAAAGTTGATATTCTATATCTCTGTGCTTCCTTCTAACAATTCATCCCCTTTCTCTTTACCTTCATAAACCTCTGGTTTCTCCCTCTTGCCCTGCACCCCTTCCCTCCTTTCGCCACCCTTGCCTTCCTGAAAGTTTTTGCATTAGTTGAAAGTCGTTTACTTAAAGAATGAACAGAAATTGAAACACTGCTGTTATTGAATTAAAAGCTTAAAATATTCAATGAGCTGGAAACAGATTAACCGGCCTTCTAGGAACCATCTATCTAGGATAGGCGATTTCTAGACAGATCTTCTACCTTTGCTACTATTAATCATACCTGAAACTTGGTGGTACCTCATTTGAAGGCAACCACAACAATAGTTCGCTGACACTACAGATAACAAATCTTCATCTGCGGCAAATTAAGCAAACAAAAGTGGCTCTCTTACTGCTTAAAGTTGTAAAATATTTTATTTAAATAAAGAGCCAGATAACCCTTCCTTTATATATATATATATTTGCACATAATATGAAATTATAATTTTTTATAACGCAGTTTTCACTCGGTCTTCTGAAAAGTGTCTCGATCGGGTTTTACTAAAAATGCTTCACCACAAATAGAGATTTAAGTGACGGTAGCAATACTGAATTGACTGAAGGCGATATCCAGAGTTAACCGGTTGAAAATGTGTGAGGGAGAAACTTTTAAGCTTCTTACTGCCAGCCTTCATTAGGTGGTTTACACGAAAACTGTCACAGCTATAGAGGGCGGAGCTCTGTTTCTGAATACAAAGTAATTTTTTTCCAGTAGAAAAATTAGACATATATCTTTGTATAAGGTAACAATCCTTAAGTTTGCTTTATTAAATGCAAATTATCGACAAAGATAATGCTCCCAAAGCCAACTGATTCTCATAGGCGATAGCGTCTAAACGATAGAAAATTGGCAATGCAAGGTCTAAATTACAGAAGTGGAAAATAATTTACAACAAATATAAATAAATACTATCTTCAGATAATCTTATATAAATGAGTAGGAGACCTGGGTTCGAGTCTCAGTTATGTTGCTATTTGTCACACTTGTTATTCCTTGGGATTCAGCCGCATGCTTTTAACGTGTAAAGTTAATACACCTTTACTTAATCCTTAATCTTAAATAGTTAGGAGCATTTCCTCCCGAGAAAAAAATTAATATTATCAATTTCTCTGTAATTGAACATAGACATTCTAGTGTTATGATATCCACTTGCATGAGTACTTTGGCTCGGTACAGCCACAGCTTAAGTAACTGAACATTCGAAAATATTTAGCTTCTCTTAAATAGAACTGCGGCATTCGACGACGAAAAGCCTCCTAATTTACCGAAATAGTTGTGCACTAAATTGATTTAACTGCGAGATTAGAAAAATCAACATCGTTCTATGGTAACGGAACTGATTGGGTGGAACTTAAGCTGGTCCCCGAACCGTAACCGTACCGTAAAATGAAACCAAAGAAGCCATTAAAAGAGAATCCGAACCGAAAATGTTTAATTCTTTAACCTGAGCCAAAACTGGAAACGATTGTTTACTCTCTTCCAATTTTCGACTCTCATCCAAATTAAGAGCACCAGTATTTATGTTCACTAATCATACGTTAAGGCGGTGTGTAACTCATGAATGAACATTTACATTCTAATTACTGACCTGATAATTTGATTTCTTACTGTTAAACGTTTAACATAAAATTTTATTGATATTGACGTTATAAAAAATTTCACGTAAAAACTTGCACACAAGAAAAACTTTTGAGAGAGGTTATGAATTTTCACGGTACAAAATTGTTCAAACCGGTTCGACGGTGGCCACCGCGGTACAATCGGAACCGAGCCGAAATCTGACGTAATCATTGAGAACCGGAAAGTAAACCGGAGCAAAACTAATAAGTTACTTGCTCTAAAATGAGCAATATAACGGCCGATCGCTATAAGTATTCATATAGCGCGGTAAACACATATATATAGTAATTAAAAATTCGCTCACTTTTAGCTGGAAAAATTATTGAAGTCCATCGTTGGAAGTGTCTTCTGTGTTGCTTCAACACTGTCCTTCGCGATTACACAATCCTTCGACGATTCCTGTTCAAAGTGAACGGCTGCCACCGCCGCATCTCCTTCAGAAACAAAATATATATGGAATTCTTGCTATAAGTACAAGAAAAAGTAACCTTTTCTGATGAAAGATATATATGAAATTCGACACTTCGATTGATTTCGAGATAAAAAATACGTTTTCTTAGCGCGGTTATCTTCTATAGGCTGCTTGCTTCTCAGAGGTACTAGTAAAATAGAGTTACTAAGAAGTAAACTTTTCGAACAAACGAAGTACCACTGACATCAATCTGAATTCTAAACCAAAACCCAAATTTCGACCCTTGCTTCCTCTTATTCACTCAAGGTACCGTTATTTGCCTCAACTGGTATCTCGTCAATGCCCGTTGCTTTGTTTCCTTTCATATCACGCAAGGCCCTATCAATTTCACTATCTAATATCCCAGGTCCAACATCATCATCCTCCACTTCTTGTTCACTTTCTAACATTATGTTTGTTGGCTTCATGTCCTTCCCATATAGTTCCTCGACATATTCTTTCCACCTTTCCCTTATGCTGGCTGGATCTCGTATAACTTTACCATTATTATCTTTTATTGTGGTTGTTCTGTTTCGTGTTTTATTTCCCGTTAACTGTTTCACCTTTCTATACATTAAATCGACCCTCCCACTTTCGTCCAGCTTTTCTATTTCGTTACATTGTCCCTTCCACCACTGTTCCCTCGCCCTATTTGTTTCCCTTCTCAGTTCGTTGTTGAGAGCCCTATACATTCTACGTCCTTGTTCTGTGTTAACCCTTTTCCATTTCCTTCTTTCCTCCATTTTATTTATCATTTCTACCGTCACCCATGGTTTCCTAATTTTGTTTTGTTTGACCCTTCCAATAGTTACTTGCGCACTATCCTTGATACTGTTTTTAATCTTTTCCCATTCTCCGTCTATAGTAAGTTCCCTCCCATTATCCTCTAAGGCCTTACTGACTGACTCTTGGAACTCTCTCGCTTTCCCATTTTTAAGGGCTTCAAGGTTCCATTTTGGTGTAATTTTTGCTCGAAATATCTTTTTAAACTTTAGCTCGGTTTTCATCATGACCAGGTTATGGTCTGAGTCAACATCAGCACCAGGGTAACTCTTTGAATTTTTAACACTATTTCTAAACCTTTTTCTTACCAAAATGTAATCAATTTGGTACCTATCCGTATCTCCTGGCTTTTTCCATGTGTACCTCCTTCTATTATGGTGCTGAAAAAGTGTGTTTGTGATACAGAGGTTATTCCTCTTACAAAAGTCTACTAATTTCTGTCCCCTTTCGTTTCTATTTCCTAGTCCGAACCCTCCCACTTCTTCTCCATCTTTGCCTTGCCCAACTACTGCATTCCAGTCCCCCATTACAATTAGGTTTTTATTGCCTCTAACCCTTCCCATTACTTCTTCTATTTGTTCATAAACAAGTTCTACTTCATCATCACTATGTTCGCTAGTGGGCAAGTACACCTGAACTATCACCGTGTTTACTGGCTCAGCCTTTATTTCTACTGACATAACCCGGTCGCTTATTAGCTCTGTAGCTATCACGGCTTTTCCCGCTTTCTTGTCTAGCACTACCGCAACTCCCCTCTGGCTAGAATTTCCCCCACTGAAAATTACTCTGACATCATCACTCCAGAAATCACCCCCATCCTTCCATCTCACTTCACATAGCCCTAGTATGTTAATGTTGGACCTCTTCATTTTTACCTTTACATTTTCCTACTTCCCTTTCCTAAGCATTGTTCTAACATTCCAGGTTCCCACTCTTGTTTCCTTGGCCATCTTTTCTCTGCTTTTCTTGTCGTTTCCTGGGTAAGGGTTTCTTGAAATGACGACCGAGATAGCCTTACTCCTATCACTGCCGGGCACGACACTCCCCGTAGAGGATTGAGTCCCGTTTACGCCACTTACAATATTCTTATGTTGGCACATCATAATTGCTTGGGATATATGTGGTAGTCGAGGTAGTTTCCTGTTGCCTTCCTCAACCTTTCTCTTAACGTGACACCACCATCACCCATAATGGTCGCCCCACTGGGGTACAGACGCCTTTGCAGCCGCCTCACTGAGGTACAGACACTGCGTGGACTACCTTTCGTCAGGCCCCTACCTATTGACCATTCTGGCATGGGTGACCCTACCAGGAACATAGTTCCCGTTAGTTACGCTCTCTAGGTCATAGGAGCACGCAAGCCCTTCCACTACGACAAGGTTGTAGTCCAGAGAAGGGGTATTTAGCTACACCCGGTACCAAAATAAAAATGAAAAAATATTCCTTTCACCAATATACGGTTGCAGCAACACCACCAACTTCTGGCATTTTAAGTCTTTTCTGGCTCCCGGACATCCAAGTGGGAAGCCCATTCACCTTTGGTGTTAACGGTCCCTGGTTCCAACCTCGGTGGGAGCTTATATGTGCGAGGAGACTAGCTAGCACTTAGAACTTGAGACTAACGAAACACTTTTAGTAAAACTACTACTATAAGTCTTTTACTTCACTTTTCCTCCCAACATTTCTTTTACCTAACACATCAAACCTTCCCTTTTCCTCTCCTTCCATTTAGATCTCCATCTCCTCAAATGTAATTTCTTTTCCTCCTACACATCCTTTTCCCGACTCGGAAAAGGGAAGCCCCAACCCAGAACCATTTTCGTAGCGCGACAAAACCTCAATCCCCCCTTCCGTCCAAATCGTCACCTTCCCGAAAGCCCCTTCCCCATCCGCTACTGGAAAACTCAGCCAATTTCCAATTTCGGGGACCATCACAAAAGAGGCTGTACGGGAAGCAAAGGTCTAACGGGGGAGGGGGAGGAGGCGAAAGGGCGGAAGAAGAGGGGATTCAAGGGGGGAAGCGATTGATATAAGGAGGTATTTACGAAGGAAATGGGGGATAAAACTGCAGTAATTCCGGAAAAGGAGGAGATTTCCAAACAGTCCGCTGGAATACTCCTGCCGACATAGGGAGATTTAGACGCTGTAATGACCGCAGTCTTCGTGTTGCGAATATAGCTATTTCTACTGCTTCACAGGAGGAATTTGTTGCAACTTACAAGTGATGAGCCCTGATGACCCGTTTTCTGGATTTATCTCGAATTTGAAATAAATACTCTTCGGGACACCAGGAGAGATGATTAACCGGAGATGAGCAAATTTCCCTATTATTTTTAATTATTCTTGTTATGTAATTTTCTCTTAAATCATATCTTGATGATGAAATATTTTTTATTTGTCTTTTTGTCGGAACAGAGGAAAATATATTTTTCGTTTACTTTTCATAGTTGTAATAGTATGTACAAAAGCTACTGAGGTATGGGTGATGTTGCCTAAACAACTTGGTCCCTTCTTATTGAGTGTTAAAAGTGTTATTTATGAGGTCATTACGTAGACCTTTTCCTTTTATATAATTCTGAACCAGTGAGGAAACCAAAATCCTTCTATTCATTTAGCCTAGTAGGCCTCATTCCCCCATCCATAGCTTTTCATAACTAATGGTGGGGGTTTGAGTTTCAAACCAGCCTCGTGACTGAATACTGCACTAAAATGTGCTGTAATTTTCAGAGTTGATTAACCGGTGGAGACAATCGTTTTAACTGAACTATTAACTCTCTAAATGCTAGTAATTAATGAGAAGACCGCAACAAATACAAATGCCCAGATGATATCTTATAAAACAGGGATAGCGACCTTGTGTAACAAGAGTGCCATAATCGATGAATATTGACTTGAGTGCCAATGTGGTGCCAAAGCATAGAGTGGATGCTGATATTATCTATTTTATTACATCAACGATGGGATTAAGATGTTGTTATTGACGTAAAAAATTATTATCTATACTAACGGACAGAATCCACATTTATGCGACGAAAGATTGACAAAATTCTGACCTGACTAATGCTAAGCTGCCCGTGTGGGGCCGATATAGTGACTAAAAAGCGAAGAGTTAAGATGAGGTATGTAACTGAGTACCACTGTGTCAAATCCCCATTGGGAATGAGAAGAAGTGTTATCAGTATTTTCTAATCGGAAATCGGAGCCAAAGTGATATTAAGACACTAAGTTTGACACAATGAGTTTGAAAGCAAACTTAGTAGTATGTGAAGTAAGTAATGTTTGCTGATGCAGATACATTTCTCACTCACTACAGCTAACTCCCTCAAATTTCATTTCTCTCTCGTCTTTATTTTAACGGCTTTTTCTCAACTGGAACCTCTGTAAACCGGTGTATGACTATCGTAATGTGATTGACGCAATAATCTCTTGATCAGTGATATTACATTATTAGGATTTTAAATATATGGAATAGATTTCAGATATAGGAGATACCTAAAAATAATCACAGAGTGGAAATAACTGTGAGTTTCAATGAGGTTGTTCACGGTGAAGACTACAATACTTTCATTGAAGTTTCTGATGAAATTTTTACAATATTATGGTCGTAACCTCGGGTAGCTGTAAGCATCTCAATGAAATAACGAGGGTATAACAGGGCCTTTATATATCTTCCTTATTTTATAAACATATTCACATATACTCAAATTGTTCACATACATTTTACTTTTTGTATTAATATTCATACATGCACACATAATTGCGTTTAAAGAGAGACTCTATATTAGTGACAGTTCATTGTCATATTTCACTACCAATAAAACCCCCTAGAGAAGGTCTACAGAAACAGTCTTACAACAAGCATTTACATAATAAAATGCGAAATTGAGAATTTCTATGCGTATGCAGCTGCCACCATGTGCTTTGCAAGATTAGAAAAAGAGAATTTTTGCATCCGACCATATTTTTATTGGATATTTGAGGCTGAAATAGAATTCCAATAACTATTTTTAAATAAGGATGGAAACGCCCCGCAATATCCTTGCTCGATGGAATACCCTGATTATGACAAAATAATATCTATTTCAAATTCAATGATAGAATTCTTTTTTGACATCACATGGCCGCCTTGAATACCTTTTTGAGTTCGGTGTTGTGTACATTTAATTAGTCCGGCATTGAAATTTTCACGAGAATGAATTCCATCGCTGTTTAAAAGCCGGAAATAATTTTATATTTGTTGTTATTCAATCTCGCTGATGGCACCGAGTGAATATAATTGGAAAATATATCATTTGAAATAAATTAGTGAATAAATTCCCTTTTTGTGCATGATTTCGATGTTAACTGTTTTAATGCAGGCAACACACGACTCAATACCGGCCAGATGGTTCTAAATGTGGCCTATCTCATGTAGCCAAATGGTAAATGTGACATTCCAATGGAGAAAGGTTCCCACCCCGATCTAAATTAACATCCAGCTACGGCACAGCCCGCAGGTTCTTCACTGATGTCACAGACCTGACTGTGCAAGCACCAGACATTGCCTGGTGCTTGCACCCCCTGCCACACGCCGAAAGGCGGCTTGCAGGGTACTAATGTAGATGTAGACCATTAGCGCTACGAATCATAGAAAAGTGAATTACTGCTACCGTCAACAAATATACTTATTTTCCAATATCTGTTTTTATAAATTGATGGTCATGGATTATAATTTAATCTCGAATATATGTAAAGAAACATAATAATATTCATAAACTCAATCATTTTCCATCGGGCTTACTACCTACTATCTTCAAAATTGTTAAAATATATACCAAAAAACTACTATAAAACAAGTGTTTGAATCATTCAGTCAAGATATTGAAATCTGATGAAAATTCCTTTGCAAAATAATATCTATTTCAAATTATAAGTATTATTTACGACTGTAGTCGAATTTTGGACTGTTTATCAATTACACCAAAATGGATGTATTAGAGAAACAGGAAATTTGAAATTTACGACATAGCATGTATATTGAAATAGAGAGACTTACTTGAGTCGTTTTGTAAGAAGTAAGGAATCCATTAAAAAAGTAAAAGATTTCTTGAAGAGAATGTTCCAATAGTTGAGAGTTGAAAGAATAAAAAGGAATATTACTGCAATTCCAAACTTGAAAAGTAAGCGGGTGATGCTACTTCTTTTAGTTTAAAATATAGCCACTAGCGCTACTAGTAGAAGGCACGTCCAGCACGTCAAATAAAAAATTGAGTAGTGAAATTCGAGTAATCCAATGTAAACGCTGGCAGGCGTGGAGAAACTTGCGGTATGGTTCTTTTGGAGAATGAAGTGGTAAGTCTTCGCTTATTTTAGGGTACACCTGTCTGTTAGTCGAAATGTGTTATAGCAATTTCTGTCAACTTACAGTTTCTGAGCGAGCTAACGCGGATGTTTCAGCGATCTAAAACAAAAGGAAGTGTGACGTTGACAATGAAGAGATGTACGTATCAGTCTGCTGAAAATATCTTCTAAAACTGCATGCTATGCATTTTTATTCTATGATGAAATTCACTTCACACTCTTTTATTGATATTTATGTGGTATTTTTTTGCAGACGACGGTAGACAGGTGCCGATTCCTAACAAAATACCAACTGAATTCATGTGCTTGATACGAGCTTCGCTAAGGAATAAAAAGATTAGTACCGTAGTAAGTTCTCGTATAGTTTTATTACCTATTGATAGTCGGCTTCTCCAAAATCATTCCATTTTATCTCTTAATTAGCCAAATCAGTTAACAAATTTTATCGCTTAAGACGAGTGATGGCATTTCGTGTTCCATATTAACTATCATATGTTTTTATAATGACTATATATACTACAAACTTTTGTTAGTGATCTTGTCAAAGTTTATAGTCTTACTTATTGAAATCTAATTTTGTTTAAGGTTCATCCGAAGGATGTCAACAAGTTTCAACAGGCATATTGCAATCTTCTGAAAGGTAACTTGGATGGATTAAAGAAGAAATCCAAGAAGAAATCGAAGGCAGCTCAATGAAAAGTGATATAGACATTTTTAAATAAAATTATATAAGACATATTATTGGGTAACTTCAGTGGATGAAGCTGTAAATAATGAGTTTTTGAGATTCCTGAGATTTCAGGAAAACAAACTTCCATATCTTCTTATTCATCATTACTTAGGAAAACTTCATTTTTGTTATTTGTTTTTCCTCATTTTTAGCAAAGTGGTCCATGCTACAAGTTTCAGAAATGTATTAATTAATTTTATAAGAGATAGTGTGCAAAAAATTTGAGCACATACTGTATCAACATTCAGATACATCCTGGATGAAATTACCTAATCTGTATTCACCAGAGGTTGTTAAATGTTAATTTAAACATTGGTTGTTAACAGCTGAGGTGTATTTTGTTGTGATTCCATTTTTATTAAAACTAGAATCCTCAAGCATTCTGACTCAGTCGCTATCCCAAAGTGTATCTCTTGTAGTATTATAGGTGAGCTTAATTTAGATCATTCTGATATCTTTAGCTTTTTAAAGCTTCCTTGCTCTGGGTAGGACTATTTTTGTGTGAATAACTCTTTTATCTGCTCAGTTCATAAGTCAACTTGGTATACCTCCCCAAAAATTATGATTTTAGACAATTATTATAATTTTAAGCATCTGAGCCATTGTCTTAAATGTTCATCAATTCTCTAAATGCTTTATTCTCATCATTCATTTCCATTCTGTATATAAAAAATTTTCTATTGCTTTGAGACCTAATCTCATGAATAGATGAAAAATCAAAGAGCACTTTATAGTTCTTATTTTAAAATACATTTACTTTTTTTAAGTAAACAGTAAATTTGTTGAGTATTACATCTTAATTCGATGAAGCAATGCTCTCTTAGCTAACATTTTTGAAAGATAGCCAGATTTTGTATTGTGAAACACGTCACAGAAATATACCTAAAAATATGTTCTCTTTTTTTTACTTTGAGCCTCGCAAAGATTAAAAGGATTAATGAGTTCCTGCTTCCTTAAATCAATTATTAATCTAATGCAATTATTCATGAGCTAAAGTTTTGTATTAAGCTCCTCACTATCATAATAAACAAATCAACAATAGTGAAGATGAGAAAATATTGGTGAATTAACCAGTTTCTTTCTTCATTACTTAGTAAATTTAAGTGAATTTTCAATCTATATAGAGTGGAACTGATTTAATTAGGAATTAATAAAACATTTTCTGAACAGAAATAGTAGTACTAGGATCATTAGCACCCATTTCCACTTGTATTTAATTTCATGGTTATCACCTGTATTCTTCGTTTAGTTTATCTATCCATCATAACATACCTGTTCTGCTCATCATAAGGGCGACCAAGACTCGGAAAAACTCCAAAAGCCATCAAAGACAATAGGCTTGCATTCCAGAATCATTAATATTGGTGCTGATATATTTTTTTTTTTGAAACACTGTAAAGCTCACGAGTTGGTTCCCAAGTTTATGGATGTTTTTCCTGATGTGAAGTCCTTCAGAGGTCAAAAGTGTATGCAGCTTGCTGAATTAAAGTGGCTCAATTTAGAGATAAAGTCGTTATTCAGTAAGAAGAATAATTTAGAGGTCAGAGCATATAATCTACACTTACAGATAACCAAGAATCTTTGTAATGTTGGCTTTTCTCATTGAATGGATTTCACCAACAATGATTGTTTCCAAATAATTTAAATTCCGTAATAAGGTTCAAAAGTTAAAACATAAGTTTGAGTCTCTGCTAAATCATTCCAATTTAAAGGACAGTAGAAAGGTGCCCCAGTCTAATACTTCAGGTGGTGTTTCTTCCTCCTCTTTTCAATTTGCTAAAAATCTATCCTCTGCTACCTTTTCTGAGGAGGAATTGGTGTTATTGATCTGTGGTTTAAAGTTTGCCTTCCCCCCCAAGGTAAAACCAATTGAACTGTCTTTGATGACTGTTGGAGTATTTTTGACTCTTGACTGCTTTTTGCCATCAGCGGTGCATCTCACTTGTCATCATAAGGCCCTTTGTTTTAGTGCTATTTTAGATTAATTTGTTAGATTCAGTAAATTTATACAAATTTTGTAAACCAGAATTGACATTAGGTATTCATTAACCTAAATTCCAATGTTAAGAGTGATGGTAGTTTTATAAATCATCCTCATACAACATGTGACTGCAATAACAAAACTGATCTGGCAAATCAAGAAAGTAAAATTAGCCTGGGGACCATTGAACTACATGTTGCATAACTGAACACCATGTAGATAATTTTCCATCGGGATCCTTAACTGCTTATTTCTTTCCTTAATGATAGAAAAGGAACCAGTTTAATGCTGTATATGATAATTTTAGATCCTTTAGTTTCATCAAAAGGATAGATGATCAACATCAAGTACCTTGCTAAGATCAACGAGGAGAATCAACATTCTGTTTTCCATAACTGGTCTAACATCATCAGTGACTTTAATCATCACTGTTTGAGTATGAAGCATTTCTGAAAACCAGATTGCTATTGCTCACAAATATAGTGATACTCAAGATGTTCCACAAAGTGATTTTAAACTATCAGTATTATATTCTTTAAACTGTCAGCATATATATTGTACACCAAAGAATTTTTCATCATTTACAGGTAAAAGAAAGGTATGTTTTTACTGTACTCAAAAGGCAAACCTATGTAATGAATGCTTAAAGATCTCTAGTAAAGCTGGAAGAATTATGGGCAATGATAATTTTATGTTTTGGAAAAATGTGATCAATTGATGTCTTAAAATTTGATGCTTTAAAGTGTATCTAAAATAAATACTTTTCTAAATCATCTAGAGTTATGTGGGAAAAGTATAAATTACGATGGCTTAAAGCTACTATAAAACCAATAGAATGGTAGTTACTAATGGATGAGAGAAAATTAAGGAATTATTATCATTCTAACAGTTCTTAATTAAGGAAGTTTTTTAAGTGCACTTCTAAAGGACAACAATGAAACATTTTTGTAATAAAAGAGTTTTATTATAACATTGATGATTTTAAATAAAGGGATAAAGATATTAATTTAACAATTATCGTTGTGTGGATAGTACAACCCATTTGCTCATTGTTTCTATGCAAATCCATAATCACTTCCAAAAGAAATAACTTTAGTCATCCTTACACAGTATTCTTGACAAGTTCTGACTTATTTGTGCTGTTCCTAGGATGTGTGAAAAAGAATCAAAAAATCGCTGCTGCATGTAAGCAGCGTGCAGAAGAATACAATTGTCTGCAAAGTATTCAGTCCATAGGCCAGCTGGAAACGTATGCCCTTTACCATTAGCTACAAAGAGTTAGGAGATGAAATTAAGCTTTCTAGACAAGAAAAGTAGTGAGGTAGTTTTCCTTCACCTACCTATAAGAGCCAGAATGCTAACAGCAGAACAAGTCTGTGTCAGTGAAGCACATACATATTTTCTAGGATGCCATAAGAATAGACATGATCAAAAAAATTATTCCAATGATGTAACTATACATTTATGAATATTCAAAGTTTGCTTTCATCATGTAGATTTTGATGAGTGAACATTAGGATTAGGGAAAGGTGTATAGCATAGCATGGAAGAGCCATACACTGAAACCCAAGGAATAACAGGTGTGAAAAGTGGTAATATGACTGGGACTCGATGTGGGAGACCTGGGCTCGACACTCAGTCATGCAGCTATTTTTCACTCCTGTCATTCCTTGGATTTTTAACATTGCAGAGATACTGTTTTATTGTGAGTTTTTCATTAACATGCAAGAAAAAATGTTTTTGCAGATATGGATGTAGTCATTTTAAGCAAAATAGAAGTCTTTACCTCAATACTGCTAACCAATATTCTAAAAATTGGACCTATGCAAAATATCTCTTAGATCAGGGTCCTGGGATCTGTATTTGGTGTTAAATTTTCCAGCCAACTTTTGGGTGAAAAGGGTCTTTCCTTACCAATTTTTCATTCTGAATGGCTATTTTGGACTACTGTCCACAAAGAAAATCATTTACAATCATCAGAAAATATTCCCAGATATTGCTGTCTCAATTATTATGTATATTTTACCCAGTGAAGGAAAATAATTCTTACTTTTAGTAATGGCTTTTATGGAATATTATTCAATATTTGAAAACTTTGATAATTAGCTCATCAAAATGTATGTGTGTTGCCAACAAAGCTATACTATACTTGAGGCACTGCAAAATTTTACTTGGAAACTGCAAAACTTGGCACTGCAAAATATTACTTAGAAATCATGAAGTCAGGCTTAATTTGGTAAAAAGAAACACTTGGTATCCATGATAATTTTACTTTATTATGAGAGAGAGACCAAAGCATGACCTGAGTTCCCCATCAACAGGTGAGCAAAAGGTGGAAGCGTTAGGATAAAGAAATAAAAATAAAGTTTTGCCAGTTTGAAAAGAAGCCAAAAATTAAAATTCCTGGACCTGAATCAAAACCCATTATTCTCATATTTTGATAATTACTTCTTTAATCTTCTGAGTGTTGTTTAATATTTAATGTATTGTAAGATAACCTTCAAGTTAAAAAAAAAATTTCAGAAGTATTATATTACAATTCCATCCTCATCAGAAATGGTTAGGGTATCAGTTTTTGTATTATCAGCAATGTCAAACTAGTAAGTTTTTTTGGTTTAACCATCTTCAAAGCACTTGATTCATCTGAGTATATCAGCAGTTAGCAAGGAAGTGAAACATCTATATCAGCCTAATTAGAAATTTAAAGCATAGTATACCTTTCTATGTCCTCCTCATTTTCATAATGCAAAGTTTTCTTGTGCATCAACTATGGAATTATATTTTTGGGTACATCACTACATAAAAACAGCATTTTCAATCTGCAAAAAGGGGCTCTGATATGCATGTTAGGTTTTTTGAGCAGCTGCACATCATGTAGACTATATTTCTCATCCTACTATTCAATGCCATTACCTTTTACTTGTATTTATAATTGTTCTTGTTTTGTAAAATAAAAACCAGGCCCTGTTCACAGCTATTTCAATAGACAAAAAGATGGACCTTCACTTTGATCACCATAATTTGAGTATATAAAGTACTTGAGTAATTTGAGTATATTAGGTGGTCTTTAATAGAGATACTGCCTGATTTATAATACCATTTTACTAGATATAAAATCACATTTATCACTACAAGGGATTAAAAAAGGAATGGGTATGAGGATAAATATATAACCAAAACAAAGGTTGTCAGCAAAAAAGTACATGAAATGAATAACAGTGTAAGGAAAATTATATGAGTGCATTGAAATGGTATATGAGTTTTGAACATGCTTTACTAGAATTTTTTCTAAAAATATAAGAATAGATGGCATGGTTTGTAATGGCAGATGGTAGTAGTATTTTAGTCTATGATCATTTACTGCATGTAAGGACCATTGAATGACAAAACTAGTTGAAGGTGGCAGTATCTTTGCGCCTTCTTTGTCGTATGGCCTTAAAGGTTGGGTGTTTCAGAAGAAGTATGTAGATAGGAAGTACAGAATGAGTAATAAAAGGGTAATGAATGAATGATGGCTAAAAGAAAGGTTACATGAGCAGAATTGAAAGAGCGATTTTTGTTGTTTTGGGCATATAGAAAAGATGGATTGATAAAGAATGATGGAAATGGGGATGATATGAATGATTCTAAATGGAGAGGAAGAACAAAAGAAACAGGTTGAATGTGATGCATGAAATACTGAAGAGAGATATGGATTTATTAGAATAATGAGAAACAAAAAAATGTTATACAAGGATAGGAAAGTATGCAGAATATTTGTAAATAAACAAAGTATATGCTTAATATAAAAGTTCGAATAGCATACTCAGTGATACCTTGGCTAATGAGTGACCAAGCTAACAAGTTTTTTGGCAAACAAAGATTTTTTACAGTTGTTCAATTATGGATTCAGCTAGCAAATGTTTTAGTAGATGCACACACTAACATAAAGCAGCAAACATTATTGTCAGGTCATATCTTTTCCATCATTACATAATGTCCAAGAAATGAGCTGCCCACATTACATAAAGCACACCCACCAATCCAAATGAGCCATTTATGATCAAGACAGTGAGAACTGAGACGCCAGAAAAAATCATGATTTGGCTAAAAAGATTTTGGCTAATGAACGTAATTCCAGAACAAATTATTTTCATTAACCAAAATCTCCCTGTATAAAATTATAAATACTTTACACATGAAATTTATTCACAATAATATTAGACTTTCTTCAGCTTTTATAAATTTATATTGATTAGGCATCGTTTTGGATTCTCATATAATATGACTGCACTTTCCAATAAAATAGCTATGGACAAGTTCCACTATAGTATCTATTATCAATACTTATTGCTTCTAGGCAAAAATCTCCTAGAACATTTTAATGGAAGTATTCAAGTTAAAACAGTTAATTACATCTTTCACAATATCTGAGACCAATGAAGTACCTATAATGATATATATTCTTAATTGATTCTCCAATTACAAGTATAATGGATGGCTGTATTTTCTTATCAGAGCTCTTAATTATTAGTGGAATGCTGACAAGCACTTGAAATGTTAAACGATTCTTGTGTTGTGACTCTGTATCACATTATTGGTATCCATGATCATCTTAGGTAGACCCCTCGAACCTCTTGTCTTTCCCACAATATCAGTAATTTTTTCCTCCATTTCCTTCAACAGTTTCTCTTACTCATATTTCCCATCAATTCTCCATGTTTTACCTTTATTAGCCTTACTTTCAGCCCAATGTCATTAAACTAATTTATACCTTGCAAACTTAATGAGAATTTCATGTCTTTGTCGACTCCTACTATTTGTCATTAATTAATGAGAAACCTATCGAAAAAATTTGGTCATCTCCAGGGCAGCATTTGGAAATTTTCCCACAGTTTGGGGATTCCATGAAGCAGTGACTAAAAAATCAAATGGCGAGTGACTGAGAAAACTCTGATAGTTAAATGATTAAGCGATTCTTTGAATCGTGGCAGGAAGTATTAGTACTATTGTTAAAAGTGCTTCGACAACTTAGGTCGTTTCGCACGTAGGTCCCCACTGGGCATCAAACCCGGGACCGCTTTCACCGTAATCAAATGCGTTACCCACTTGACCATCCGGGAGCACATTCGAGGCAGATCTGTAGAAGAGATAGTATGTAATGAGCAGTGAAGGCAATGGCAGACTCAGGTGGGGGAGGTGTAACAACGCTCACGAATTTTTTCTTCGCTCCTACCGACAATTCTCTTCACGAATCCGAGTTTCGAGGGCTCGACCACTGTTTAAGTTACTGGTGAGGGTTACTCCAAGGTATTTCACTGTTTCTACTGTTGATAAAGTTTGCCCTCGGAGTATGTACGAGGGCAAACTTTATCAACAACAAAATTTGCCGAGCATCTAACGAGGAGCTTGAATTAAAATCAGATTGTGATTTTTGTCAGCCATACATGCACGCGAGTTGAAGAGCGAAGTCTGACAATGGTAATGCATTTTGCTTTCAAAATAACTGAACTATAAGCAATTTACTTCTGAATATAAACAATAGTTTACTAATAAGCACTTGTTAGCACAGTACAGAAAGCAGAATCATAATTTTCGCCCACAAGTTAATTCATTCTCGCACATTTAGCATGTTGGTAAGATGCCAGTATTTATTCAACGGAAATAACATAACCGTATTCCCGCTTAATAACAGTGTAAAGGTGCAATTCCTATGCGGCGAATGAAACGACTGTAGCCGTGCGACCATAGCCGTGCGTCTGTAAACGCTACACGAATGACACTTCTTGTATACAAAGTAATGAGACGGCTCTATACGTACGACTCGACTCCCTTCTCGAGCAGTCTAGTTGTATCAGCCGCCGCGACCGGAAGTAAGTTCACCGCATTTTATGCTTGAAAAATGGATGATTTGAAACTGATTGAGTTGGTGCGAGCCAACACCCTAGCTTATTCAACAGTAAACGCCATCTGTACAACGACATCAGTGTCAGGGGTAATATCAGGTTGGGATTTGCTGAAATATGAAACAGCCAGGTGCGTAGAATATCTTACTTATCATAAATTATTTGCAACTTTTTTCTTTCTCAAGAAAATTGAAAAGAAAAATAAACAAATGTTGATTTTCATTCTTACGTATCTGCTGCTTCACTTTACCGCAAGACTGTCTTCCTAGGTCGCTTTCAATACCTGACAAATGTTATTGAACTGGAAACGTTCCGTTCAAACGGAAACCGATATGGAGAAGGCATACGACAGGGTTTGGCGGTATAAAATTTAAAATACTCTGCACAGATGGGTCACAGGGGTAAATTACCTTTATTTATTCAAACTTTTTTAACTAGTCGATTTTTTAGAATTAAAATAAAGAAATTTTTATCGAAATCTTACGAATAGGAAAACGGAGTCCTCCAAAGCTCAGTACTTAGCGTCACTTTGTTTTTAGTGGCAATAAATGGCATCGCAAAATGCTTAACCACACAAAAACGTAGTCAGTTAGATAAAATATTTTCTCGAAAGCAGATCTCAGCGGGCTGCGTTGGACGGAATTTAATCTGTAAAAGTACGTTCTGCAGGGAAGCGTTTTAAGACCGATTAAGTTCCTCATTTACATTAACGACCTAGTGAATAATGTAAAGAGCAAATTTGGATTATTTGCTGATGATACTCTCATATATAAAGAGATTCGCAGCCGGGAGATTTGGTCCCACGACGATTTGGTCCACTGCGGCTGGGTGCTACGATGATTTAGTAACGACACGCGATAAATTGGTTGTTAGGTAAGGCTGAGATTTCTCATAATTAATTGTTATTGTTGTTGGATAGAATGCAATAGTTTTGTTAGTATTTAACCTTTTATTAAACAATAATTAGATTTATGCCTTACTGGAATCGAAGCGTGCAATAGGGGATGAAACATTTATCCGGACGTAAAAATATGACAAAAGTATTGTTTATGTATACATTGAAGTCTTTGATACGCAAGGAATATGCATCCCGAGATAAATGAGTGTTGTTTCAGAGATAAATATCGAAGAGAGGAAATTGGCATAGATGATTAATTTGAATGGTACTTAGAAAGAGAGACTGCAAATAACCATAAAAATGTACAATAACAAGTTTATGTTGCTAAGAGGATATTGTTCATATCGAAATCATTGGGAGAAGAGGTGGAGGGTAGACAATTTCAGGACGCTGACGTTTGCTATAAATCTCCTGGCAGTTACTAAAGATTACTCAGATGGACAAACGGAAATGGTTATTTGTAAGGCGGAGGAGGTGGGGGAGGGAGGAGTATACTACATACGTGTGTGAATAGGCAGGTAATAATAATAATAAATCGACTTTATTTCAGGGGATATCAAACCACTCTTACCGTTGTACAGATTACGAATAAACAATGCGTAACGCAATAAATATATGTATAATGGAAATGGTTGGAGGAAGTTGGGGTTTCATTACCCGCATCGCCCTTTCCTATCTGGACTTTCTGAGAAATAAACATTAACAAATTTATGAGGCTAAAGGGCAATCGTTCATATCAAAATCCTTGGAAGGAATCTTAACTATATTTCTTCAATGAAAAGGGGAAACAGATTTTAATGTATTTTTTCTGTCAAGTTATGACTACTATCGATTTTTTAAAAATATGTGCCCCTGGACTTAGTTAATTTATTGCGAGCTTAATGCTCAACGCAGTTGAATAATATTTACACCTAAATAAAGGTTATTTTACATTTTATTACTGGAATGTTTTGGTTGATGGCAACGAAGGACTAAATTTATCGTGAAGAAATATTTAAACCAAGGTACCAAAAAAATGGCACATTTTGTGAATCTCGGCTTTTTCATGCTGTATAAAAATCAATTACAAGGAATATGCACAAATTACGGCATCACAATCTCATCCAGAGACACATAAGTGGGATTTCAGTTTTTTCAAATTTTCGAATATGTACCTATTATAATGTTGTTAATCGGAGTAAAAGTTTAAAATCTATCTTGTCCTAGAGTTTTTATATTAGGAAATGTTGATTGCACAGTGACATTCTTAATAATATTAATACAATTTTCTATGATCCGAAAATTTTGAATTTAGGCATATTTAGATTTATTAAATAAAGCGACGTTGCCATACGTTCTTCACCTAAATTAGCTCAAAAATATAAATGTGTAAAATTATGACTTCTGAAAAGGTGTATCAATGTAANTTATTAAATAAAGCGACGTTGCCATACGTTCTTCACCTAAATTAGCTCATAAATATAAATGTGTAAAATTATGACTTCTGTAAAGGTGTATCAATGTAATCTGTTTCTACTAGGATAAGCTAGGTTAAGTTTAGAGATAAATATTACACCCCCCTTTTGAATTGTTCCTGACTTGGGAACGAATAAACAGTCATAATGACTTGGTGCCACTTCGTGGTAATAGTCTCCAGAGAAGAAAAGGTCAACATGAGAGGAGGCTGGTTGGGAATCAGGAAAGACATGGCTTCAGCTCTAGGAGACGACCACGACATAATATTCAGAGTACTAAACTTTTTATGGAAAGTGGGCTCTTTACAAATGTTGCCTAAAAAACTTTGCCCACTCCGACTTTGAACACGTCCCCGAAACAGAGATCTTAAATTCATCTATGGTCGAATAGGCATGAGAAGCATTCTATACCATTGATCTTTTAAAATATTAATTTTAATCACCTACACTACCTTAAAACTAAGTTAGCGCTAACCGCCTCCAACGCGATTATGTGTTCACTATGACACCGCTAAGATACAACTGAGAGATTTCAACCTGAAGATGTAAACAGCGACTCGGACCGCGCGGCTGCGTTCCCGCGGCTCAAGTCTCGCGACTGCAGTCGTTTCGGTCGTCGCATAGGAATTGCACCTTAAGGAGCGAAAACGCTATCATCATGCACACTCTAACTTCGCCAAAGGTGTAAGGCCATAGAAATAAACACAACGTAGCCAGGTCGTTCGACCAGCTGAAATCGAAAACCTTTCCTTTTCTAGAACCTCTCCTTTATCTCAAGGGTAACCAACGTAAACTTCGGGACCATTCGACTTGGGCAAGAATCGCGCCCCATTCGATGTAAAGACACTGCAAGAGTCGTTTCGTCCGTTTCCGGATTCCCTCACTCACCC
This sequence comes from Ladona fulva, assembly GCA_000376725.2. Classification (NCBI taxonomy): domain Eukaryota; kingdom Metazoa; phylum Arthropoda; class Insecta; order Odonata; family Libellulidae; genus Ladona; species Ladona fulva. The sequence goes on along the minus strand of KZ308152.1, from coordinate 2,462,971 downwards.
GAGCTTCGTGAAATATACTCCATGTTTCCTTCCCGGCTAAAAACTACGCAGTGCCATTATTGTTATTAATGACTGTTGTTTCCGAGAAATGAACAATAAAACTCCCAAAGGAATAACAAGTGTGAAAAATAGCGACACGACTGGGACTCGAACCCAGGTCTCCCACTTATCCGGGCAGGTATTCTAACCACTGAACTACCGTGCCCCATCAAAAAAAACTCCCCATGGACGAAAACATTGATTAATAAAACAATCGTATTAAGTGTATAATGTAACCCAATTATGAGATTCCAAATCGTGCAAACAAATTAATAATACGTAGTATTTAATGCTTAGGCTGATTAAGATATAAAATATGTAATGAGTTACGAAGTACTCATTCGGAGTATCAAAATAGATTTGATTCATCAAAAACGTTTCCTTGTTTGTCGAGAGAAAATTCTTAAACGGGTAGTTCATGAGGAAGTGGCACCTCCTCATTCCAAAAATGTCATTTGAGCCTCCCTCGAAAGCGCGGCTGTCATCAGATTACGTTGGGTTTTGGCCACTGGGTCGCTCTCAAAGAGCACTTCGAATTGGCTTGAGGTTGCCCATGCAACGTAATTCCAGCTTTGCATTCAATAGTCACCGTGTCACGTGATGGTGCAAGGTTGAAAATTGGGTTTCAAACTTTCAGTTTGTTTCTCGCATCGGTTGGAAGAGTTTGGAAAGGAAGGGTATCCTAGGATAAGTAACTTAGTTGATTTATTTTACTTGAAGAATCGCAAAACGTTACTGCTCTGTTCTAATTTAATAGTTGAACCAAAGTGATCGAGTGCCCATGTGCTCTGCGTCAGCTAGTGATTATCCCTTAGGTACTTATTTAATCAAGAAAGGATAGATGGAATCGCAGCCATCTTCTTCATCTTGGTGCTCCATGTAACCCAGTGAGAAGAATTGTCAAAGCGAGCAAGGTAAATCACATTGAATATTTTAGTTACGTGTCAATTGTCTCACAACGGAATTTAAGTATTAGCGAGGAAGTAGAACAAAGGATGCATTCAGTGAATTTAATTGAAATAAATGTAAATAGAATGGGCGAAATAAGGTCCACCTACTGCCATCCTGCTCCCTCCTTCTTCCCACCCTTCTTCCCACCCTTCTCCTACCCCCGTCCTAGCTTCTCCTGCTTTAACTTTCCCTCTTTCCTTCCCCCATCTGCTCCTTACCTCCGCTCGCTCCGTTCCCCCATCCGCTCCGTTCCCCCATCCGCCCCGTTCCCCCTCCCAGCTCCTTCTCCCGTTGCCCTCTCTTGCCCCCACTTTTCCCTTTCCTTCGCCCTAACCCCATCCCGGCCTACTTGTACGTATTACCCTCTGGCCTAATGTCTATGTCTCCTCCTGTGCACATTCTGACGGCCCCCTTGGTTCTTCTTCCACCTACGAAACATAAATATCATAATATTAGCATTCTACTTACATTCCTGATAATACTATATTTATCGTAACTAATGGGACTGTTGATTTTATTATTATTTCAAAGGTTACTATTTGAATTGGGTTTTGGATGGTGATAGGAGTTGATCTTTGCTTTCAAAATACATCTGTAAGTGCATAAAATATTTAGTGAATGAATACAATGGATTAAGTTTAAGTATTTATAGAATGCATATTATCAGTTTCTTCTTCGAGCCTTGTTATAAGTCTTCTAGGTGACCATATTGCACAAGATTTCTCCTCAAGTAATCTTACTGTGTAGCTTAAGCAACAATAAAGTATGATAAGAGTAAAAACAAGTATCAACACTTGTTATCAGAAGCTTATAAATATATTATATCGTAATTTTTCAGAAATGGAGGGAGAAAACGTGAGACAATGGCTCCATTGGTGTATTTTTATTATTCCGTATAAAGTCGCATTCTACAATTGTAGAAGTTATATCTACCGTTGATATTTCAGTTGAAGATTTCACCAGTCTTGAAAGATAATGCAAGTAAAAGCAATATTGCCATACACTATAATCATGATAGCTTAGAGTTAAATTCTTTTCCTCTCCTCCATTTGGACTCAATGAAACTGGGATTACAATTGTGTTTTTTTTATTTACCTAATAATAGTTTTGAATAAGTTAGCACTAAAGATGACCTAAAAATATGGATTCAGTTTATTATAATAATACCTTTAAGCTCCTCCAACCAATTAATAGTGATTTAAATGAACTTGAAAATCTTAGTCTTGTAGCTAATGCATTCTCCATATATTTTTCACAGCAACGGATGCTGTTTCTGTTTGTATGAAAATGCGTTGCAATTCACGACATGATTAAAAGCAAGCTGAACCGGAAGCTATTTTAATTCACCTATTGGTAAAATTACAATCCCCTCTTCCTCTGGAGAGCAAACGTCGTTAAACCTTCTGCTTCGAAGCTGCAGTTGATTCTCCGCCGTGAACTACACCATTTGGAACTTCTTTGGCCACGTGGACATGATTTTGAAATCTTCCTTGCACACAAAAGTTAGTCAAATTCCGTTTTATTTAGTATGTTTCGTTACCAAGGTCATCTAACATTTATTGGAGGCATATTTTCGCATGGCAAAACCCGTTCAGATTAGGTAATGCGCTGAATAGATCGGAATCACTTAACTATTAGTGGTCAGTTATCAGTGCTTTAGATGAAGTGTTCACAAAACATCAGTTATTGATGCTTTTATTTGAGAAAATGAAACCTCTGCACTATTACATACTTTACAAGATCAATTTTACGGTACTTTCATAAATTTCGCGTAAAACTTCTTTCTCTAGATTCGAAATGTTGTAATGACAGCTATCACATTACTGGTAAGTATTAGTAGTTATTCATGAATTAAAAGGGATGTTTCTGATGTTTATACGGCATGCGAATGAATTTATAGAAACGCGTAAAGGTCATACATACGCACTATTTTACATTGAAATCAAATTACCCGTGTTTGCAACAATTTTATTCACAAAAACTTACACGTTATATCTAGTGACAGGTTTAAAGGGCTCGTCTCATAAAAAATCATCGTCTACAGCGGTGGAACTCAAACTACAGCCAGTAATGCTTGTTTAATGCCGAAATGTGAATTTTTGAAGAGATAATGGGATTATTAAGTCAATTCAGCAATAACATAATATTTGAAAAATGCAGTATATTCTTGAAATAGGTACTACTCGTATATGGGCACTTCTTTGGCTCGCCAAATCTAAAATTCTTTAACTCTCCAATTAATTTTGCTGTACAATTGAAAACCTTTTCAGCAAAACATATGCATACACCCTTCTTAATGTTTCCCTTCTATAAGAGACCTCATCAACTCTGTTGCATCCCCCATCACTCTCTTTCTGAAAACAAAAACTTCGCCGATATACTTTTTTAAATTAGCTTCAACCCTTCTATTCGAACACTCAAAAATCGAGATATTTAAGTACTCACAAAGAATTCTGTTGATTTTTTTATTCTGAGCTCTTTTAAGCTCTACGCTCATTCATCTACTACCACTCACTATAAAAAATTGTATCCTGCGAGCGAGGTTACGAAATTGCTGCACTAAAATGTATTCAGTGTATTAAAATGGTTTCCTTCTATATGTTTCATTTATGTTTTCTAAATAGCTAATAAATTCTTATAAATTTCGATTTCTTTTCTTTTGCTACGCGATCTAAAATTGACCCTTGCTTGCTTCTCCGTTCTCAGAATTACATTGGGACTACTTGAGCAGCTGAGAAACTCAGGGATAAAGTAAAACCTACATCGCATAACTTAAAATCAGATAGGAAGAGACCCTTCTGTAGACAGCGTAGCGCCAATGTAAAATAAAATATACCTAAGTAATGTTTTGTTCGAAATTAAATCCTGCAATAATCACTGGAATCAAATTTGTCATATTTTAATGCCTCAGTACTAAATATCTCGATACACCTTCCTCGGATGGCATTAAAACATGGTCGTATACAATAGCAGATATTTCAAACTAGAACAGCGGATCCTCTAAATTACACCCTCAAACATTGAATCGTAGCCGGATTCGCAGCTAGAATATTTTCTGTTAATAATTTATCTATAATTATGGAAGAGAGACTGTTTCGAATAATGATTTACGCATCCCTGACGACAATTATAAATTACTCGCAAGAAAATAGTAAACACGGAAATCAGCTTTATCACACAATAAACATTATAATTCTATAATTTTTAGACACAAATCATGCCGCTGGGAAATTTCTATAAGTTATTGCTAGGCAGATAAAAGAGTTTAACTAGCTGATCTGTCCTTTGATTCTCGAAAGGGAAATTTAAAATTATAGAGCCACTCGTACCTTCTATGAGTAAAAGTATATCGGCTGCAAACCGTCTTACAGTATGCGACAGAGACTGCATGTGCCATTCAGTTTTTATGGTTGTTCTGTGGTACTCTCGGGTATCGATCGCGGAAATAGTGGATTTTTTAAACTATTGTGCGCATCAATTTCCTTACATTTTCACGCAACATAGGGTAGGGCTGGGTCGGGCCATGAGTAGGAGAGGACGGATCTTCCAAGAACGTTCTATATCGTAATTTATTAAGTGAGTTCAGCCTGAGTTTGAATCTTCTTTTTCTTAAAGACTCCCATTGTCTGTCCTTTCAAGCGTCTGAATAACACTTATTGATTAATATTTATCTTAGGAATTCTTACTCGCACTTACTCTTCTGCCTTATTACCCAATTGTTTGATAAACGTTCAGGCCAACCTAATTCTTAGCAAGCTTCGTAAACTTAAAACATTTATTTGAAGCAACAATATTTGAGTACCCTTACATGAATACATTATTTTTTAAATTAGGTTCCTAATTGAAATAAGGAAATAAAGTTAGAGAAATAAATAAGGTTCATAATTGAAATATGGAAAACAATTTTACCATGTTGTACCTAAGAACGATTTTAATACGAAATCACAAAACTCGAAAATAACACAGCACAAAAATACATGCATTTACTAAAAGGATTTTATAATGAAACCGCAAACCTAAATAATATATTTGTAACCTTTGGACATTAAAAATAATTAATGTTATCAACGATTTCTAGTGAAAACACGATGAATTCGAAATTGATTATATCGTGAATATTTCTAAGTAAGTTATAGTAATAGTTTCAAGTTTACTAGAAGTAAAAACGGTAAAATTAAATAAATAAAAAAGCCAACACTAAACTCTAAATCTAAAATACCATGCGCACAAGATCCTGCACATTAAAAAAGAAATAAAACAAACAAAGTGAAAATTACCCCAAACCCTAAAACCCAAGTTATAACACGCCTCTATTGTTTATCTGTTAGTCAATTTTTCATCCCAAAGGACGTTCTGAAACTCAACCCTTCGGCCAAGAGATATAAAAAGCGATGTAGGGTGAAGGGTGCTTATTAAATCAAAATAGAATTATGGTGCTTTGGCCATGCTTTCTTTGCTAACCCAGAATACTAGAATTTAAGTAAGACCTAGTGCAGCACGATAACCCTACGAATTACACCATTCACAGCATCTTTAATAACTCATAAGTAATCATTTTATGACAGATTTGAGCATTACAAAAGTAAAGGAAAGATTTTTATCAGTTTTCCGTGTCTCCTTCCAATGAAAAGTTTGCTCACTCATCCGTATTTTGGTACACGTTTAAATCAAAAGCATGAATTTTCTATGAAATAAATCTCTGTGGTGTCAAGCTAGTTTGCGATTGTAATGGGAAGAAAGCGAAAAATTCTTTCATTAAAATTGCATGGCTCATAATGGGAAACTTTACGGCCAAGAAACCATGTAATTTTAGCGTCACTAAATCTTGATGAATTCAATATATTTGTTAGGTATCGTATGTACGTTATAAAGAAACGTGTAACTTTTCTCTATCAATTTTGTCTCACTTTTCTCAAGGCTGTGATTAAATGAAATTTACTGACGCATGAGTGACGCCAGATAAACTCATGTATCTCGTATTGAGTTTTACGGAAATAATTATATGGCAATACTGATGCCCTTACGTAAACTTTTTCCGCTTTCTAAAGAAAAAACAGCTAAATGGAAGGTTTTAAATCACTACTCATTTAGCATAGTTCGCCTTATTTCACTGCCAAAGAATTAGGTGGGTGAAGATGGAGGTGTTGAAGACCCAACCAAGCTTCGAAGGAATGACTTTTTAAAACCTGAAAAACCTTCTTTAATGAAAGAACTAAGGATCCATTTGTAGTTAGATGAATGAAATGTGAAGAGAGATTCGCATTCCGAAGATTCTTAAACAAGCGCTATGTACACCTAGTTCCACACTCTTCTCCGGACTTATCGGGTAATTTTTTTTTCCTGCCTCAATTATCCTTTAATAGAAATATGACATCATTGTATAATTGAAAATACTTAATTAAAACTTTTTAATTACGTTTCATGCTCTTCACATTCGTAGGATAATAACATGGAATAAGAAGGCGATTAACTGAATTTCAACTAAATAATTTTTCAGAAAAATGCACTCGAGAATGGGAATTGAAATTGCATTTAAAAACTGCAAAACTTGCTTAGGAAAGTTAAGTCGAAAGACGTTATCTGGAAAAATACACTGGAAAAGAATCGTTCAAGCGTAACCCCAAGAAGAACTCTCAAAATTAAAAAACACAACCCTTCACTAGGTAGTATAATAAGTAAATTACAATGAAATTCAATAATAAATATCAAATAATTATAGTAAATATTACAAAAATTTTAAATTCCATCAAATCAATAGAAACAACGTAAAAGATTAATTGTAAAGCTATCATTCTGTTATCTGAGGTTTGTGTAGTTGGATTAAAATTGTTAATTTAATTTTACAGAATGTAACATATATATTAGAATGATAGCACCCTTTATTTTATTATTTATCAATCTAATGATCTGATGAGAATTAAATTAAACTAAAGGATTAAGAAACGGTTGAATACTTTGCAGGATAAAGTCTTGCGGATGATTCCAAAGGATTTTATAATCCAATAATCACTATTTATTATTTTAAAATACTGCGGGCTACAAAATTTTTACATAAATCTAATTATTAATTAATTTACGATGAAGGAGACGGATCACAGATGGTAACCTTAACTTTAAATAAAGGATTACTCCAATACCACCAAGAAAAAGGTGGTGGTTTTCTTGGTCGTATTGGAGTAATCCTTTATTTAACATTAATTTACGATGAAATAACAACAACTCTCTAATAATACTTTTTAGAAAATACTGAGCCAGTTCCATAACAAATATCCGTGTAATTAAATCAAGTTTATTTTTATTGCAAAATGATGCTGTCCAAATCTTTATCTGATGCTGAATCTCTCTCTTGCTTTAATTTACTTACTCCCACGAGACAACGGCCACGTAATCTTTCTCGCTATAACCTATGCCATAAGCAATCCCACTGCTGGGTATCTTTTTCTGTTTGTTAATTGCGGCATGTCGGTTCTTTTAGTCAAGTTGACTTTAGTTTTAGTTTAGTAGGTCACAAAATTACATACAAGTCAGCAACTGACTTGCAATGATAGTGATATTTGGCGCCGTTAGTAACAAATTCTCACCTGGGTTTCTACCTTTTCATCCAGAAGGTAGGGAAGACTTTCCCTGTTACCCTAGCCCTTGGAGTATCCCCTTCTCATTCCTCTCTTTGTTTCCATTTTCTTTTGTTTCTCCCGTAGAAAGGTGTTGTCTGTTCTCCCAAAGGAACCATAGAGTTGACGATGGGTGAAGCTGAACTCTAACTCTCGTACAGTTAAACATTGCTAAAAGTAACCTTAGTTATTTGTTCTAAATTGTAGGTCAATTTTTCAAATAACTTGCAATATTCGCCATGAAATTCTTGGTTACATATCACTGTCAAATTCTTTAAACATTCTGTAGTTAATGCTATTGTAGTGTAGTTGTTCAATTCATTTAAACACTAACTACAAGGAAATCATTCCACACGAATATCTCCTCGTTACGGCAATCGTACTTACCCTCATAGTCTTGTAACGCCAGCGTTAGGTTAAAGCAAGTAGAGAAATCCTATATTCATTCCTCCCTCCATGTCCGTCCATTATAGAACATTGCTCTGTCACCCATCAACTCTGGAGTGATTCAGGATTTCGCGGATTGATTATTAAGTTGGTCACTTTGTTCCTGCAACAACTCCAAGACTCAGAAAAGATATTTTAGTATGCTACTTGTTGGAATAAGTTGGTACACTTTCATTAAGAAATCACTTTATGTAAATCCGAGCTTCTAATGCAAACGTTCTCAATTTTTGCGAACATTCGAAGAATAATCACGCGGCACATCTTAGACACTCTTACTGCTATGACAAATTCAAAAGTAAATACTATTCTTAGCACTTCCAATCAATTTTTTCTCATCCGATGGTTAAACATTATCATTTTAAGTTCGTAATACCACCGTTAGTCTCTTCTTACTCCTATACGAAAGGCCATTGAGGTCCCATTTTTACCGCGTTTCCGGAAAAAGCGGATTATGGTATTGAAAATTCTGAGAAACGAAACTTTCCACTTGTCATGTGATTTCCCCTTCCGTCACAGTACAGCCTTCAGTCTTTCTAAATGACTATCTTAAAGCCTGTGTATAAATGGTGATGGTGCTCTTTGTATTTCGCTCTGGATATTAAATTGTGCTTTAGTGAAACCGAGTTTATTATCTGCATATCCTAAATATACAGTGATTTCTTTTACAAATCGTAACAAGTGCAGTGTATGAGTGAGAAAAAAATATAAAAATCTCACATTACTGTTCTGGAACTTCGAGAAGTTGTAACAGTGATGGTAGAACGAAATTATTCTCTGTACACGAAGATCTGAATCTACGCGATGACAGGAGAGTTAGAGAATAGTTGCAATACATACATATTGTGTTAAAGATCGCTAAGAAGTTCGGTCTTCGATTCTGTGACACTTAAGTAAGCTTCTGAGGATTATAAGATGAGGAAATAGTACTACTGTATTTCTACGTGTTATTCTCTGCAGTTAAACTTAATCAATAATAATTACGTTATCGATATCTAATTATTAAATTAACAAGAAGGAATTAAACATGGTCAAAGGTAAGATTTTCTTCTAATATTGACGCAAAAAGTAGGTTGAATGACATGGTTATGACTCATGCTAACAGAATTCCGATGAGTAGCATTGAGCAACTAGAAAGAAGGCTTATTTCGATAGAAACGTTTCGTTAATGTCGGAATAATTTCTCTAAATCTTACGGATCCAAAATGGCGATAACAGGTGCATGTAAGATAGCATCGTTTAAATTATTGAAGCAGTTCAAAATCCTGAAATAAATTTGTTGGATACAGCTAATGTATCCACTGACCCACTGTTTCCATCTTTTCACATGATCGTAGGTTCTCAAATATGGGAATTGAAGCATAACGTTTATTTCTATAAAAATGTTCGGTCATTTCCATGTCTTACTCCAACTAAATAGCTATCTACTCCCACCATGAAGGAAACTTCTATTAATTTGTAATATAAATCCGCTGTTTCTCTTATGAGCGTAACAATACTGCTACATTCATGGCATCAACCGAATCTTTAATCACAACATCTTCAAAGTTAGGATGTGCTGTAAGGTTTACATATAAAATAGTATTAATTATTGTTATTCTCAAATATAATTTGCTTTCAATTTTGGGTTTGTTTTCAGTTACTTTTACATATCTGAGTTAATAATATTGCAAATATGTAACGAAATGATTTGTATGCGCGAAACCCTAAACCTTTTTTTTTTGAGAAACACCTTACTTAAAAATATATAACGCTGAATCAATTATAAAATATAAGAGATTTTTATTTTCCATTTCGTATATTTAAAAACTATTGGGAGAATTTTAATAAATATTACGAACTCTCAATTGAATACAAACCAACACGTACGTAGGCGGAATTACAAATTTTTTTCGCAAAGTATAAATGAAGAACTTAAAAGCAAAAATAACTGTCGAAAATTTTTCTAAATGAATTTAAATAATAATCANTCACTAAATTAAAATTTAATTTAAGATTATTTATTTTATTATATATTTATATTTCCAAAAATTATTCCGCTAGAGGGATGAAAGGGGGCGTGTCAGTTAATTCAAAATTAGCCAATCAAGTGCTATTGTTTTGTTCGTCATTAATTTCAAAGGTTGAGATATCAGTTTCTTCGCAGATTTCGCAAGGTGCAAACGTGCTGCTAGATCTTCATCGAGGAACCGTTACGATTTGAATTTGTAGAAGTGTTTTACACTCGAAGCTCAGTCTCTGCGAAAGCCATTTATATTGAAACTATCTTGATTTAATAATTTCAATTGTAGTTAATTTCATTTAATTGATAAATCCAGTGAGAGAAGATATTTTTTTCGAAGTTAGATATTTACTTATATCTGTGACCGTTATGGAGGATTTCGTAACTTAGGTAAGTTGCATGATGCAATCTCTTTTGGTATCGCTGATTAATTCTGTTTATCGATGTAATTCCAAAATTTTAATTCGAAGAGTTCTAGTACCTATGACGTAAAGAATTCGACTTTATCTTTCTATCATTACCTAGAGTATTTCATACTCTTAATATTTACTCAGTAATTTGCATGTATATATTTCCGTTCCATTTCCGGCTTATTCTTAATCTATTTGAGTGAAAAAATCTTCAAATCCTTTTTAAATAATTGTTTGAAAATAGATATCTTATGAATTTATCAAATGAGTATACATTTCAGAAAGTATCAAAATATACTTGAGGGTTAAAATCCTTCCTCGTTAATATTTTCCATTTTCGATAATCTTTGCGGTAATGTAAAATAAAGCTTCCTCAGCATTGTAACGGAAATTCAAATTCAAATTACCATGTTGATTTCTGTATCAGTCATTTTTAGTCATAAAACTCTGTATCATATCTTTTTCACGTTTCGGTTTCTAATTTAGATTGAATGTAACACTCGACTCTTTTTCGGATTAGGTTGACTTACTTGAATAAGTAAGACTTAGCTTGGCTCGCGCAGGGGGAGCGACCGTAGATTTTAATTCTGTTAAAATATTTTAAGGATCTTTAAATTCGAATTCCAAATTGAATTTTCTGATCAATTCTTTGAAGTCAGTCTCTGTTACCGTCTGATATTACTCCAACTAAACCGGAAACTTGTTTCTCTTCTATATTTCGACTTCGAAGAAGTTCTTTTTGGTCGTTTTAATGTATAATGCCTAAGAAATCCCTTAAATGTTTTTATGCTCAATATTTTTGGACATTTTTAAATGATATAGCAGTTTTCCGGACGATATCAGTAGCTTTTGTCAACTGTTTTCTTGACGTAAATTAAAATTCGAATCGTTGAGCTCGCGACAGCTTATTTTTATACGTGCTTATACGTACGTCAAATACTTATATTTATATTGATCCCAATTTCATGGAATATTTCTCTTTCTTTCTTTCCAGATTTCGAGGAATGGAATTCCTTTCATTTTCTGAAGTGTCATGTCTTTTGTGTTTCTCACGTGTGTTAGTGAAAGTGAAAGGAAAACAATCGCCGCTGGACGACGTTTACCAGAGGCCTGCACTCGGTAAGTACTTTCAGAAGGAGTATTTTTTTGTTACCTTAATAGTTTCGCTTTGTTTGATTGATTTCTTATCAACGTTTAGGATCTCTTGTCTATGGTATTTTATATTTCGAGTTCCGTAGTATGGGCGGAGAATTAAAAAACTAAGATATTTCAGGCGCATTGTCGGTAGGGGCGAAGAATAAGTTCTAGGCCTTATTGCGTATGAGATATTTGAGTTACCCTTCTTGAGTATGCAAACAGTATTTATAGCATACCTTATAAGTGCTGTATTCGAGAATTAGGTGAAGGAGAATAATAGGTGCACAGGAGTTACGAAATAATCCATGGATATTTAATACGGAATTTCATAGAGTGCGGTTTTCTACCCCATCCGGTGAAGTGGAATAATTAATTGGCTTCCCTTAGATGTGAAATCATTCTAAATTTTGTAGTGAATTATTAGATAGACCTATTATTGATAGACCTTTCTAGATATAATATGCAAATTTAATATAGACAATATAAATATTTATTTTATATTTTACCGAATTAAAATATTTGCAAAATGAAACTACGACGTAGAAAATTAAAGAAGCGGTACATTCTTTGCGGTATTTGAAGTACATATAGTAGTGGAAATGCCAATAATCGCTATACAGAAATATTTTATCTCTTTAGTGCTATTTAATGCTAACTTAAATCAGTTTACTGTTAGTTTTGCGCAGTTCATTCTGAATGAATCTGAAAGAGAAAGGAAAAACCTTTAGGTGGGTTTGTAAGTATTAATAATGAAAAATCCTTCGACTTATTTTGTAATATTTTCAGAAAATTCTTTGCAGATTTTAATGAAGTGCTTTGCATACAAGTGTTTTTCACATATTTAATAATATATCTTAGATTGTATATCGTTACGTACGTCACAAATTACTTATCTTCCAGTATTTCAAAGTTATTGCTGTGGTTTTGATGTCGATAGCTCTACATATCTTTTAACTTTTCTTTTGAACTCCTTGGATGGATTTATCTGCAACTTTCTCTTCCTTTCGAATGGCTTTGTCGACCCTTTTGCGACCGCTCGGAGGAACGCCCTACTACTTGTAATCTTTTCACCTCAGGATATATTCTCCTATAAAGAATTAAGACATTTACCCCCAAGCAAATTATGTAAAATTGCAAATAGTCATCTTCTCGTATTTTTTGCTGTTTTCATCGACAGTACCAACGCTGCCTTTCGTCGAATTATAATTCGTAATCATTTCTGGTTTATGCGTATATACCCGTGGATAAATCATTTTTGGGACATAAGGCACAAGATTCATGTTTCTTTAAAAAGTGATCGTACGCTAATTACGCGTTCCACCAACGTAATTAGCGTACAGTATGAAATTTCATCATACCCACTAGAGTTCGTTCGTCACAATAATAACCTAGAAGTTACACTCAGTAGTAGTTTATCGTCCAAAGAACATAATAGTGATATTATAGGAAAGGCAAATAGAATGCAGAGATTGACAAGTAGTAGTGGGATCCACACAAAGTAAGGTTAGTTTCAGATTTAGAGATGGTCCAACGATTCGACAGTAGCGTTACGGCTATGTTAAAATCCCTCGGGTGGAATTCGCTCCAAGTGAGAAGATCAGATTATCGACGAAAGCTCTTCGACAAATTCATCGATTCAGAATTTTTAGGTGAAGTGGAAGACGGTTTTTCCGGTTAAAAACGAGCGCGATCTCCGAGTGGTGACGACCAAGCGATACAAGGAAGTAATCGCTGAAACAGATTTTTACTTCTGGTCGTTCTTTCCGCAGAGCATTAGAGATGCGAACACGATGGATTAGGTTAGGTCTTTGGTGTTGCTACACCCCCTGCCATGCGCCACTAGTGGATTGCGGGGTATGAATCTAAATCCTTCCAAGTCTTCTAAGAGTGGCACTCTTACAAACCAATCGTCGACCGTGACTTTCCTTCCTATCCCCACAATCACACCAACAGAGGTTTCAAGATCGTCTTTCAAGTTCTGTGTGTGATAGACTCCAGCATCCTCAAGAGTGAAAATGCTAATCCCATACTTGGCCGGTTTGTTCTGTAAATATTGTGTGAAGGAACATCTGTCCCAAAAAGTGATCAATTGTTCATTTACTGTGACGCGAACTCGTTAATTCTGTAAAGCTATTGAAATTTCTTTGCGAAGTTTCGAATACTTCTCGTATTGGCATCAACTGTCCTTATTATCGCCTATTACTCAGAGGTACTGCAGAAAAATTTTAATCTCTGATAGTTCATGGATGACCAAAATATCTCTACGCCAAGAAAATCTTTTTTCCCGCAGATCTGGCGAACTAATCTGCTCAAATATAATAGTATCTCAATTCCGATTCGTCCTAGGCTTTACATCTCTCGTTGGTGAATGTTTTTGCGCAGTTTCACCAATCTTGATGTTTATTTCCCTAAAAGCCAGAGGCCAGGGACACGAATTTGTGGGTGAGCGTCCTAACGCTATGTCGAGGCTCAATAGTACTATGCTTAGTCCTGTTACCCATCTAAGAAGTATCTTTGGTTAGTTGCATATTCAGTATCTGAATCGGTAATAAATTACTTGCTAGAGATATCTGATTCCAGAGCAGAAGCATCCCGAATTTCATTGTCTGAATTATACAGCTCTTGATCTGGAAATCCCCCGAAAGCCGATTAACTGTTTCTATGACCCTTTCGAAACGTAAATCACTGACATAATGATGAAAATAACTGGAAAACAATCGCTAAGGAGCGATACCTCGCGAAATGTTTGTGTGATCGTTTGATGTGATTATTTGCAATCTTAACTACTTGCAGTATGAAGAAAAATCCTAATTGATTGACGAAAATTATACAAAAAATGTTGGCAATTGAGAACAAAGTGTGGGGAAAATGAAGGTAGTATTGATGCAGTAACGTTTTGGAATTTTGTATAGAACATTTTACAATAGTTACACAAAAATTTTAGAAATTCTATTACGCTACATTACTATTACTTAAAATCTTTCTGGGTATTAATACCACATAGGTTCCCCGCAATGTGCAATGGTGGATTCCAATAAATGGCTGATTTTTAGAGGCTAAAAAAGCAATGGTTACCATAGCAGAAGAAAAAGAATGAAAGGGAAGTAGGTTTTTATTATTAATATTTAGAAGTAGTCCAGAATTATTGCATACTGTATTTGTGTTATTACAATTGATGCAACCATATGCAACTCTTTTCCCATAATCTTAAAGTTATTTATACCATCCATGGTGAGGAATCATTAGAATAAATGGAATGCTACATAGATGACAAATATTCTGCAATATTACGTACGGCAGCAGGAGGTGATGAGGCATATGGAGGAGCGGATTTCTAGAAAAATGTCTGACATTGAGTGTTGATTGGTGAAGTCAACAGCAACAAGGAGAACGCCAAAAAAATAGGGAATGTGATAATTATTATTTAATATTTTGATTGATATGGCAAAGGATTATTGTAATATTCACTTGGTAATTTGACCACCACACACTTCAGTTATGTTAAATCTATTCAGGTGGTTTTTCTGTTGTGCATTTTCATGAGGAGTCCACACCTAGAGGGACAATAATCACTAAGGGTGGTAGTAGTATATATGATAACAACAAATGTAGGTTGTATGAAAGGGGAAATTTCTTATTTTTTCAAATTATTCCTTAAAATACTACAAAGGATAGCTGAATTTCTTTTTCAAAATGTTGATAGTGGTGAACTACACTAAGGTATGTGATGTGATTACAAGATGAAGCTGGCATTGTTCAATTACTCCACATATATGTTTCAGTATTATTTCTTAGAATAGTTGCTAACGTAATTCCAAAAATTTCATGTACTTCAATATTCATACGCAGAAATTTTCTATTTCCTAATGTCTCCCTAAGTAGATGCAGCGGCTAGGAGATTGAATCCTAAAGGTTGTTGAAGGTTTAGTGTGCATTGCTTACCAGGATATCTACAGGTACAGCAATACACATTGTTTACTTCTTTAACGATATGCATTAGGACATAGGACTTCCAACATCAGAAGCAGTATATTCCTGAAGGATGATCTACATAAGCTATCCTGGAAATAACAGCAGTAAATAGAGGGACATAAAGCAGCGATTGTTGATAAGTATAAAATAATTATTTGTTGCTTAAATACCTTTGGATGTGAAATTAATATTTCTGGAACTTGCTTAATTTAAGAATTCTTTAAAAGCATTTCAGTGGATCAGTGGATTCCTCCCTGGATACTCAAATTGCAATGCAGATGTAGTACAAACACAAGCTTAAAGCAAGTCCGAGAAATACAGCTATTTTGAAAGAAGTGATTAATTGTCTCTAGAAATAATGCTCAAGAAATTTCAAAATTAATCCTATATTCTTCAATTCATATACAGATCGAATTTAGAATATTTTCAGTAATGAGTATGGATAGCGAAGAGGAGTCATCTCACAGATGGAATACGTATAAGTATTATCCAGGTTAGGCCATAAACACCACAGCTATGAAAGTTGTATATCTTGAAAAGGGTATCTCTTTAGTAGTTGCGCACAATTTGCTAAAGTTATTTCCTAGGATTTCTGCTGTCAAACTTTGGCAAACTTCTTCTGTTCAACTACTCTTTTCAACAATATTTTCAGGTAGCTGTGCCAACAGAAGTGCTGAGGTTTCTGGAGTTGTGGATTAATATTCCAATGACCACATTGGCTGACTGAGAGGTAGAAACCACAGCGAAAAACAATTCAGTAAGAATCAGTTATCTTATTTCATATTTATAATAAACTCACCAGAAATATTCTATAATATAGTTTCACAAGTACTCAATAATGTGCACATATTGCACCACTCTTCAGTAGAATCTTTTCAGTTATTAATTAAATCGGGTGCTCCAACTCCAGCAGCCATGAAATTCTGAAGGATAATCTACAAAGACTGACAGTGTGTGGAAAAACAGCAATACAGCGAGTTCAACATAATAAAAGTATTTGGTGAAAATTGATAAATAATTTGATGTGCATATTCTCAGATAATTTGAATTTATATTTCAAGAGTTTGCATTTTCATGACTGTTCGTGGTAGCAACTACGAAGGTTCAAGCTAACGGGGACAAAAAGTAAGGTCAGGAGGTGTGAAGTTTTAACTTAATGAACCAAATCCTCAGTGCCTGTTGTAGTAAGTTTTAAATATTGAAAGGATGATATTAAGGAAGTAATGCATTGGTAGTGATACTCAATTTTCCATGATTATTTATGGTATATATTCATCATTATTATAAAATTTCCAAATACAACCATATCTAATCCATCTCGTATTCTCTTGTTTCAGCACAAATAGAGGTGAGGAAGCTACACGACATTTCCTAGGAAGAGATAAATTTAATGCAGATCATGTTCAAGGAATTGCAACAAAGTGTGTGGAAAATGAAGGTAGTATGGATGCAATAATGATCAGAATTTTATTTCTGCTCTTTTTACAATAGTTGCATGAATATATTGGCTATTCTATAATGTTACATTACTATTACTTTGAGTCTTTCCAGGTATTAATTTCACAAAGGTTGCCTGCAAGCATGTGGAGCGTTGGATTCCAATTAATGGATGATTAATAAAGGATAGAAAAGCAATGGTTACCAGAGGGATAAGAGGAAAAAAGGAAAGAGTTGTTTTTTTAGTATTATTTAGAATTAGTCTGGAATTATTGCATATTGTATTTGTGACATTATATTTGATGCATCCATATTCAAATTTTTTCCTATAATTTTGAAGTTATTTATTCCCTCCAAGGTGATGCATCATCAATATAAATGGAATGCTCGGTATTTGACAAACATTCTGCAATATTACATAAGGCAGCTGGAGGTGCGGAGGCATCTGGTAGAGCTGATGCCTAGAAAAAGGATTGACAGTGAGTGTGGATTGGTGAAGTCCATGGCAGCAAGGAGAATACAGATTGAATTTGGTATGTGATAAGTGTTGCTTTATATTTTGATTGATTTGGCCAAGGATTATTGCAGTATTCATTTGGTAATTTCACTACCATACACTTCCGTTATGAAGACTCTATTCAGGTGGTTTTTCAGATGTCAGTTTAGATGGGTAGGGAGGAGTGCACTCCTAGAGGGACAGTGATCAATGAGGGTGGTAGTGGTATATATGATAGATACAAATGTAGGTTGTATTAAAAGGAGTAGGTAATTCATTATTTTTGAAAAATTATTCCCTTCGAATACTACACAGGATAGCTGATTTTCATTTTCAATATGTTATTAGCGGTGCACCACACTAAGCCGCAAACTTCTCCCCTTGTATTATTGCTGCAGATGCAGAGGATTTATTAGGATTGGATTCTTGGAGTACAATTCGAAGCAGAGGCATTTGCAGATAGACAGGAAGTATGGAAAATGTGAGTGGGCATCAGATAAGCACAAGTGAATATATTATTACTTTCATTGACTATCCTTGTCTCATTAAATAACGTTGCAGTTTTTAGTGAAATTAAGGATGCTGTTATATAATGAGGAGATATGACGATCTTTGACTCCAGATCTGTAGAAAAATGTAGTCCGGATGGCAGGATGAAATTAAACTTTGTATTTTCTTGATGCGATTGATAATTTGAAAGAATTATAGCATGCAATATTATTCGCTTTAATTTACTTATCAGCATCTACTACACCTGTCTTTTATGAATCTTTTCAGGCGTTTGTTCTCACAGAGGTGCAGAAGCATCTGCAAGAGTTGTTTCCTTAAGGGATGATCAATATAGAGTACGTGTATCTGACAAATTATAGAAATAAAAACAGTGAAAATCAAATAGGTACCTAATAGGTATTGACTATATATTTGTATTTCTATTCAATTTCAAAGATGCATGCTTCGTTCGGTAATTTCCATGTATTACTAACTTCTTTGTTGGTATCTTTTCAGAAAACAGTGTCCAAGGCGAAGGATAAATGTCTCACTTCTGAAACATGAGAAGGGATAATCTGAATTGACTGAAAGCCATTAGGAAGCCGTAGCTATGATTTAAGTAGAATACGTAATGTGTAGTTTAACTTTAAATGTAAATAATCATGTAGGATTATTGATTAGGATAGTTGCATTATTGCTTTGAGAACTTGCTCATGCTAATTTACTCATAGTTTGAATTTTTTCAGATACTTGTACCAAAAGAAGTACAGAGGCGTACTGAAGAATGCATTGACCTTCTCATGACTAGATATGGATCAAGATGCAGTAGATACCACGGTAATTATAGGGGAGATAGTATGAATGGGTGTGTTACAAGTATATATTTATTATTCTCTGGAATTATTTTATAATTTAGTTGCATTGTTTACCAGGATATCTGCAGGTACAGCAATACACATTGTTTACTTCTTTCAAGATATGCATTAGGACATAGGACTTCCAACATCAGAAGCAGTGTATTCCTGAAGGATGATCTACATAGGCTGTCCTGGAAATAACAGCAGTAAATAAAGGGACATAAAGCAGTGATTGTTGACAAAGATTATATATTTATTTGTTGTTTAAATACCTTTGGATATGAAATTAATATTTCAGGAACTTGCTTAATTTAAGAATTCTTTAAAGGCATTTGCTACTGAAAAAGTGCAGACAGAGGAGTGGACACATCCTTAGGAGATGGCCCCTGAAGGAATGAGGATTCTGGCGGCTAATCATAATAATGCAATGATATCGGAACAAATGAAAGAGGTATTTGATAAGTAATGAATAATAATTTTACAGGTCATTGCATGGTAGACATTTGTTTTCATCTCCAATATTTACAAATACTACAACTACCTATATGAAATCTGCTATGGTTTCAGTGCTGAAATTATTGTAGAAAATTTTTTGGATCCTAGAAAGTTATATACTCAGCTTCTGATGTTTTTAAACCTTACCTGTGACTTGATTACAAGATGAAGCTGGTATTATTCAAATACTCCTCATATATGTTTCAGTATTATTTCTTAGGATAGTCGCTTAGGTAATTCTGAAAATTTCACGTACTTCCTTATTCGTAGGTAGAAACTTTCTATTTCCTATTGTTTCCCTCAGTACGTGCAGTGGCTAGGAGATTGGATCACACAAAATTGAAGAAAATTTAGTGTGCCTAGGGTAGAAGAAATGGAACATGGAGAAAACACATGCACATGGGTATTTGGTAAGTATCATTTGATTCCTTTTAGAATTATCAATAGGACAGTATCAGTTGTTACGGTTAATTGAACATCATCCACTCTTTGTAGGTAAAATCTGTTCTGATAGCAGTTCCGAGGTCACATTACATGTGTAAGGAAGAGAGTTATCGTGCAGAGATTTTGAACATCAAGATAGGGATCAGGATGCAAAATGGAACTAAAGGAAATTCCTTTAACTTTTCTATAGTTCTTAATTTCTCCTTAGGATACTGCATTCTGTAGCTACATTTATTTTTCATAAATTGCTTTTATCTAACCCATTTAGGTAGAATCTTTTCCAATTCAAGAGCTGGTAGAGGAGGAATTTATTGCATCTAATGTATTCCAGGAAGGATAAGGGACAGACATTGGAGCTGTAGTTGAAACTGTAAATGCAGAAAGAAGACAAAAATTATAACAGGTATTTCATAAGTATTTACAATAATATTAGGAGAATCTTGTATAATTTTAGCTGCATTATTAATTTCGTTTTGTGTAGACGTACCACACATTAGTATCTTCATAGTTTCTGGTGCCGTTCAAGATGCAGCAACATGGGGAAAAAGGAGATTCTTGTTAGTGGATCTACATTGAAAGCAAATGTAGTAGAAAATTTCGCAGCTATGGAAGGTAAACGTAGATTCGGATTTGATAATTATTCCTTTATATTTTTCTGGAATAATGTCATATTGTAATTTATTCATTCATATTTATACCTTCAAATGCTTATCTTCCTATTACAGGATCCCTTAAGCTGTTAGTGCTTCCTAAGATTCTGAAGTGCCTCTAAAAGTACATACTTAAAGGCATATATAACTGGGACTTCAACTTTGACAGTCAGATGGCAAGAAATGTAGTCAAAAATGATGAAGGTATTAGATAATTTATTATAATAATTTGTGTAAGTACTGCTTACCAGAGTTGCCTTATTATATCCGTCATTTGCTTACACTTTTCTTTCCTTGGATAGGATATTTAATTTTATTACTGCCACCAGTGTTACATAACAAAAAGGATGAGTGGATTCCTCCCTGGATAATCAAATTGCAATGCAAACGTGGTACAAACTCAAGCTTAAAGCAAGTACGAGAAATACAGATATTTTATAACTGGTGATTAATTGTTTCTGGAAATAACGCTCAAGAAATTTTAAAATTCATACTATATTTTTCATTTCATATACATATCAAATTCAGAATATTTTCAGTAATGAGTGTGGATAGCGAAGAGGAGTCATCTCGTAGATGGTATACGTATAAGTATTATCCAGGTTAGGCCATTATCACCACAGCTATGAAAAGGGTATCTCTTTAGTAGTTGCGCACAATTTGCTAAAG